>CM060924.1:411776682-412376682 GCA_030737875.1 Allium sativum | reverse complement strand
GTTAGGCCTCTTATAGTCAAGCCCAGTATGCGTGTTCCGTCCTCAACTTGGGTCGAGCCCACAAATATACG
Source organism: Allium sativum (assembly GCA_030737875.1). NCBI lineage: Eukaryota > Viridiplantae > Streptophyta > Magnoliopsida > Asparagales > Amaryllidaceae > Allium > Allium sativum. The sequence continues at coordinate 412,376,611 of CM060924.1, read as the reverse complement.
TTTGGGTTACTGGTTGAAATGGGCCCCCAATTACTTACCACAAGCTATCCACCTAAACTTGTCCCCACTAATATATCCCACTTAACCCTCTTCTTAGTCATGTTCATTTACATGTGTGTTTGGTTAAGTCTTACTAATCGTATTTCAAATGCCACAAAAGGCACCCACTAGATTCCTAATGCCACCCAAGGCAGCTACTTAACCCCCATGTCCCACCTTACACGTTTATCTGGTTAAGTATTTCTTAATTCATTCAGGCCATAACCTCATAAAGACCTCTCACATTAGACTGGCATTTATGGCAGCTGGATTCGCCGGGCGGGTCCGGGCAGTCTTACACCAGAAAAGAGTCTAACCTCGTGTCTTTACAACTATTATGGTTTAATTTGGGCCTAGGACCTCTCAAATTGGGCTGACATTTGTGACTACTGGATTCGCCGGGCGAGTCCGGGCAGTTTTACGTCACAAATGAGTTCAACCTCGTGTCCTAAGCATTGATTAACACTTATAATCTTTTACCCCAGTTTTAAATATATCCCTATTCAAATCATTAATTAATTACAATTTTAATGATGTTCATAATTGACTCAATTATGGCCATCCACTTACGGTATGCAAAATCATATCAATTGCACCCCAATTTCTTAATATTAAATCCTTAATATTACCCCTACCCCACGTTATACGTTCGCTTATTCAACGCAAAATATACGTTAGACTCGAATAGTCTAACTCATAGCACAAAGATAAATTATCACAACATATAGACAAATAAAATAGATCTAATCATAATAGGGGTGAAACTTGCATAAAACTACACATGTCATGGATCTAAAGGTGTCAACTTGTTTGGTTAAATGTCACGACTTACATAATATGATCATAACCCAAGTTCATGTATAAACTTGCATATGTGGTTTATGCAACATAATGATGGTGTGAACTAGCATCTAACACATAGAACTCACACATGTCATAGCATAATTCTAGATCTAAATAGATGTCATAATTCAAGATCTAAATAGATGTCATACAATATGTGAGATTATACATACTAATAAATCTAAACTTGCATAGGTACATGTGATTTATCATAACCCAAATATATATAATCAACTTCATGATTCATAAGCTAACTACAACATAATGACATCATGGCTTTGTAATATCGCAACTTAGCATAGAAACTTGCAACATATATAATATCATCATAGCATGATTTACAACATATAGTATATCATCATCACATAACATAGGATTTACAACATACATGATAGCATAAGGTTTACAACAACATATATGACAATTCACATCATTTTCTTATGATCCATATCACATCTTAATCTAATTAGTTTGCTAATAATCTTATTAAGATCATCATACTCACAATTAGAAAAGAAAGAGAGTCTTGATTTTCTTTAGAGTTGGGTAGACTTAGAGTTTTGATTAGCTTTCTTCCTTCTTAGTTGGCGCGGCTACACTGAGTTCCATGGCGATGGCAAGACGGCGGCTATTCTATTTTTCATGTGATTTTAGAGTGAGAGACTACCTAGGTATATATAGAGTTTAGGATTTATTTAGACCGTCAGATCAACTCAGAACTAACCTGAACCGTTAAATTAGCCAACTCAGCCCTAAAGACACATCAGCAGCTCAAGATTGGGCTCTGCCAAAACCTGGCCGACTTGACCAGGTCGACACCCAAGTCGACTGCGCAGTCGACCTGATCTTGGGGGTGTCAACTGGCCAGTCGACCTGGGGTGCTGGGCGGGAAATTTCCCGCCTGGCCTGTTTGACTTCGAATTTTGAATTTTCTGAAACTTCCGATGGCCATATCTCCTTCATACGAAGTCCAAATAACGCAAACTCGGACTCTATTTCAACCAGAATTCCGAGACGAACACAATGGCGCAACCCGTTTCCCACAATTATCACGTCTGAGATTAGGTATTCTTTAATTTGTGAACATTTATATTAACAGAATTACGGGTGTTACAGTACATGAGAAGAACTACCCAACTCATGATTTGGGGCTAGCTGCCATTGTTTTCACTCTTAAGTCATGGTGTCATTACCTACTAGGAGAAATGTTTGAATTGTTTACTGACCATAAATCGTTAAAGTACCTTTTGTCATAGAAAGATCTTAACTTAAGACAACAAAGGTGGATGGAGTTTCTTGCCTCATACGATTTCGAGATTGCTTATACCCCTGGTAAGGGAATGTGGTAGCAGATGCCTTGAGTAGGAAAAAGTTGACTCTAATTCCTCTCTTTGTAGAAAGGCAAAGCTTGGAGTACATAGCAAACTTTGACTTTAGACCTTCCTTTGAGTTTGTACCTGGCTTGTTAGCAATGCTAGAGGTGCGGCCTACGCTTTTGGACTCAATAGAAACCGCGTAACGTGAAGACCCTCAGCTAGTTGATGTGATGGATAAGCTAATGAGAGGTGAGACTTCTAGTCACCTCAATAAATACTCCATCTATGACAAGGGTTGGTTGAGATGGGATGGAAGACTATGCGTCCCACAAGCAAGAGATTTGGTGAAAACCGTTCTCGAAGAAGCACACCATTCTAAATTGACCATACATCTAGGTGGGGACAAGATGTATAAAGACATAAAAGGGTTTTCTTTTGGAATGGCATGAAGAAGGATGTAGCTGAGTTTGTCTCTAAATGCTTGATATGCCAGCAAGTCAAAGCGGAGCAGAAGAAGCCTGGTGGTCTGCTTCATCCTATAGAAGTCCCACAGTGGAAATGGGATAGCATTTCGATGGACTTTATTGATGGGTTGCTCAGGTCAAGAAGAGGCAATACCAGTATTTGGGTAATAGTCGACAGGCTCACTAAAAGCGCTCACTTTATACCTGTTAAGAGTAGGAGGACTACCTCATCGTTAGCATCCATTTATCTTAAAGAGGTGGTTCGACTGCATGGAATACCCTCTAGCATCGTAAGTGATCGAGATCCTATTTTTACGAGCGAGTTTTGGAAGAGTTTGCAAGAGGCCGTAGGCACACAGATATGCTTAAGCACGGCCTATCACCCTCAAATCGATGGTCAAACGAAAAGGGTGAATAGGGTACTAGAAGATCTTTTGAGATTATGCATTCTAGATTTGGAAGAGACATGGGAGGATCATCTTCCTTTGGTGGAATTCACCCTACAACAATAGCACCAAGCCACCATAGGCATAGCACCCTTCGAGGCTTTATACGGAAGACCATGCCTATCACCAACTTGTTGGTGGGAGTCTACAGACAAGCTCATACTTGTGCCGGATATGATTAGAGAAACTTTAGAGAAGGTGGACTTGATACGAAAACGAATGAAGACCGCACAAGATAGACAGAAGTCCTACGCTGATAAAAGAAGGACCGACCTTGAGTTTGAGGTTGGAGACAGGGTTTTCCTTAAAGTATCTCTTTTCAGGAATGTCGTTCGCTTTGGGTCTACAGGAAAATTGGCACCAAGATTTGTAGGGCCATTTCCTATCATTGAGAGGATTGGGAAGATGGCTTATAGAGTAGAGCTGCCCGAAAGATTGGCTGGAGTTCATAATGTTTTCCGTGTCTCTCATCTACGAAAGTGCTTACATGAGTTTGTGGAAGTTGTGGAGCCAAGCATACTAGAGGAAGTAGAAGTGGAACGAGAAGCGATGGTGAGGAAAATTCCAACTCGTATCTTAGGGACAGAAGTTACGCAACCATAAAGTCAAGCTTGTTAAAGTTCAATGGAGCGACGCTGAGGAAGACACAACTTGGGAGACTGAGAACAAGATACGCACAACATACCCTTTTCTTTTATGAGGGTACATCCTTGATCTCTTTTTCCATAAGTTTATTCATACTTGTATCTATGTCTTAAGTATATCTCCTCGGTCCTATCCTTGATCTTTAGTTAGAAACCAATGAATTTAAATATGTATTTGAAACATGTTATGATTGATGGTTGCAAGTGGTTGCTCGTGGATGCATATACACACACATTAGGTACTAGATCGGCTCAGTCACTTTCATATTGCATGTGCATATATGTATTTGTATATGGATTGAAACTTGATGTGTTTTCATATGGATGTTGCACTTGTATGAATGATTGTGCACTCATGGAGAAGTTATAAAGTACGATTAGGAATAATTGCATACATAATGAATTCATGGCACTATCATGATTTGCATTAAGAAGGTCAACTGAATCAGAGACTGCTTGCTTTTTCATTAGATAAGGACATATACACACACTATGCATATGTTCATGAAAAGCATTAGATACCTTTTAAGGACAATGGATGCCTGTGATTGAATGGTTGAGTAGATGGATGTTGGATGGTAGGATATACATTCTTCTTGACATGAAGACTTCGGGGACGAAATCCTTTAAGGAGGGGAGAATGTAACACCCCGTATTTGCATAACGAAATCCTTTAAGGATGGTAGGATATACATTCGTCTTGGAATTCTGCTTGAGATAGAATCCGAGTTTGCGTGAATCGGACTCCGTATGAAGAAGTTAAGGAGTTCAGAAGATTTCAAGTTTAAACGGAAATTAAATATAAATAATAATTAAGTCAACAAGCAGTTCGAAATTCAAAATTCCGAGAATCAACTGGGCGGGAAAATTCCCGCCCATAGGGGTCGACCCCCCAAGAGGGGTGTCGACTGGGGTGTTGGCCCCCTATAGGGGTCGACCCCCTCAGCCAGATCTGGCCTGTTTTGTCCAGTGACGTTTTTCTGAGTCATTAGGGCAGATTTGGCGACTTCCGGTTGGCTCTATTTGGTATGGATGGCTCTGATTACTCCTAGGTTGATCTAACGGCTCTCATTAATCTAAACTTCTATATAAACAACCCCAACCCTCAACCTTAAAACCTCATAACCTTGCTCCCTGAAGCCGTCATGCTGTCCATGGCTAAACGAGCGTAGCCTCCATTTTTCTTTAAACTAGAGAATCAATAGTCTACATCAAAGGGTAGCTTTTCAGATTCAGAAATCAGATACCAGAAAACAAGATTTGTTCTTTTGTTTGTAAGTTCAGTTAGTCTTTAGATTTGAACAAATAAAAGTCATGACTTGTAATGAAGCGAAACTAGAACTGTGCCTAGTTGTAAGATAATCGTATTCTGATTCATGTTTATCCCTGTAGCAATTCTGAAATTACCTATGCATATGTGATTATTGTGATTGATGCAACCTATCATGTTGTATATTAATTTGGTGATGAACCTATCACGTTGTATATTAATTTGGTGATGAACCTATCATATTGTATATACATTTGGTTGTTCTTTTATGATATGTTTTATGCAAGACCATAAGCTAAGTCATGTTCATATATGCTTATATGTCTAGATCTACATGCTTAGATGTTTAGATCTATGTTATTTTGGTCCAACTCAAATGCAAGTTCACATTTACATGCTTAATTAAATTGGTGTAGAACTATGCCAAATTTATATCACACATGCTTAGTTGATCTATACTGTTTTATGCTGTTGGAATGTTACATGTCCCTTTGCTTTTCCCTTTTTGTTTATGAGTTAGGCTATTTAGGAGCCTAACGCTCTATGTAAATTATGCGAACGAATAACGAGGGATACATTGGGAAAAATATTAAATTACATGCTATTGGCATAGGTTGTCTCATAATCATGTAAATGATTAATGGCATGAAATGGTATAATTTGTATACCTAAGAATTATGGACATAATCTAGAGGGTAAATGGGACATGACTTGAGTTGACAACATTGGTGGATAATTTACATATAAACATAAATGGTAAATATGTAAATTAATTAAAAGATGTATATACCTAACCCGAGGTTAGATTGAGATACGGTGTAGGACCGCCCGGAACCGCCTGGCATATCCAGCAACTGTAACAATACAGATCTAATGTGAGAGGTTTACGCATTAAGCTCAAAAACCCGAGGTTAGATTGAGTTGCGGTGTAAGACTGCCCGGAACCACCCGACACATCTAGCGGCCGCGGCAATATAAATCTAATCTGAGAGGTTGGTGCATTAAGGATGAATTAAAGCTAAGAAACAGGCAGGCTAAGAATGGTAGGGTTAAGTAAATTAAGGCAACACTTAACCAATACAACATGTTAACTAAACTGATGGGTGGGGGTTAGGTAAATTTGAGAACACTTAACCATTTTAACATAATGATTAGGAAACCCTAGTAACGGAGACCCATTTCAGCAGTAACCCACATAGATGTATCATGCTACCCTAAACTAGGAAGGGTGGGGCACGATTACTGGGCTGATTATAAGCGGTCAAAATAACGTTGGATGGTGTAGCAGTGTACGTTCCGACGGAGTATGGGCGTGCACGTACTCCGGCATGGACAAATCAGGCACTGGGCATCAGTAGCATACACTATGCATCTTGAATTTGTGTCGGGTTGCCAACATAGGAATTGATACACCCCATGGTGGGACCAGCACATGTATCTACAATCAAGCGGGGCCGAATGACACAAGTCATAAATGCATGCGAGTAGAAGTCGATCGATAAAGGGGATCATTTTATCATGAACACATGGTGCTAGTTGAAAACACTTGTTAGTAGGTGCAGAGAAATAGAAAAGAGCGCGATAGTATATTCAGTTTATCTTGCCTTATTTATTGTTATCTTATTTTTAGGGTATTGTCCTAGGTTCAGTTTATTCATGTCATGATCCTTTTACCTGTTTACATGCTAAATGATCACTGGACTTACCAGGCTTATGTCTGACCCGTTTTCTTTTGTCTTCCGTCCCCCCTCCCCCTAGGTCCGCAGGGAGGGAATACTTCAACTTAGTGCAGACCTTTTGCAGCTTGAAGAGAGTAGACGTATTACTTGGATTCTCTTCCCTTGGGCTATGGCTGTGGTTACACTCTTAATTGGGGATTTATGTTGCTTTATTATTGTTTATGCTTCTTTATGTTTTAGTCAAGACAGAGGCTTTATTGTAATTATTTGGACGTTGGTTTTTAAGACAGTTATTATAATGCTTTGACTAGACCACGTGCTTATAAAATAAAATTTAGTTTTTCCGTTGTTTATATGTCTATCTTGTAAATTACCTGTACCTTTTACCTATAATACTCCACCAAAGTTAATGCATTCCCCTTGTGAGTGACCTTAACGGAGGTGCCGTGTTTACGTAACTCGATGCACATTAGAGGACGTGCGATTGAGGCGTCGAGTTACAATTGAAGATACATATGGTGGATAGTCTAGATACATGCATGTCGGCTATCGGTGGTGTATCTAGGCTTGAGGGCATTACTCCGATATGAATTCGGATTCGAACAAAGGTGGTAGTCTATACGCTTGCATAGCATAGTAATGACAGATATATGTGGAACGTAATATTGTTATTCGTACGTCACTACGGCATATGATGAGGGACTGCGTATATTTCGATGGTGTTACTGTGTAGACCGTGCGAGTGGGGTACCATGGGATGTACCTCAATATTGAGGGTAGCTACATATACACTATATTAGGTTAATCCACTGGGAAGTAAATGGATATGACGTGTGTGTAAACCTTGAGTGCTGATAACCCAAGTAACCTAATAAATAAGATAACATGATTGAACGATATATGTAGGATTATCCAAAGTGTATAGTTTAAATCCAGTCACCAGAACTTGTGTTCTGACCCCCTCCTCATAACATACTTGCAGGTTATATTTGTGGCAGGGACATGATAGCCTTTGATACTGGTTAGGCAGTAATATTAATACGGTAAGGCTATATTTTGATTATATTATATTTTTTCCATTTCGCTGTGAGATAATTGCTGAGCTCTGACATGTTTTATGTCTCTGTCTTTTCTGCAGGATACCAGAGTAAACCAATCCGAGTTTCGATTGATTGGAATTTTGAAAAAAAAATCGATCTTTCAAAATTGGGGTTGTCACAAGTTAATTGCGTGAGCTATAAGGTACATGTTTTAAATGAATTTAAAAGATACATATAATTTATTTATTTAATTTTTAAGTTAGTTCAAATTGTAGACCGTTTAATCGTTAAATAAAATCAATAATCGTAGGTATTTATTTCACTAGATTAGATTCATAAGACACAACAATACGAAATCAACTGGGTATTTGGCGCAAATAAAATCAGGTGAGTAAACTCACTCTCAAGTATGATTATAGTTTATTATAATCGAATTTTTGTTTACAAATATTTATATATTGTTTGTTGGTTGTTTGATTGCATTGCGATTTATTGATAAATTGTGGTTATTATATATATTAGCTATTTAGACTTGGTGGTTGTGGCTATTATATATATGTATATATGTATATATATTGGTGGTGGGATATTTCCCGCAGTACCATTAGCAGATGCACACAGTATCATAAGCGGATGACCCTATCGCCCCACGCTATATGAGTGGATGACCTTCTATACCACGATATCCCGCCTTGAAGCAGGATTGGTATTGTTTAAATTGTCTGACATCTGGGATGCAGGAAAAAAGATTGGAGGAATCCCACTGGATTCCACAAATTTATTTACTGTTGTTTACATATTTATATATATGTGTAATGTGTGAATTGAATGGATGATTTGTGTGTTTGGATATTAGAATACCACTAGCCCTGGATATTATAGTTAAAAATATCATAAAAATGGATTTTTATATTTAAAGGGAAAATTTATTTTCCAAATAGAAATTGAGTTTTGAATGGAATAGAAAATATAACATGTTTTTAATAATAAAACAAGTAGTCGAATTTTCGAACAATGTTTATGATTAGATAGAAAGATTATCCTTGGATAATTTAGAAATGGAAACTCAAGTGTAAATTTGAAAAAGGGAATTTATTTTATGAAAATAGAAATGGGATTTGAAATTGAAAACTTGTTTTAATATTTAAAATAAGAAATGCTATTTATAAACGATGTTTATAAAAAAAGAAGGGAATTTTTATTGGATAATTTATTTAAATAAGAGTATGCGCTTAAAAAGGGATTTATAATTTGTAATCGTTTCAGGGAAGGGAAACGATGAAATTTATTCCGATGTTTGGAATGTAAATGAATTGAAATAAATCCATACGGGTTTATTGTTAGAATTCGACCATGTCGAATTTATAAATAAATAAATTTACTTCCAAATAAGATATCGAGATTATATTGAATAGAACTAATGTAACACCCCGTATGTTGAATAACTTGCTATAATATATAACAGGGAAGAATTAAATATTAAAATCAGAATCAGGGGAAACGGGCTAAGCCATTGCGTTCGTCTCGGAAAAATACGCGAAATAGAGTCCAAGTTTTCGAAAATCGGAGTCCGTATGACCCCGATAAGGCCCAAGGAAGTTTGCAGAAATTTAAAAACAGATTTTAAAACAAAAATTTCAATTTTCAGAAGTGGCGGGAAAAATCCCGCCAGACCCAGGGGGTCGACCTGAGGGTCGACTGGGGAGTCGACCTCCCCCCCCAGGTCGACTGGGGAGTCGACCTTAGGGTCGACCTGGGAGTCGACCTCCCTGGTCGAGCCCAGGTGACCTGGGTGCACCAGCTTGTCTTTTGGGCTGTGTTTTGGTGGCTAGGACGTGATCTGACGGCTCTAATCTAATCTAGGGTTAATCTAAGGGCCTAAAACAACTAATTACTCTATAAATACACCCTAAGACTACCCTAATTCATACTAAAAATAGATACAATGTCGTCATGCCGTCAAAATGCAACTTGAAGGATCCTCCATCAATTTGTAGAAGAAGATAGCATCTCAAATCAATCTCTAATCAACTCTAGCCACTTAATCTTCTTCTTAGGAGTGCTAATCAACAAGTTGTGAGTTTTCTATAGCCTTAATGACTAATTGTTGAATTGATTATGATAGGATATAATGAGGTTATGGCTATGAATGTTGATCAATGCAAGTTATGCAAGTTATATGTTATGTGTTAATGATGTTATGCATGTTATGCAAGTTATATGCTATGTGTTAATGATGATATGCATGTTATGCAAGTTATATGCTATGTGTTTTTGATGTTATGCAAGTTATGCAAGTCATATGCTACATGTTCATGATGTTATGCAAGTTATGCAAGTCATATGTTACATGTTCATGATGTTATGCAAGTTATGCAAGTTATATGCTACATGATCATGATGTTATGCAAGTTATGCAAGTTATATGCTACATGATCATGATGTTATGCAAGTTATGCAAGTGTTAGGCTATGTGTTCATGATGCTAGTTATGCAAATTGCTATGATAAACATTGATCCATTATGACACCATGATTATGCAAGTTTGGTGTATGATTATATGCATGTTCATGTGTATGCAAGTTTGGTGTATGATTATATGCAAATTCACATATGACATGTTATGCAAGTTTGGTGTTTGATTATATGCAAGTAACATGTGCAAGTTTACACCTTTGGATGATATGCATACATATGCAAGTTAACCCCTTTATATGTCATACATACATATGCAAGTTTACTCCTTTGTATGACATAAGAAACTTATGCAAGTTAACCTCTTTATGACATATGTGATTCATGCAAGTTTGGGTTGATTATTTATGCTAGTTGGGTTTGATGCTATATGCATGTTGACACCTTTAAACCCATGTTGATGCTAATGTGTTATGCAAGTTGAACCCATTGTATTTGTGATGAATCTTCCCTTTTATGTCATGTTAGCGAATTACGTGGGGAACGATGGGGTTAATAAACATGTTAATGAAATTGTGTGAAGTTGGTATGATTATGCATACCATAAAGTGGATGGACATAATTGAGTCAATTATGTACATCGTTAAAATTGGAATTAATTAGGGAAAATTAATTCGGGGGTGATTAATTAGGTGTAATTAATCGACTAAGACACGAGGTTGGACCCTTTTGTAGCGTAAGACTGCCCGGAACCGACCGGCAAATCCAGCGGCTACAAATGATTGGCCCAATGTGAGAGGTCTTAGGCACAAACCAAATACGTGACAAGTGTATAGACACGAGGTTAGACTCGGTTATGGCGTAAGGCTGCCCGGACCAAACTGGCAAATCCAGCTGCCATAAAAGATAGTCTAATGTGAGAGGTCTTTACAACGGTTACGTTTTTAATTAATTAAGAAACACTTAACCAGATAAGCTTGTAGTGGGCATGAGGGGTTAAGTGGGTGCCTTGGGTGGCATGTGGAAATCAAGTAAGTGCCTTGGGTGGCATGAGGAAATCTAGTGGGTTGCCTTGGGTGGCAATAGAAAATACGATTAGAATACTTAACCAAGTGGAAACATGTAATTAAACATGATTAAAGGGTTAAGTGGGATGCACTAGATAAAATGACAAGCTTAGGTGGTAGCTTGTGGGGGGCCCATTTCAACCAGTAACCCATATGTATCTTATTGGGCTCGACCCATGTCGAGGACGGGACACGCGTACTGGGCTTGATTATAAGAGGCCAAAACGGGGTAGCGGTGGCAACGCGAGTCCAACGGGTTTCATATGCGTGTGTGGACCCGGGTTGGTAGGTAAGACGTTGTTGCATCGTGTAGATATAAGCCGTGCACCATTTGTTGTATCGGGTTGCCACTTTGGGGAGTGATACACCCCATTGTGGGGCCAGCACAGGTATCTACGGTAGGGACCCGATCGCTTGGGAGTAGTGGGTACACCTAGTGGAGATAGGGGCAGACGGCACCTATGTAGTCAGCTAGGGGTACACGAAACTACTGGGTAAATTTTCTAAGTCCTTGGGTGGGATCAACCTTTAAGTAGGAATGACTGGTGTGGTGCAGTTAGTAATTACCCTTGGGTGGGTAGATGCGTCTTTACCGTTATCTTAGTTCATCCTATGTCTAGTTGGCTACTTAGTGTAGTCATTTATCCCCAGTCATCCCGTACCAAGTTTATATCATACCCTAATTACTTTGATAATTGTGTTGTTAAAGTTATAGGGCTCACTCAGACTTATGTCTGGCCCCGTTGTTTTTATCTTGTTCCCCCTCAGGTCCTCAGGTTGGGCCTAGCACTAGTGGGCTTTGATCAGATTTCTTTATCTATCTCTTGGAGCTTGGACCGTGATGTAAAGCCCAGTTTATCTTTTCTTTTATGGCTATTGTTTATGTAGTGGGTTTATGTACTTATGTTTTTATCAGGATGGATATTTAGTACTTGACTCTTTATGGTGTTATAACTAAACATGTTTACCTTCTGCTGCAATGAAATGATGTTTTAGATTTTCAAGTATTTATATCCGTCTTGTGTAATTTTTCTGTTCTATATTCACTTAAAATGCTCCACCGAAGTTAAGGCATTCCCTTAGTGAGTGACCTTAGCGGGTGTGGGGTGTTACACGTGGTATCAGAGCAAAGGTTACCAGAACAGATAAAATTTTTAGAAAACTATTTTTCTAAAAACATTTTTGGAAGAAGTATTTTCAAAAACATGTCTTTAAAGAGAAAAGTTTTTGAAAGAAAAGCATAATCCCCAATAGCCATATCTTTATCTTTCGAATTCTCCATTTTGAATCTTTCCTTTTTCGTTTCAGCATGGCTGAAGATCTTAACTTTCCGGAGGGTGTGGCGATACCAGTATGGTATAGGAGATTGATGGAGGCTACGGCCGCCACTGCGGGTCCAGCAAATGTTCCTCCACCAACCGTAGCACCCGATCTTCCTCCTCCCCCTCCTCCTCCTCGCACGGATACTTTTGCTAAGACTTGCAAGGAATTTAAAGCTATGGGAGGGAAACCTTTTCAAGGATCAGAAACTTTTGTGGAGGCTAGAGATTGGCTTAAGGAGGTGGAAGAGTTGATAGATATCTTTGAGATGGAAGAAGGAAAGAAAGTCAAGTTGGCTGCTTGGTTAATGAAGGGAGAGGCCTCATTCTGGTGGGAGGTCACTAATGGAGAACGCCCCGTTGACTCTTGGGAGGATTTTAGGCAAAGATTTGTGGCAAAGTTTCTCTCAAGGGCGGAGGAAAACTTGTATATGGAAAGGTTCTTGACTCTAAAGCAAGGAAATCTCTCGGTGAAGGAATATGTCAACAAGTTTAATCAATTGGCAAGGTTTGGCATAGACATGGTGAATACACCGGAGAAGAAGGCTTTGAGGTTCGTGAAAGGCTTGAATGAACCGATGCATGGTTTGGCTATGACTCATATGCCTATGGGGGCCACCTTTGAGAAGCTAGTAGACATGGCACTCATGCATGAGGAAGAGAAGGGTCCCAATGCTAATAAGGCACCCAAGAAGAAAGGAGATCAAAAGAGACCTCAACAACAACAGCAAAACAAGGGTGGGAAAGGCAACGGTGGCAAGGGGAAGAAGAAGTGCTTCAATTGCGGGATACCAGGCCACCTAAGCAAAGATTGTCGGAAGAAGAAGAAGACTGGCTGCTATCACTGTGGCGAAGCAGGGCATCTAGTGAAGGATTTCCCTAAGAAAGGGCAAAGGACGGGATCTACCTCAGGAGGACAGGTGCCAGCTCTTATGGCACCGGGTCAGGCAAGGGGGAAAGTTCAGGCTCTCGCGGTTCCACCGATTCAGGAAAGAGGTAGAACTATTTCCGTTGAAAGTCTGGTTTTTCTATTTGATCATCCTGTCTGTACATTGCTTGATTCTGGCGCATCGCATTCGTTTATCTCATCATCATTAGTTGAGTCACTGCACCTACACACCAGTCTAGTAGATGATCCCTTGGTTGTTTCAAACCCAATTGGGGGCTCCACTTATTTGTCCATGATATGTTTGGGTTTGAAGATTTCTATACTTAGCGTTGAGTTTAGATGTGATGCTTTTGATTTGGGCTTCACGGGCTATGGGTTGATTTTGGGCATGGACTGGTTATCCAGTAATGGTGCCGTTCTTGATTGCAAAAGGAGAGTTGTTAGGCTCATGACCCGCTTGGGTAACACTCTCGAGATCTCTTGTAATCCCATGGATTCTATTATGCTAAGTTATCTTGAATCGCTTGACGCTTCGGTCGAGAGTTTGCGATCTGTTAGAGTGGTCCGGGAATACTCAGATGTGTTTGAGGAGGTGAAGGGCTTACCTCCGAGGTGGGAGATAGACTTCCTAATATATCTGGTGGATAATGCTAAACCAGTATCTTTACCAGTGCGCCACATGGCTGCTCGTGAGAGGAGGGAACTCCATAAGCAAGTAGGGGAGTTGCTTGAGAAGGGGTTCATAGGACGAAGTATATCGGAGTGGGGTGCTCCAGTAGTTTTTGCTACGAAGGCGGATGGGTCCCTCAGACTTTGTGTAGACTATAGAGAACTCAACAAGCTCACAAAGAAGAATAGACACCCATTGCCGAGGATTGATGATCTTTTTGATCAGTTGGTTGGCGCTTCAGTATTTTCTCAGTTGGACTTAGCCACGGGGTTTCATCAATTGAGGGTGGCTGAGGATAGCATAAACAAGACTGCCTTTAGGACTCCGGATGGTTTCTATGAGTGGCTGGTGATGCCATTTGGTTTGACGAACGCCCCTACATACTTTGTTGATTTGATGAGTAGGGTGTTCAGGGAGTTCCTTAATAAGTTTGTGGTGGTCTTTGTTGATGACATCTTAGTATTTTCTAAGAGTGAGGAAGAGCATTCCCTACATCTTAGGGAAGTGTCGGAGACTCTTCGAGCGCATAGCCTTAAGGCTAAATTCTCTAAATGTCACTTCTGGAGGAAGGAAGTGCGGTTCTTGGGGCACGTGGTCTCCAAGGAAGGGATAGCTGTGGATCCCGCGAAGGTAGTATCCATTCAAGATTGGAAGGTTCCGAAGAATGCTACCGAGGTGAGGAGTTTCTTGGGGTTGGCTGGCTACTATAGGAAGTTTATCAAGGACTTCGCGAAGATATCAGCCCCATTAACTCGCTTGACGAAGAAGAATCTAGTCTTCGTATGGGACGTAGATTGTGATGATGCGTTCCGACGGTTAAAGAGAGCTTTAACCACAGCTCCAGTCTTAGTGTTGCCAGATGGGAGTAAGCCATTTGTTGTATATACCGATGCTTGTGGGACTGGACTGGGCGCAGTCTTAATGCAAGAGGGAAGGGTAATAGCCTATGGTGGAAGGCAGTTGAGAAAGCATGAGAAAAATTACCCTACCCATGATTTAGAGTTGGCCGCTATTGTTTTTGCGCTTAAGGTTTGGCGCCATTATCTTCTGGGAGAGAGATTCGAATTGTTCACTGACCACAAATCATTGAAGTACTTGTTTTCTCAGAAGGATTTGAACTTGAGACAGCAAAGGTGGATGAGTTCTTAGCATCCTATGATTTCGAGATAGCATATACCCCTGGCAAGGGTAACGTGGTGGCGGGCGCCTTGAGTAGAAAAAGGTTGTCCTTAAGTCCATTGTTCGTGGAACGACGAAGCTTGGAATTTATCTCGATGTTTGATTTCAGACCTTCCGTTGAATATATACCCGGTTTGCTAGCATCCTTGGAGGTTAGACCTACTCTTTTGGGGCGGATTGGAGAAGCACAGAGGGACGACCCACAGTTGATTGAGTTAGTAGAGAGGCTCATAAGGGGGGAGTCGTCCAGCCATTTGAGTAGGTACACCCTAGACGATAGGGGGTGCTTGCGTAGAGACGGTAGACTTTGTGTACCGCAAGACGAGGGTTTGAGGAAGGATATTCTTGATGATGCACACCGTTCCAGGATGACCATTCATCCCGGTGGGGACAAGATGTACCAAGACATGAAGCGAGTTTTCTTTTGGGCCGGTATGAAGAAAGATGTGGCCGAGTATGTTGCTAGATGCTTGGTGTGCCAACAGGTGAAAGCGGAGCAAAAGAAACCAGGTGGGTTGCTTCACCCATTGGAAGTTCCGCAATGGAAGTGGGATAGCGTCTCGATGGATTTTATTGATGGGTTAACTAGATCGAGGAAGGGTAATACGGGAATTTGGGTTGTGGTAGACATACTTACTAAGAGCGCCCATTTTATACCCGTCAAGAGCAAGAGGACTGCTCCATGGCTAGCTTCAGTATATCTTCGAGAGATAGTTCGATTGCATGGGGTACCCTCTAGCATAGTGAGTGATCGAGATCCTATCTTCACGAGCGAGTTCTGGAAGAGTTTGCAAGAGGCGGTGGGGACTCGGTTGTGTTTGAGCACCGCGTATCATCCTCAGACGGACGGCTAGACCGAGAGGGTGAATCGTGTTCTGGAAGACCTTTTGAGACTTTGTATCCTTGATTTTGGAGGTACTTGGGAAGAGCATCTTCCATTGGTGGAGTTCGCATATAACAACAGCTTTCAGTCCAGTATTGGTATGGCTCCTTTCGAAGCTCTTTATGGAAGGCCTTGTCGATCACCTACATGTTGGTGGGAATCTACGGATAAGATCTTGCTTGGGCCCGATATGGTTAGAGAGACTTCGGAGAAGATTGATTTGATTCGAAGAAGGATGAAAGCAGCGCAAGACAGGCAAAAATCTTATGCGGACAAGAGGAGGACGGATCTAGAGTTTGATGTTGGGGACATGGTCTTTGTCAAAGTATCTCCATTACGGAATGTAGTTCGATTTGGGTCCGTTGGGAAGTTAGCTCCAAGATTTGTTGGGCCATTTCCTATTAAGGAAAGGATTGGACGGATGGCATATAGAGTGGATTTACCCGAGAGACTTAGTGGGGTACATGACGTATTCCATGTGTCACATTTAAGGAAGTGCCTACATGAGACCGCAGAGGTGGTAGAGCCGAGCTTGCTAAAAGAGGTGGAGGTAGAGCGTGATGCAACTATTCGACGAGCTCCTACTCGCATCCTTGGGTCAGAGATTAGGAAGTTGAGGAACAGAGAGGTGCGACTAGTCAAAGTGCAATGGGGAGAAGATGAGAGCAATGCTACTTGGGAGACAGAAGCGAAGATGCGTTCACTGTACCCATTCCTTTTTGAGGGTATGTCTTTTAACTTCTCCTTTATCGTTTGTCTAGTACTTATCTTATCTTTAGTATGTCCTCTCATTAGTACCTTTGACCTTTAGATAGGGTAAAACCTATGGTTGAAACATGTGTTTGAGACATGTTATGATTGGTGGATGCGTGTGGATGCAAGTGGTTGCTAGTGGTTGCTCGTGGATGCATATACACACACTCTAGGCACTAGATCGGCTCAATCACTTCATATTGCATATTGCATAAAATTGTGTGTAGGTAGCTATATTAATGGATGCAAAATGGTCGTGTTATCATATGGATGATGCATTTTGGTGAATGATTGTGCACTCATGTAGAAATAGTATGTGTCGATAGGGTTCTTTCGCATACATATTGGATGCATGGCACTATCATGGTTTGCATTAAGGAGGTCAACTGAATCAGTAGACCGCCTGATTTTGCATTAGACAGGGAACATATACACACACTCTTTGCATATGTTCATACAGCATTAGAAACTCTAAGGACAATGGATGCCAGTGTTTGATGGTTTAGTAGATGGTTGTTTGGTTGGTAGGATACGTTCTTCTTGACTTAGAGATTTCGAGGACGAAATCCTTTAAGTAGGGGAGAATGTAACACCCCGTATATTGAATAACTTGCTATAATATAAAACAGGGCAGAATTAAATATTAAAATCTGAATCAGGGGAAACGGGCTATGCCATTGCGTTCGTCTCGGAAAAATACGCGAAAAAGAGTCCGAGTTTTCGAAAATCGGAGTCCGTATGACCCCGATAAGGCCCAAGGAAGTTTGCAGAAATTTAAAAACAGATTTTAAAACAAAAAATTCAATTTTCAGAAGTGGCGGGAAAAATCCCGCCAGACCCAGGGGGTCGACCTGGGGGTCGACCTCCCCCCCAGGTCGACTGGGGAGTCGACCCTAGGGTCGACCTGGGAGTCGACCTCCCTGGTCGAGCCCAGGTGACCTGGGTGCACCAGCTTGTCTTTTGGGCTGTGTTTTGGTGGCTAGGACGTGATCTGACGGTTCTAATCTAATCTAGGGTTAATCTAAGGGCCTAAAACAACTAATTACTCTATAAATACACCCTAAGACTACCCTAATTCATACTAAAAATAGATACAATGCCGTCATGCCGTCAAAATGCAACTTGAAGGAGCCTCCATCAATTTGTAGAAGAAGATAGCATCTCAAATCAATCTCTAATCAACTCTAGCCACTTAATCTTCTTCTTAGGAGTGCTAATCAACAAGTTGTGAGTTTTCTATAGCCTTAATGACCAATTGTTGAATTGATTATGATAGGATATAATGAGGTTATGGCTATGAATGTGGATCAATGCAAGTTAAGCAAGTTATATGTTATGTGTTAATGATGTTATGCAAGTTGTATGCTATGTGTTAATGATGATATGCATGTTATGCAAGTTATATGCTATGTGCTTGTGATGTTATGCAAGTTATGCAAGTCGTATGCTACATGTTCATGATGTTATGCAAGTTATGCAAGTCATATGTTACATGTTCATGATGTTATGCAAGTTATGCAAGTTATATGCTACATGATCATGATGTTATGCAAGTTATGCAAGTTATATGCTACATGATCATGATGTTATGCAAGTTATGCAAGTGTTAGGCTATGTGTTCATGATGCTAGTTATGCAAATTGCTATGATAAACATTGATCCATTATGACACCATGATTATGCAAGTTTGGTGTATGATTATATGCAAGTTCATGTGTATGCAAGTTTGGTGTATGATTATATGCAAGTTCACATATGACATGTTATGCAAGTTTGGTGTTTGATTATATGCAAGTAACATGTGCAAGTTTACACCTTTGGATGATATGCATACATATGCAAGTTAACCCCTTTATATGTCATACATAGATATGCAAGTTTACCCCTTTGTATGACATAAGAAACTTATGCAAGTTAACCTCTTTATGACATATGTGATTCATGCAAGTTTGGGTTGATTATTTATGCTAGTTGGGTTTGATGCTATATGCATGTTGACACCTTTAAACCCATGTTGATGCTAATGTGTTATGCAAGTTGAACCCATTGTATTTGTGATGAATCTTCCCTTTTATGTCATGTTAGCGAATTACGTGGGGAACGATGGGGTTAATAAACATGTTAATGAAATTGTGTGAAGTTGGTATGATTATGCATACCATAAAGTGGATGGACATAATTGAGTCAATTATGTACATTGTTAAAATTGGAATTAATTAGGGAAAATTAATTCGGGGGTGATTAATTAGGTGTAATTAATCGACTAAGACACAAGGTTGGACCCTTTTGTAGCATAAGACTGCACGGAACCGACCGGCAAATCCAGCGGCTACAAATGATTGGCCTAATGTGAGAGGTCTTAGGCACAAACCAAATACGTGACAAGTGTATAGACACGAGGTTAGACTCGGTTATGGCGTAATGCTTCCCGGACCCAACCGGCAAATCCAGCTGCCATAAAAGATAGTCTAATGTGAGAGGTCTTTACAATGGTTACGTTTTTAATTAATTAAGAAACACTTAACCAGATAAGCATGTAGTGGGCATGAGGGGTTAAGTGGGTGCCTTGGGTGGCATGTGGAAATCAAGTAAGTGCCTTGGGTGGCAAGAGGAAATCTAGTGGGTTGCCTTGGGTGGCAATAGAAAATACGATTAGAATACTTAACCAAGTGGAAACATGTAATTAAACGTGATTAAAGGGTTAAGTGGGATGCACTAGATAAAATGACAAGCTTAGGTGGTAGCTTGTGGGGGGCCCATTTCAACCAGTAACCCATATGTATCTTATTGGGCTCGACCCATGTCGAGGACGGGACACGCGTACTGGGCTTGATTATAAGAGGCCAAAACGGGGTAGCGGTGACAACGCGAGTCCAACGGGTTTCATATGCGTGTGTGGACCCGGGCTGGTAGGTAAGACGTTGTTGCATCGTGTAGATATAAGCCGTGCACCATTTGTTGTATCGGGTTGCCACTTTGGGGAGTGATACACCCCATTGTGGGGCCAGCACGGGTATCTACGGTAGGGAGCCGATCGCTTGGGAGTAGTGGGTACACCTAGTGGAGATAGGGGCAGACGACACCTATGTAGTCAGCTAAGGGTACACGAAACTACTGGGTAAATTTTCTAAGTCCTTGGGTGGGATCAACCTTTAAGTAGGAATGACTGGTGTGGTGCAGTTAGTAATTACCCTTGGGTGGGTAGATGCGTCTTTACCGTTATCTTAGTTCATCCTATGTCTAGTTGGCTACTTAGTGTAGTCATTTATCCCCAGTCATCCCGTACCAAGTTTATATCATACCCTAATTACTTTGATAATTGTGTTGTTAAAGTTATAGGGCTCACTCAGACTTATGTCTGACCCCGTTGTTTTTATCTTGTTCCCCCTCAGGTCCTCAGGTTGGGCCTAGCACTAGTGGGCTTTGATCAGATTTCTTTATCTATCTCTTGGAGCTTGGACCGTGATGTAAAGCCCAGTTTATCTTTTCTTTTATGGCTATTGTTTATGTAGTGGGGTTATGTACTTATGTTTTTATCAGGATGGATATTTAGTACTTGACTCTTTATGGTGTTGTAACTAAACATGTTTACCTTCTGCTGCAATGAAATGATGTTTTAGATTTTCAAGTATTTATATATGTCTTGTGTAATTTTTCTGTTCTATATTCACTTAAAATGCTCCACCGAAGTTAAGGCATTCCCTTAGTGAGTGACCTTAGCGGGTGTGGGGTGTTACAACTAAAATTTAAAATTTAAATATAAAAATAGATTCCATATTGACTTATATATGTATATATAAGTTATGGAAATAAAATATTCCAAAATTTAAATCGATCTTCAAATAGATTATTAAAATGGAAGTTTGTTTTAATAAGAAATTTTAATTTATAAACAACATTTATAAATGTGATGAAGTAAATTTCCATCGAGTAATTTGGAAACATATTTCCAAATTAAAGAAATGGAATAAAAGGCAAGATTTTAAATCAAGTTTTTGTATTATAAGTTTTTATCTATCTCTAGATAAGAACGTTGTCGGTCAAGGTCTGAGAGGTAAATAAAATACCCCAACTTAAACGGCTTCACTATTATCAAAGGATGATATTAGTTTGTAATAGAAAAGGATGTTGAATTAGTTAATTATTTCCATAAAAGGGATTTGTAATTGGAATTCAATTATATCGAATTTTATAAATAATTTAACCCTAGGGAATTGAAATTGAATATAGAAATCAAGTTTAGAATAAATTCATAACTGAGTTATGAATGTGGTATAAAGTAATCGACGAGTTGAATAATATGAATTGTGAACTTAGATTTGGATAACGCACTCAATTTATTTTTAAAATACTGAAAATGAAGTTGGAATTTATTTTATAAATGAAGTTAACATTTATATTAAATTATAATTAAAACGAACTCGCCGCAGCGCGATAGTTCGTAAATTGACGATTCGAAATTAAATTGAGTATATAGAACTTAATATAAATTGGAATTCGATGAAACAAGAAACACTCGGACCTATCGAATGATAATTTTCTGATGGAAGAGAAAAACCTGAAATTTGTATTATAGATTTTGAGTTATGTCAAAATCAAAATTTCAGAAAAACAGCACCATAATCACTTTTAAACCATAATGGTTTATTAAATAAAATATAAGGATTTTGAGTGAATAAAAATCCGAATTTCCATTAGAAAAATCCAGATTTGAGTTATTAAATAAATATGAACTCAAGCAGAGTAAATAAAGTGATTTTTGATATAAAATTCAGATTTTGAATTTTCAAACGAAGTTAACTAATTTCAAAAGAAATTAGTTAATGGAGTTTTGGGCCGAACTCAACTTTGTTAAGTGAGTTGAATTCGTTAATTGGAATTGGGAATTCGAGTATGAAATGTGAATTAGAATTGGGAAGCGAGCAAGAAATCTGAGTTGTTTGTGTATAAGCGAATACAAATATATTTGAACGTGATATGTTCAAATTAAAAGTAAATGGAATCAATAAGCAAATTAGAAAATTTAATTAGCGAATGGAAAACGAGTTATGTAAAAAGAGATGAATTCAGTGAAATGGTTTGGAAATGGATATATATGTTAAACATGTATGCAATGAAGAGGATGGAGATTATAATTTGAGTGCCTGACAAAAAGGTATATGTTTCAATTCCATATGAGGTTTTATGAGCCCATTGGACAAGCCGCTTGGTTTTTTGATTTTTTTTTTGAATGGAAAGGGCCCAGAGAGGCGTTTTGTAGTTGTATCTAGTGTGCCGTACAAAGAAGGTGCTGGCGAAATTTTCTGGAATTTTAAGGAGTTAGAATATTTTTAAGAAAAACTGATAACTAGAAATCAATATATCGATATATATAGGTTTTGATAAGGAAACGAACGTATAAATGAAATATTAGAATGGGCCAGTTATTGTTTTATGTTAGAAATTTGGACGGATGTTTTATTTTCCTTTGATAATTAAATCACCGTCTATCAAAGATGTTTGACCATCATTGTCAATACGGAGAGACCGGTTGGGTTAGTATCCGGATACCACTTCGTATAGGCATATGCGTTGCAAATTAGATTATGTTGAAGATAATCGAAGACGAAATAAAAATGCAGGGGCTGTTTTGTTTGTCCAGACCCAGGACAACTTGCATGGACGAATGTATAACAAAGCATTCCTAACAGATCTCATAAGACGACCTTTCCAAGGTATTATGTTTGGTGGCGGAGGAATTCGTTTCTCTTTGCTTCTATACCCATAATCTTTTTCGGAAGATCAACTAGCGATTTTACGGGTTTGACGATGTGGCATTCAAAGTGAGTGGTAGCCAGATGTTCTAAAAAGATAGACGTAGCCTTAAGCCTCACAACCGAGAAATGAAAAAATTTGGGCAGAATGGCTAGTTGGGTCATACCCAAGTAGGGTATATCTGTCACTAATATGGAGAAAATTCATTATTTGATCTTCTTTTGATATGTATCTTACGGATTACAGTTAGATGGCCAACAACCGTGGGTGACAATATATTTGGTACACTCAAGCTAAATGAGTGGCCGGTTGTGTGTGGTCGGGTTGCAAGTTGTTCTTGCTAAACCCCGGTGTATCCCCTTTAGAGTACATTAATAGGTAGGTGGTCCCATACCTTGTCATAGTTGGAATCCAATCTCCAATAAGTGCCCTGCAGTTTTTGATTTTATACTATGTATGTAGAGCGTGAGATGCAAGCGTTCTGCTATTTGGTTATTTACCTGATTAGACATTATTATAATATCACTAGATTTTTGATATAAAAAACGTTTGGGTTATAGTAAGGTAAAAACCATCCATGTTTATGTGTGGATTGGCCTTACTATTATCCAAAAGGTTTTCAAAGTTAAACAATATGGTTGGAGATTACTCACACCAGCCCCAAGACTGACCTAAAGTTTATTTTGTTTGTTTTACCTTAATTCTTGGGTGCCCAAATTTGTATGGGTAGTCAAGTGTTTCAGGCTTTTACAGATACACCTGGAGGAGCTTGAAGCAGGAGGCTTCACCATTTGTTATTTAAAGTTATTTTCGCTGTGTTGTATACATGTTGATCTCTGATAATGGTGTGTACATATGATACAAAATATTGTATTACAAAGTTATGATATATGATATAATATTTTGTTCAGTCCACTGTGAGATTCTGATGTTTTCTTTGTTCTATGTATTTCTATTTCTTTAACCCTCATGACTCGTATTTCTATGCAATTTGGGTTGGACGTTTGTTGTTTTAGTCAACTCAGGTAGTACGGATTTGTGGGCCGTCACATTTGGTATTAGAGCCTAGGTTAAGCGAACACCTTTTTTTTGGTGGGGGTTTACTCATTAGAGATAAGGCCAGTAGTACCCTAGAATGAATTGAGTGTATATATATGAGATAGCGTATTCGTAAGCTGATATAAAAATTGTTTTATATTATGTTGATTGGTTTGTTGAGTGGCTTATGAACTCTGGTACAATATGATCAACTGAAACGAAAGGTATTTATAAACACTTGAATACAATAATTCAACACAGTATTGTTTCTTTTAAAGATGGGTAAATGAAATAATTTACCCAAAACTATATTTTTATATATGAAAGGATTTTTTCAAAATCATTATAACATATGGATGTGTTGGTTAAGATTATGATCAAATGGGATTATAAAAAAACTGAAATGCTTATATATAACCAAATAGAGCTTGTATATGAATAATATATACAAATGAGATGAAACTGAATTGAATTAAAACTAGAAATGGAAATTGAATCCTGGAAAAGTTGGAAAATATTTTTCCAAAGTATGTTAAAACAATATAACTTTGTTTTGGAAGGATTTTGAATAAAAATCATTTTGAATGGATTTTGAAGGTGATAAAGAACTGAATTCACATTGGACAGTGGAAAATAACTCGGATGATGAAGTGCACCATTATCAGTGTTCATTTTCGACTTTCTGAGTGATGGATTGCTACCATAGTGAGATTTCCAAAAGAATTTTATTTTAGAAAATAAGTTGTTTAGAAAATTCAGGTGTTTTGAATTTGTGATAATTATAAATATATTCATACGATTTCAATGGGATTTAAAATAAAAACCTAGGTATTTGAATTCTGGAATTAAAAATTTAACTTATGC
This sequence comes from Allium sativum, assembly GCA_030737875.1. NCBI lineage: Eukaryota > Viridiplantae > Streptophyta > Magnoliopsida > Asparagales > Amaryllidaceae > Allium > Allium sativum. Next base: position 412,352,039 of record CM060924.1, on the reverse strand, counting down.
AAGTGAAATAACTGAACGGGTGAAAGTGAATCGGAATGGATAAATTAATTTGGAATCAATTTAAAATTTGGTCAAAAAAGATAATTGGTTATTATATTAACCAGATAATACCAAATATGCATTGAAATTTTTTGTTTGTCATAAGCAAAATAAATAAATTGATTAGAATCAATTTAAATGAATTTGGATCCATATACATGGAATATAAGTCAAATGTAAATTTATTAGTTGTGAATCATTGGAATTGAATGAATATAAGCATATTTGATGTGAAATATGAATGAAATGCGGTATAAACCAAATCTAAGAACTTGTTTTAGCAAATATTTAATAGACCTGGATGGTATGACTTGTTTGGAAATTAATTTATATGTTTAACCAGTTAAATGAATGAAAGTTATTGAAACTTCTTATTACGAAATTTATGAATTCAAATTGAGTAAGTATAGGTACATGGAGCTACCTAGCTTGATTTGGATATGTAGATTGCTTATATGCAAAGGTACATGGAGCTACCTAGCTTGATTTGGATATGTAGATTGCTTATATGCAAAGCTTGCGCATGTAATAAATGCTTATATAAGGTACGCTTATGCAAAAATATCAAATTAGGATATATGAACTATTTTTTGATCATATGAGTCGATGTATACTTTTTCATCTCTTTTTGTATATTTAGAAAGCTCCTTCGTACAGGGGAGACTCCGCCAAAAAAAATTCAAAATTTAGAGAGACGGAAATTTTTCAAAAGTTTTAAATTTTTTGTAAAGATCAAAGAGATGATTTTTTGATTGAATTCATTTGAAGGGTTTGAATGGGAAATAGGAAATTGAATTTTTCCATGAAAAATTAAAACTGAATGGGACTTGAGTTATAGGATATGAAATACTGAGTTATGACAAAGAGGATTTTTGAAAAGTTAACGGGCCTGTAAAATTTCTTCTATCTTGGTAATTTCAGGGACGATATTCTTTTAAGGGGAAGGAATGTAACATCCCATATTTTTACCTTCTTTATAAAGAACGTTTAAATTTATTTTAAATATTATACTATAGATTTAAATGAATTTTTATACATAATTTACCGATTTAATATTCGATATACGGTTTAATATCGAATATATTCAATTATCGTAATACGGAACGGTAACCATTGAATTCAGAGTTAAAAACTGAACCGAAAGAATTTAGTTGACTAATATAAATTCTATAATAATTAGAACAATTATAATTATTTGTTATTGACTAATTAAATTGTTTGAAATCGATTTGTATTTTAAATCGATTTAATTTAAGCCTTAGAAATTTATTAAATCAAAATATATTTAAATCGTCAATTTAATATAGACATTCAGTATAAACAATCAAATTGAATTTCAAAATTTGTTCCATTAAGTTCAGAATATCATATAAACTTGGAAATGTCGGCCTTTACGACTAGATAGGGGTTCGGGGTTGCGAATTATGGACCGCGAGATATTTTGGTATAATATATTTGTTAAAATCTAATCAAAATAAATACACTTCAAATCTGGCCAACGAACATCGCAGCCTCCTTTCCTTGAGCTGAGAGTTTGTCTTCCTCCCTCCAAATCAAAGAAACACAGATTTAATGGTTGCATACAAAATGTCCCCCCTTCTCCTTTATAAATAACTCGACTCCTACGCTTCTATTCACATTTCCTTTTCAACAATTAACTTCAAAACTGTGAAATCCTCTTCTAATTCCTCTACCTCCCATCATTTCTTCCACTCAATCGCGAATCGATTTCCACCGCGTTAGATAAAAAAGGAAGAATCGAACTCGAATTCAAATCCAAATCAAAGAGGCTCGAGTTCGACGAAATGAATTAAATGGTGGAGCTCGCGATTTAGTTGGACCGAAATACTATTCTAGTGGGTTCGGATTCTTCATTTGCACCTGAGTTCGTGGATTTATAGTACTGTAGCACGCGATAAAAGGCCGGTGAGATTCAAAGTTACGATGGCTGCCAGTATATGCGAGTTCACAGTGGTTAATTGGAACTGGAAGGGGCGGCAGCGGAAAATATGGGTTGTCGATGGAAGTAGAATGGTCTGAACGTAGTGATGAGAATGATGTTTGATGGACGGACAATATGAAATTAGGAGGATGGATTCAGTAGTGTAGAATTTTGGGAAAAAAGGTTTGTGAATTTGGTGATTTGTGGATAAATGCATGATGAATTTAACCTGCCATTTGGGGAAGAATGTTGACTGGACAATGAGGTAATTAGACTTCGATTGTATGAATGGGTTTGCAGGTTGGAAATGAGTTGGTATGGACTTGGAGGCAGTGCTGTTTTGAGGCACTGGTGACCGAATGGCAAAGTTATGCAGGCTAGGGGGAAATAGAACTAACCGGACTGTGGTGTTTGGACTGGGATTAGACCGTGGTTGAGGTAATAAAAAGGAGAAGGAGGATTGCCTGCAGGGTGTTTGGGAAAATGTAAAAATGGATCGATGATTTGGGGTTTGCTGCATTAATAGTCAAGTTAATTGCGTGTGCTATAAGGTACATGTTTTAAATAAATTTAAAAGATACATAGAATTTATTTATTTAATTTTTAAGTTAGTTTAAAATGTAGACCGTTTAATCATTAAATAAAATCGATAATCGTAGTTATAGATTTCGCTCGAGTTGATTCATAAGACACAACAATATCGAATTAAGTGGGTATTCAACACAAATAAAATCAAGCGAGTAAATTCACTCTCAAGTTCGATTATTATTTATTATAATCGAATTTTTATTTACATATATTTATATGATGTTTGTTGGTTGTTCAATTGCATTGCGGTTTATTGATAAATTGTGGTTATATATATATATATATATATAAGTGCGTGTGTGTTATTTAGGCTTGGTGGTTTTGCCTATTATATATATATATATATATATATATATATATATATATATATTGGTGGTTGGATATTTCCCGTAGTACCATTAGCGGATGACCATATCGCCCCACGTTATATGAGTGGATGACCTTCTATACCACGATATCCTGCCTTGAAGCAAGATTGGTATTATTTATATTATCTGACATCTGTGGATGCGTGAAAACAAATTGGAGGAATCCAACTGGATTCCTCAAATTTATTTATTTTTGTTTACATATTTATATATGTGTGTGATGTGTGAATTGAATTGATGATTTGTGTGTTTGGATATTAGAATATCACTTGCCCTAGATATTATATTTAAAAATATCATAAAAAGGGATTTTTAGATTTAATAGGAAAATTAATTTTCCGAATAGAAATTGAATTTTGAATGGATTAGAAAATATAACTTGTTTCTAATAATAAAACAGGTAGTCGAATTTTTAAACAATGTTTATGATTGGATAAAAAAATTATCATTGGACAATTTAGAAATGGAAACTCAAGTGTTAATTTCAAAAAGGGAATTTATTTTCTGAATATAGAAATAGGATTTGAAATCGAAAACTTTTTTTATTTTTAAAAAGAATGGTTATTTTATTGGATAATTTATTCAAATTCAACTGTGAACTTAAAACGGGATTTATATTTTGAAATCATTTCAGGGAAGGGAAACGATGAAATTTATTCTGATATCCGGAATATAATTGAATTGAAATAAATCCATACGGGATTGTGGTTAGAATTAAACCATGTCGAATTCATAAAATAAATAAATTTATTTCCAAATAAGATGTCGGGATTATATTGAATAGAACTAAAACTTAAAATTCAAATATAAAAATAGATTCCATATTGACTTATATATAAGCTATGAAATAACATATTCCAAAATTGGAATCGTGTTTCAAATAGATTATTAAAATGGAAGTTTGTTTTAATAAGAAAGTTTAATTTTTAAACAACATTTATAAATATGATGAAGATATTTTCCATCGAGTAATTTGGAAATAGATTTCCAAATTTAAGAAATGTAATAAAAGGTGAAATTTTAAAACGAGTTTTTGTATTACATGCTTTTATCTATCTCCAGAAAAGAACATTATCGGTCAAGGTCTGAGAGTAAATAAAATACCCCAACTTGAACGGCTTCACTATTATCAAGGAACGATATTAATTTGTAATAGCAAAGGATGTTGAATTAATTAATTATTCCCATAAAAGGGATTTGTAAATGGAAAATCGATTATATCAAATTTTATAAATAATTTAACCCTAGGTGATTGAAATTGAATATAGAAATCGAGTTTTGAATAAATTCATAATTGAGTTATGAATATGGCATAAAGTAATCGATGAGTTGAATAATATGAATTGTGAACTTAAATTTGGATAACGGGCTTATTTTTCTTAAAATATTGAAAGCAGAGTTGGAATTTATTTTATAAACGAAGTTAACATTTATATTTAAATTATAATTAAAACTAACTACCCAAGCGCAGTCATTCATAAATTGATGATTCGAACTTCAATTGAGTATACAGAACTCAATATAAGTCGTAATTCTATGAAACAAGAAATTCCCAGACTTATTGAATGATAATTTTCTAATGGAAGAGAAAAACCTAAAATTCGTCTTATAGATTTTGATTTATGTCAAAATCAAATTTTCAGAAAAATAGCGCCATAATCACTTTTAAACCATAACGGTTTATTAAATAAAATATAAGGATTTTGAGTGAATAAGATCCGAATTTCCATTAGAAAAATCCAGATTTGAGTTATAAAATAAATATGAACTCAAGCAGAGTAAGATGATTTTTTAAATATAAAAAATCAGATTTTTAATTTTCAAGTGAAGTTAACTAATTTCAAAAGAAACTAGTTAATAGAGTTTTGGGCCGAACTTAACTTTGTTAAGTGACTTGAATTCGTTAATTGGAATTGGTAATTCGAGTATGAAGCGTGAATTTGAATTGGGAGGCGAGCAAGAAATCTGAGTCTGATTTGTGTATAAGCGAATACAAATATATTTGAACGTGATATGTTCAAATTCAAAATAAATGAAACCAAGAAGCTAATTAGAAAATTTAATCAACGAATGGAAAACGAGTTGTGTAAAAAGAGATAAATTGAGTGAAATGGTTTGGAAATGGGTGTATATGTGTTAAACAGGTTGGAATGAAGAGGATGAAGATTATAATTTGAGTTCCCGATAAAAAGGTACATGTTTCAATTCCATATGAGGTTTTATGAGACCATTGGGCAAGCCGCTTAGCTTTTTGATTTTCTTTTCAAGTGGAAAGGGCCCAGAGAGGCATTTTGTAGTTCTATCGAGTGGGCCGTACAAAGGAGGGGCTGGCGAAATTTTACTGAAATTTAAGAAGTTAGAATATTTTTAAGAAAATTTGATAACTAGAAATCAATATATCGATATATATAGGGTTCGATAAGGATACAAACATATAAATGAAATATTAGAAAGGGCCAGTGATTGCTTTGATCGTCTTTGTCAATAATGAGAGACCGGTTGGATTTGTTATCCGAATACCACTCCGTATAGGCATAGGCATTGCGAATAAGATTATGCTGAAGATAATCGAAGACGAAGTAAAATTGCAAAGGATATTTTGTTTGTCCAGACCCAGGACAACCTATATAGACGAATGTCTAACAGAGCATTCCTAATAGATCTCATAAGATGATCTTTTAAAGGTATTACGTATAGTGGCAAAGGAATTCGTTTCTCTTAGCTTTTATACCCATAAGCTTTTTGGGAAGATCAAATAGTGATTTGACGGGTTTGATGATGTGGCATTCAAAGTGAATAGGGGCCAGATGTTCTAAAAGGATAGACGTAGCCTTAAGCCTCACAATCGGGAAATGACAAAAATCGGGTAGGCAACATGGCTAGTTGGGTCATACCCGAGTAGAGTATATTTGTCACCGATCCAGAGAAAATTCATTATTTGTTCTTCTTTCGGTTCTATATCTTACGCATTACAGTTGGATGCCAATAGCTGTGGGTGACAATATATTCGGTACACTCAATCTAAATGAGTGGCCAGGTTACAAGATGTTCTTGCTGAACCCCAGTGTATCCCCTGTAGAGTACACTGATCCGGAGATGGTCCTGTACCTTGTCATAGTTGGAATCCAATCTCCAATAAGTGCCCTACGGTTTTTGATTTTATATTATGTGTGTAGAGCGTGAGATGCAAGCATTCTACTATTTAGTTATTTACTTGATTTGACATTATTATAATATTACTATATTTTTGATATAAAAAACGTTTGGGTTATAGTAAGGTAAAAACCATCCATGTTTATGTGCGGACTGGTCTTATTGTTATCCTTTTCTTTCAAATGGTTTTCAAAGTTAAACAATATGGTTGGAGTTTACTCACACCGGTCCCATAATTGACCCAGAGCTTATTTTATTTGTTTTACCTAAACTCTTGGGTGCCCAAATTTGTATGGGCACTCAAGTCTTTCAAGCTTTTATAGACACACTTGGAGGAGTTTGAGGTAGGAGGCTTCATCATATGTTATTTAGAGTTATTTCCGGAGTGTTGTATATATGTTGATCTCTGATAATGATATGTACAGAAGATACAAAATTTATATTTCAAAGTTATGATATATGATATTATATTTTGTATAGTCCGCGGTGTGATTCTGATGTTTTCTTTGTTCTATTTCTATCTATTTCTAATTATTTAACCCTAGTGACTCGTATTTCTATGCAATTTGGGTTGCACATGTGTTGTTTTAGTCAACTCAGGTAGTATGGATATGCGGGCCATCACAGTCACGCCACAGAAACATACACAATCACTCATCTTACGCTTGAGCGACGTACGGATCCTCATATAACAACACCACGTTTTGCATAGAACCATTATAGCCATGCTACGTAAGTGTACGGACTACCATATTCGGATCATTTGATCGAATCAGATCTCAACACTGATTAATGCTGTTGCGTCTATGATACATCACCCGGAGCAGTCATGCATGTATCTAGATCCTCATACGAATTGTCAGCCGTACTCAATGCCTTAAACTCTATGATATACCACCTGGAGCGACATGCATGTATCTGGCATGTACTATCTACTTTGCACCGAGTCCCATAATAGGGCCGTGTCTAATGTACAGAACTAAGTCGAGAGCCTTTCTGTATATCTGTATTGGTCGACTAAGCGGCCTAGATTACAGATACTATGGTCTGCATTAATACGATGGCTATGGTCCCACCTCACCCCTCCCTCAACTAGTGAAAGACTACGGATGAGAGCTAAGTGACCGTCCTGACAACCAATCTAAACATACATGTGGTCCCTCATCCAATGACCCAATGGTGAAGATCATTTGCCTTTTGGTTTTAGCTCTAGTTTTCTGCATCACGTTGGCAATCGATAATGGGTACCCGACGATTACTATCCTTCTGATGGTCGTGACCCATCCTATCCGTAGGCAAAATCGTCGAATCACCTAACGCCACACCGCCACAGCCTTCTGAATGTCAACTAGGTTGTAGTCAAGGTATACTTACTAGGTGGTAATGCGCAGACCTAACCTCTGCGAGTACAGCCTGAGCATGCACCGCAATAGAGGATCATCACAGAGCACCCTACCATGTCCCTCGGAAGCCACGTGCTTCCTTCCAGTCGCTCGGAGCCAGCAACCAGGATATCAGCAGAATAACAGGAAGAATAATAAAATGGATATGCGCTCCCCTCATGCCTCAAGATACCACTATCATCTACCCCGTTGGCTTCTTCACCTTCAAATGTGTGGATTGGTCCAAGCGCATCACGTTAACGTGTTATTAGACCCTATGTCTAAACGTTTAATTACGCACTTTCCCTACCTCATTAGATTTCTAGTTAACTTGGTTATTTCCTGTTACATTATCTTCTAATTCAAGTTACCAAGTTCTCTCCGAGCCCCTTATATCTCTAAGTTATGGACCTCTCTCGCTTATTAATTTTTGTTATATAACTTAACCCATTTAAGTTCATTAATTAGCCTTTAACATGTTATTCTCTAGATTGTAATTCAAGATATGAAATATACAATCTTTTTAAACTATTATTATGTCATTCATCGTCTAACTTCAGGTCTACAGATTCTCAGGTTCATAGGTTCTCAGGTTACAATAACATGTTCTTCCTATCTTAGTCAGCATGTTTCATGTTCTTTTTATCATAATCAGCTGGTTTCACGTTATTTTCAATCAGTAGGTTTCAGATTACTTAATTTATAATTAAGTACAACTTATTTCATTTCATAAGTTTTCCTCTTTTTCCCAACTTATTACAACATCTTGTTGTTACTTACTTATTTACTTAGTTCCCTTTAACTGAGGTTTATCAATAAATTTTCTATCGTTTATTATAACTTATGTTATGATTTCCACTTGTCACTAGGACAAGCCTACCTATTATTTTTCATTCTCATATTCAGGTTTATTCATAATAGGTTATTATCATTCCCCGCTCATTCCAATTCTTATGCTATTGTAAGATTCATTCATCTCCATTAATTACAATTAATGCCATTTATTTCTTTCTTGTTATATACGTATATTCATATATGTTAATGCACCAGACTCCTCACATTAAGTTGACCACTTGTGGATGTTGGATTTGCCAAGCGGTTCCGGGAAGGCTTCTACCATAAGTTGAACTTAACCTCGTGCCTTAATGCAATTATTTACAATTTCTTAATCACTATAATTTTTTTATACAAATTAGGCATGTCTGTTCTTTCTCATTATTCCCAAATTTTACTATAATTTTATTTACAACCTTTTTGGCATAATAATTCTATTAAGAAAAAATTTATGGTCATTGTAAATTTCATAATTACAATGTTTACAGTAATTCTCAATTCAGACAGCTGATTAATGGAAATAGGCTTCACACAACAGAAATGTTCGCAGTTCAGATTTCAGGATTATAGTATTGCAGAAGCTTCATAATTTAGACGAAGTATACAATTCTGATTTAATACAATAGTAATGATTTAAACATATTTCAGCAGTTTATACATTTCAGCAGGTTTCACATTTCAACAGGTTAAACAATTCAGGAGGTTAAATAATTCAGCAGGTTAAACTTTTCAGGAGGCATATCAATTCAGCAAGTTAATCATTTCATCAGGTTTACAATCAATTGTCGTAATTACCAATTGTTCAACAAGTAAATTATACATATTTAACAGGGAATGCAAACGATAGATATACCGTTATCAAAAAGTATAACTTAAACCCACTCACCTGACAGCTTTCCAATCGTTGAATCTGATCCAGATTTGATGTTCCGAGGTTTCCCTAACTTAATTTAGTATCAAAACAACCACAGATTCACAAATTTGGTTCTCAAAGAAGAGGGAAAGAAAGGAAGAAACCTAAACAGATCAGATTCGAGAACTTACCTCACGTAGATCAGAATTCTAGACGCTATGTTGTAGATTTATACCTCTTATCTTCAAACCCTGAATTAGAACCCCTAAGAGCTAATATTTTATTTTCTGAAAAGGTATGGACAAGGAAGAGAATGGAAGAGCATAGGCAGCACCTCAGAAAATATGAGAATAAAGTTAGGCCCTACTAGTCTATATATAGGCGCACTAGAAGAGTCTGAACCATCGGATTTAAATTTAAAAAAATCCGAACCGCGCACATCAGCAGGAAAATGTCATATATGCGCGCTGATCCATGCTTGGGTCGATCCACCTACCACCTCGGTCGACCCAAGTAAGTGTGGGTCGACCCATTTAGGTCCAGCGAGAAGAAATGTGGTGCTATGTTTAATGTTTGTAACATTTTAAATTTAAAACATTGATTACTTTCTTATTTTGCTTCCCTTAATTTATTTTGTGTGCGTTATACATCTCAGTCGCGTTTGAATTGCATTATTATATATGCATGCCTTATCCTTATTATTAATTCGTTACTGCATGCCTTTTAATCAATTAATTCATTAAATTTGAATTTCAATTCTACATTTGTATAAATACATACAACCTCTGAATATTTGAATTGCATGTTTATGCATGCATTTTCTGGATTACCAATCTATTAATAATCTTCCTTTTTGCAAGCTCCAATCAATGTAATTAATGCACCATTTATTATTGCATTGTCTTATTGTTCTTATTGCATTGTTTTATTCTTCTTATTGCATGCGTATCTGATTTGAATGTTAATTAGTTTCTCATTTTATTACATGTTTATGCATGCGTTGTCTTGATTATTAATCTATTAATAATCTTCGTCTTTTTATTCTACATGCACTGATATGTTACTCTCTTTAACACATTACGTTTAAATTATTGCATGCAACCTAATTACTTTGCATGCAATCAGTTTCTTCCTTTTTTTAATGCATGCATTGCTTTATTTGTTTGTATGCATCCATACATTAATTTTATTTTATTGCATAAATTTCTTTTTTTAATTTGCATCTTCTATATATTAGTGTTCATGCATATATATACATATATACACCATTTCTTATTTAATATTTATAAAAATGCGGGGTGTTACATTCTCCCACCCATAAGAAATTTTGTCCCTGAAATTTGGTAAGGGTGAAATCAAATAACCCCTCGCATAGTATACATCCATCATGTGTGCATCCAGCTTTTACAACCATTGTGCACTTGAACCAAGTGTAATACAACATAATAATATATTAATGTACTGAATGTCTGGGCAGTACCTCCTATTTTAATGCATTTTTTTCTCAAAAATACTTTGAAAACATGTTGCACACACCCTAAATATACTGGCAATTGCTACATGAATGCAATATTTTGAAAATCAAAATTCTTTTTCATCCAAATTTTTCCCACACTCTTACAGAGCAAGAGCTTAGTTCATCCAATTGTTGCGTCCAAGATTCTACCAACCATCTTTAAATTTTCGAATTCTAGAAAAAAGTAATTTTCTAAATTTGATTTCTTATGTTACAAAAAGGTGGAAAAAGGAAAACTTCACCCCTTCCGTTTTTTTCCTTTTATGTACCTTTTCTATCTAAGATTTGAGTTTTATAAAACTGTTATATAAAGATTCCCTATCTTCCTATCCAAGTACTATTCATATAAGAAAACTTTCTTTGTTACAGATTTTCCTTTTCAACTTATCTTGGAAAAATTCATTTTTATTCACCTTTCTCAAAAATTTCCATTTTCTTAATTGTCATGTTTGTTGCTTTATTGAATTTATTGCTTCCTTTTTAGTTATGTCATTATTCTTTTCTTATCTTATTTAACTTAATCCTCTAATCTAAGTCCAGTTTTCAAATAAGCCTTCTAATCCTTCAACTAAAACTGGAAAACAAACACTCTACACAGCGACTATTGAGGGCCAAGAATCTTAGGATATGTCCCCTCCAAAAAAAAGTCCAAACCATAGGATAGAAACACTTACTTGCCCTCCACTATCTAGTAGTCACCACTAGTCCTTGTTGTGCACTAACACCCTTTTCCAAGCAACAACCTAGGCTTCACAATACTTATGCATTCTATGGGAACTTACCATTATTCCACGATAATTCTCGCTATCTACTTTATAGCTCAAAACTTTTCTCATCCTCCCTAGGTACTAATCCTTACCTACTCCATGATTTTAAAAACTTGGTTTGGCTTACTCATTTCATTTTTCTTTCAAAAGTTAAAAGTGTCAAAACTTAAATTTCCTGGCGAAAACTTATTTTGGCCAAACCATAAAAATATGCCATTTCACAAAAATGCAAAACATTTCTTTTTCAAATCATAAAAATTGGAGTTGACAAGGGAGACTATTCCTCAATCGGGTTTACAATTGTTCTTGCTTACAAGGTTAGTTCAGTTACTTACAACTAGATGCAAACATCTACCCTAATCTTACAACTTATTTTGTCCACCCAACAAAATTTTATGCCAAAATAATTATCAGAAATGATTGTCAAAAGAATAGAGATTTTTTTTTAATCATTTCATACAATATAACTTGAACACTAGCAAGCTATACATCCTCTATAATGTGCACCTTGTTTTGAGAGAATTCTTTTTAGACAAAAGTTTCACAAGAAATCGCTATTCCCAAAATATACCCCATTTTGTTATAGAACCCAATGTGTACTTTTTCAAATATGTTCTTTAAATATTATTTTTTCAAACATCAAAAATACCTTTTTTTTCACAATTTAGCTAGTACATATTTCAAAATTGTAACTTTTAAGACCAAAACTTGAAAAACACCATAAACTATTTTCCAAAAGATGTTACAATTTCAAGTTCTTAAAAGTTAACAATGGGGTTAGACTTGGGTTTCCAACTTACCTAGATTCTCCTAGATATTCCCACAAAGTCAATTCTCTCAATTATATATATGTTCCTAATTCATTTCCCTCTTTATTCTTTTCCAATTTAAGGCTCTACTGCCAAACCCACTAATCTGAAATATTAACATTTCAGATACTAACGTATGAGATACATCTTTATACAATACAAAGCACATTGCACACTTTCCAACCAAACCACCTAAGGGTCTCAAGTTTCCATAATCATTCCTTTAGTGTACAAAACAAATATCCCAATTATTTCCATATTCTGCTTTTCCTATTTAGTGGATTCCTCTATGGATCTAGGTGTATATATATAACATATTTATATTTAAAAAAAATTACAAATACGTTAACTCACTATCTATACATGAATCCTAACCCTAGGCTCTAATACTAGATGTAATAACTCGAATTCCAACAGATCGATTTTTTTTCAAAATCTCAATCTATCGAAACTCGAGTTGGCTTATCTGGTATCCTGCAGAAAAGAAAGAGATAAAGAATATATCAGAGCTCAAAAATCAACTCATAGCAGAATGGATAAAATATAATATAATCAAATATTGCCTTACCAAGATAATAATACTATCTAACCAGTATCCAAAGCTATCATATCTCTGCCACATACCTAACCTGCGAACATATTAAGAGGAGGGGGTCAGCACACAAGTTCTGGTGGCTGAACTTAAATTACATATTCTGGATATCCCTACATATACCATTTAGTTACATTTTCCTATTTATTAGGTTAGTTGGGTTAATAACACTCAAGGCTTACACATATGTTGTACCCATCGACTTCCCAATAAATTAACCTAATATACTATATATGTAGCTACCCAATATCAAGGTACCTGCCATGGTACTCCTCTTGCACGATCTCCTCCATTGCACCACATAAACATACGCAATCACTCATCCTACGCCCCTCATATAACAACACCATGTTTCGCAGAGAACTACTATCGCCTTGCTACGTAAGTGTACAGACTTCCATATTCGAATCATCCAATCAAATCAGATCTCAACACGAATTAATGCCCTTGGGTCTATGATACACCACCCGGAGCAGTCATGCATGTATCTAGACCCTTGTGCATATTGTCAACCATACTTGATGCCTTAGCCTCTACAATACCCCACCCGGAGCGGCATGCTTGTATCTCCCACATACTATCTACTATGCACCGAGTCCCATAATAGGGCCGTGACTAATGTGCGGAACTCGGTCGGGAGCCTTTCTCTATATCTGTATAGGTCGACTAACCGGCCTAGAGTACAGATACTATGGTCTATATTTCTATGGTGGCTATGGTTCCACCTGACCCCTCCCTCAACTAGTGAAAGACTACAGATGAGAGCTAAGTGACCGTCCTGACAATCAATCTAAACATACATGTGGTCCCTCATCCAATGACCCAATAGTGAAGATCGTTTTCCTTTTGGTTTTAGCTCTAGTTTTCTGCATCACGTTAACAGTCGATGATAGGTACCCGACGCTTAATATCCTTCGGATGGCCGTGACCCATCCTATCCCTAGGAAAAATCGTCGAATCACCTAATATCATACCGCCACAGCCTTCTGACTGCCAACTACGTTTCAGTCAAGGTATACTCACTGGGTGGTAATGCGCAAACCTAACCTCTGCGAGTACAACATGAGAATGCACCACAACAGAGGACCGCCACAGAGTACCCTACCACGTCCCTCAGAAGCTGCATGTTTCTTTCTAGTCCCTTAAAGCTAGCTAGCAGGATATTAGCAGAATAATCAGATGGATGTGCGCTCCCCTCGTGTCTCAAGGTACCACTATCATCTACCCTGTTGGGTTATTCACCTTTAGACGTGTGGACTGGTCCAAGCGCATCATGTTTACATGTTATTAGACCATATTACTAAACGCTAAATTATGTGCTTTCCCTACCTCATCATATTTCTAGTTAACTTGGTTATTTCCTGTTATAATAACTTCTTATTCAAGTTACCAAGTTCTCTCCAAGCCCCTTATATCTCTAAGGAATGAACACCTCTCGCTTATTAATTTCTGTTATATAACTTAACCCATTTAAGTTCATTAATAAGCCTTTAACATGCTATTCTCTAGATCGTAATTCAAGATCTGAAATCTAAGTCTTTTTATATTATTATTCTGTCATTCATCGTCTAACTTCATGTTCTCAAGTTCACGTTTCTTAGGTTTTCTAGTTGCAATAATATGTTCTTATCATAATCAACAGGTTTCATGTTCTTTTTATCACAATCAGCAGGTTTCAGGTTATTTCAATCAGCAGGTTTCAGATTACTTAACTTATAATTAAATACAACTTATTTCATAAGTTTTCCTTATTTTATCCACTTGTTACAACCTCTTGTTGTTACTTACTTATTTACTTAGTTCTCTTTCACTAAGGTTTATCAATAAGTTTTCTATCATTTATTATAACTTACGTTATAATTTCCACTTGTCCCTAGGACAAGCCTACCTATTATCTTTCATTCTCATATTTAGGTTTATTCATAATAGGTTATAATCATTCCCCATTCATTCCAATTCTTATACTGTTGTAAGATTAATTCATTTCCATTAATTACAATCAATGCCATTTATTTCTTTCCTGTTATATACGTATTTTTGTTCATGTTAATGCACCAGACCCCCCACATTAAGTTAACCACTTGTGGATGCTGGATTTTCCTGACGGTTCCGGGCAGGCTTCTACCACAAGTTGAACTTAACCTCGTATCTCAGTGCGTTATTTACAATTTCTTAATTACCGTAAATTTTTCATACAAATTAGGCATTTCTGTTCTTATTCCCAAATTTTACTGCAATTCTGTTTACAACCTTTTTAGCATAATAATTCTATTAAGAAAATACTCATGTTCATTGTAAATTTCATAATTACAGTGTTTACAATAATTCCCAATTCAAACAGGGAATTAATGGAAACAGTCTTTACATAACAGAAACGTTCTCAGTTTAGGTTTCAGGATTACAATATTGCAGAAGTTTCATAATTTTGATTAAGAATACAATTCAGATTTAATACAACAGTAGTGATTTAAACATATTTTAGCAGGTTACACATTTCAGCAGGTTTCACATTCAGCAGGTTAAATAATTCAGCGGGTTAAACTTTGTTGCAGGCTTATCATTTCAGCAGGTTAAACATTTCAGCAGGTTTACAATCAGTTGTCATAATTACCAATTGTCAACAAGTTAATTAGATAGATTTAGCAGGGAATGCAAACGATAGATATATCGTTATCAAAAGGTATAACTTAAATCCACTCACCTGACAGCTTTCCAATCCTTGAATCTGATCTAGATTTGATGTTTCGAGGTTTCCCTAACTGAATCTAATATCAAAACAACCATGGATTCGCAAATCTGATTCTAAAGAAGAGGAAAAAAAAGGAAGAAACCTAAACAGATCAGATTCAAGAACTTACCTCACGTAGATCAGAATTCTAGACGCCTGTGTTGTAGATTTATATCTCTTATCTTCAAAACTTGAATTAGAACCCCTAAGAACTAATATTTTATTTTCTGAAAAGTTTGGGAGAAGGAAGAGAATGGCAGAGCCTAAGCATCACCTCAGAAAATATGAAAATAAAGCTAGGCCTTGCTAGTCTATATATAGGCGCACTAGAAGAGTCTGAACCATCGAATTTAAATTAAATAAAATCCGAACCGCATGCATCAACATAAAAATGTCACATATGTGCAATGAACCATGCTTGGGTTGACCCGTCTACCACCTGGATCGACAGGCGAGTGTGGGTTGACCCATTCAGGTCCAACGAGCAGAAATGTGGTGCTATGTTTAGTGTTTGTAACGTTTTTAATTTAAAACATTGATTACTTTCTTATATTTCTTCCGTTGATTTATTTTGTGCGCGTTATACATCTCTATCAGGTTTGAATTGCATGATTATATATGCGTGTCTTATCCTTGTTATTAATTCATTACCGCATGCCTTTTAATGCAATTAGTTCATTAACTTTGAATTTCAATTCTATATATGTATAAATACATACAACCTATAATTATTTGAATCGCATGTTTATGCATGCATTATCTGGATTATTAATCTATTAATAATCTTCCTTTTTGCAAGCTCCAATCAATGTTGTTAATGCACCATTTATTATCGAATTGTTTTATTCTTCTTATTGCATGCACCATCTATTAATAATCTTCGTCTTTTTATTCTGCATACACTGATATGTTATTCTCTTTAATGCATTACGTTTAAATTATTACATGCAACCTAATTACTTTGCGTGCAATCAATTTCTTCCTTCTTTTTAATGCATGCATTGCATTATTTGTTTGTATGCATTCATACATCACTTTTATTTTATTGCATCAATTTCTTTCTTTAATTTGCATCTTTATTTGTTATTGTTCATGCATATATATACATATGTGCACCATTTCTTATTTAATATTTATAAAAATGCTAGGTATTACATTTTCCTAGACTATGAAAGTCGTGGATCTAAGGAGGAAGAAAAAGGAAAGGGAAGCGGAATGGAATGAGAATGCAGTGGCCTAAGGGGCGTTTAAATTGCTGAAGGCAAGGGTGTAATGGTAAATGGTTATTACGACACTTCCTCCTACCTAAGCAATCTTAGTTTAGATGCTTAACACTTGTAAATACACTCTTGAAACCATGTGCCTTAGATGTGTAGTTTCTAATTAAATACTTAGTTCAATTTAGCAACACTTTTAGGATGTTACAAAATAGCCTATACGTCCATATGTTTCAATTCAAATTGCATTTGTTACTTTTGTTAAGCACTTTTGTTAACAAAAAAAACAACAACTTTTGTCGATAAAACTTGATGATATTTATAAACAATTTGTTCGATTCAAAGAAGTTGTTTTATTTAATAACTTATATTAAATACTTATATTTAACGAATATAGATCATAGTAAAAATAATTCTACTTATTTGTTTTTGGAAGATTCGTTATAATAGAAATGGATATGTTTTCCTACAAAAATTTGACGTTATATTTTATATTCTCAAATAACTTTCATTACCACTTGAAATAAATAATTTTATTGTTTAACAACTATATCTAACCAATTTAAAAAATTCAAATTGAATTTGTGTACAAATCGATAAGATATAAAATCTTGTTTTGACACTTTTTGACAATCACTTTAAATAAGATTTTCGTTTTGGAAAGGCTTTACCTTTTTAAAATATTTGGACCATTTCTCAATTTGTGCATGTTATCCTTGAGTAGGGGACACGCTAATCTTCTCTCTATCGTTCCAATTTTATCGGATGTTCCCGAAGGGACAAAAAAATTAAAATAAGAATTTTTATAAATACTCCAAGTATCTTTGAAATCATATTTAAAATTTATAAATCCTTTGAATAAATTGGCTCAAAAATCTAGGTTGTTACATTCTCCCCTCCTAAAAAACTTTTTGTCCTTGAAAAGGAAAGAAGATACAAGTGAAAATAACTTATAGAATTTCATATTCTAAATCTTTTTTAAATTCATCATACCCAATTTTTTTGAAAAGAGAGTTTGTCCTATAAATGCAAATAAACAACATGGGATAATGTTGTAGTCAGCCAAAAGTTTCATAGTCAACATCTATACCAGAGTGCAGGGTGCACTTGTGGTAATATACATGATCCTACATACCAACCTGAGTACATAATAAGTACTTGAGGTGGCCTATATACGGAAAAAGAAACGTATGTCAAAAAGGGACTAGTCTCTTAAAAAATATCCTAGCCCATCAGATAGTATATCCTAGCCCATAAGTATCTTAGTGCGAACTAAGCACTTAAGATAACTGTATACACAATATCTACTATATATCCAAAACAATACCCTCCCACTAATCTAATCATCTAACATGTCTGAATCATCATCTAACGACCCTGACATGCTCATCTCTTTCGGCTCATCCATAAAATCCTCTTTATCCTCATTCATGCCCTCATCGTCCGCTAGTTACCCATCCTCATCTATGTCCTCTCGATCGTCATCCTCTATCATATCGTCATCAAACATAGGGGCTAGATCCTACTATGGACCCTCAATCTCAGGAATGTGCTCCACTGGATCACCAAATCCATCTAGCTCAGCCATATCCTATCGTCTAATCCAACATGAATCAGTATATCATCGTCTTGATCTCCGAACGCCTCGTCGTGATCTCCTAACTCCTGATCATCGTAAATTGGATTGCCGATCTCCCATATGATGTGCTCGTCCGCCTCATCATCATTGCTCTCACTATCCATTATCATTCTCTCTGAGTCCTTCTCTGAAGGTACTGGCTATACTAGCTTAGGCTCTCTAGGTGGAGAAGCCTCTGCCTCATCATCATTATGCTCAGTATCGTTAAATGTCCCATCATCGGAATTGTATGATCCATCATTACTACTACTGCTATTAGGATAAAACATTTCTAAATATTATTTAACACTTAACTTCTTATCTCTACCTCCCTAGGGCTAATAAAGAAATTTAGGGTTAGACTCGCAAAATTTGATTCTAGAATTCTATGAAAAACTACTTTCTTTTAAAATGACCTAAGAATTTTGTAATCCTTATTATTTTAGATAATCCTTTCTAATTGTTTACAAAATACCTTTTAGTCAAAATTGTGAAACTTAATTCATAAGGTATTCTTGTGTACTTAGATGTTTATAGTTTTCCAACTTTATCAACTATCCAAAATCGTCAATAATTACAATTCCTAATCCAAAATCTTCAATATTTATTCTCAATTCAAAGTTGAGAACTTATTTCCTCCAAATATTATTAAGTTTTAACCCTCACTAAATAATTTCAAAATCCAAAATACCTTATAGTCAAACTGTGAAATTTAATTCACTAGGTATTTGCATTTGGAATATTAATCCCAATTAGTTGACAAATGATAATTGTTTACTGAAAAAAATTAAGTTCGTTTTCCTTTAACTAAATAAATGATTGATAAATTTTAACTACAAAATATATTTACTCAAATTTTAATAACTTATCTTCTTTGTCATCCAAATTTTAACTTATCATATATATGTATTTAAAAATACTTTTAAAAACATATCTTTTTATATTCAAAATATAACTTTTCGAAACTAATTTTTATATCTCAAATACGTTTATCAAAATAAGACTCTTAACTCATTCTAGGGCATTTCTAACCCTATTTATAACGAGTTTCTCTCCTCTGATATTACTAGTCATAGCTCTGATGATTCCTTTCCTTCTGTTCTAATGAGTCGTACCCCAAAGCTTTGAATAAACCAAGCTCTGAAACCACTTCTGTAGCGACCCGCCTTTCAGCACGTCTCTAAATGGTAATTAAACCGAATCAAACTGTTTTCAAAGACGGATGGTTAGGAGTACTTGCACATTGGAACTGAACAAAGGTACTTTTCCTTTATTATAACAATAATTTTAACATCATAGTACAATAGATATCAGAGCACATCAACAAAAATACACATACACAATGTAAAATACATGGCGTAATCAATAAAATGCTCAAGACACAGCGCCATCTCTAATCCAAAATCTACTCTAAAATGACTCCAAGTCTCAATATACAAACCTAAACTACCAGACTGCCAAAGTGGAAATTATGGGCACCCAGAGTTTAGGTGGAAGAACCTTAAACTCTAGGTCAGTCATGAGAAAACAAAATAGTTATACTTTGTAAAATAGGGTAATCCACAAGACTATGCCATATAAACACAGAATGGTTTTTTCCCTTATGAATCCCAGTGCATGAAAACTCCCAATGTTTTTTCGAAAATGAAGCTACCATAACATCTCTCAGCACACACCATGCAAATGCAAAGTTGGGAGAGGTTTCTCCTTATGATAGCCAAACATGCTTGATACACGAAAATATTTGGTATTATTATTAGTGTCTAACGTGAAAATCACTTTCATAAGTAAATGTATCAATCCTAACCAGCATAGGTATCACCTATTATGTTGAATACAAGTTTACAACTAAAATCGTACAAACTCTTAGTGAAGAATGTGTTTTCAACGAACGACCAGGCTAAGGAATGTCCATACCGATGGGTACATCTCTAGAGGAATATCACAAGAACAACCTACAAGTTCTCTACCAACAAAAGGCCGTGATCTCCCTACCTAGATCACACCTGAGCATATCACCTCTCAGTCGTTACCAACCTTAAAATGGGCGCCCGCAACATCAACAACCACAAAATAGAAGTTGTAACATAAGTACTACCTTGGCTCCATACCATGGTGCAATTTTTATCAAGATAGAAGATGATAACCCACAACCTTGCCCCATATTTGCTGTTTTGGCTATTTCCGAGGTATGAGGCTTGTCGAAGTCTCGTTATACAAAGCTATGCTTTGATCATCAATAACACATAACTCAGTATGCCACACTGTCATTCCATAATATGCAACTGATAATTACTAACCATATAACTTTTCAGCTCGTACATCTCTAAGAAGGGTGTTAAGTTAAGAGATAACCTCTCCACCACCAATAGAGATATGTTTAGTAAAGACCAATCAATACATTATAAAATACAATGCCAGACACACATCCATACAAGTTCGTTCCAGGATTGATTGAAACAGAAGACACCTTACTCCTTGTCCGAAAAGGAGAGAGGCCCTAGCAAATCGGAAATTTCTTCAAATACATCCAAACCACTGCTGCAATATCGATGCATCCATCTCAGGTAAGAAGCTACTCACCTGAGACATTCAGCGAGCAGTTCTTCCGACGTGAAGGTTTCCGGTCTTTAACACCGTCTTCAATATCTTCAATTGTTCCGTAACGTCGTAATATTATTTGAAATGATTTTGTTGGAACCAAATTTTAGGTTCTGGTCTTTCCAGTAACAATCGTTATTTTTAAAACTCTATGGAAATACAAGATCCACTAAGTCTCACTTTCATTTTGATTTGTTAATTAAAACATTATTATGGAAATCATTCATTTCATAAATCCCCTTTCAACACATATTTTTTTAATCAAACGTAGTTAAAATCTTTAATTAAGATTCGTTAGTTCTCCAATCCCTTTTTATTTCTAAAACAAGATCATTAAGCATTTCTCCATTAGCTTGTTTTTAAACGATCTTAATCCATTTTAAATTCCAAATCATACTCAAACTTGGGTAAAAGAATAACGCCTTTTCAAAACAACATTCACAACAAACCCAAACACTAATTGATATTAAATATAAAATTTGAATAGAATTTATACCAACTTATTTTCAATATCAATCCTCATAATCAACTAATACTATAAGTGGAATAATGGTAGGAATATCTTACAAATTCCTCGAACATTATAATTCGAACTACAAGTTCAAATATTAAATGTCTGAAATTATTTCCATTTAACTTTCAAAATCCAAAACTAGATTATATTATGTATTAGAATTGAACATAAATTGTATCAGCCTATATTCAATATAAATTTCTGTATTCAACATATACTATAGGTGGAATAACGGTATAATTACCTTTCAAATTCCACGAATAGTATAAGTTTTATCTATGGGATTTAACATCAAATATCTGAAGACTATTACCATCCAAGTCCAATTTATAATTTTGGAAGCCCCTTTTGTTCTTAAATTAACTCAAATTATTTAAAGTAATTTCCGCTTAAATATTTAAATCTTCCTAAAACATTTGTTTAATCATTTAGAAATGATTACTTAAGTCATAGATAAAAACAAATGAGTTTAAAATCTTTAAATAAACCATTGTTAGAAAACATTGTAAAAGTGTTACAAATAGGCTTATATTAGCTAGTTTGATAATAATGACTTTTATATTATTCAAAACTTCACTTTATCCATTCAAATAACTTTTAATGATTTATATTGATTTGACAAAAAAATCCATATTTTTATCTATTTAAAAAATAGTCGTTTACCGTTATGGTTAACAAATTGCGCTTATGGCGACCTTTTCAAAAATAGTTTTACACATAACTCGAAATCTACATACTGAATTTTGAAAATCCCTCTTCCCTTTGAAAACTATTATTTTTAGGAAGCAAATATTTTTTGTTTCTAAGAAATCTGATCTAAATTGCTCCTGTTATAAGCATTCGAAGTTTATAGTTGAAAGTCATGAACTGCTACAACACGACTAGTTCTTTTTAGACTATATTTTAATTTTAATTTTAAACTCATCCGAATTACTTCAAATGTATTTATAATCTTTATAAAACATATTTAAACTTGTTTGAAAACAATATTTCAAAATTTAATCATAAAATTCAAATATTCGTATTAAATGAATATTTTATTATTAAAATAAAATTATTTTTCAAATTTAATTGCAGCGCCGACCTCTATACTCGCGTTAGCCCAAGGCCATTGCAAGCAATGGTGTTAACTAACCCGAATATTAAGGCCTTTGAGGAGCGACCATCTGTATATTAGCTTTGAACAAGTGTTAAATATGTCAGATAATCTGGTCTTACTTTTTTAAATCTCATGAGGAAATCTGACACATCTAATTCAAATCCAAATCCAAATCTACCACATAGTGGCTATATATAATTCGAAAAGCAATAAAAAATACATAATAATAAAATCAGAGTCAGACATAGATATTCACATCACTTAGGCAGAAATAGATATGAATAATAATATATATATAGCAATGGTGGACATAGTATAAGTGTTCATGCAAGATCCACTATATCACAAAATAATAGATTCATGTACTACACAAAAGAATATGTACACATGTGAGTCACTATCTTGAATACATGAAAGATAAAAACTACTAAAACAAGTGCGGTTAGCCGAAAGGGGGAGCTAGTCCATGCTACAGTCAAGGAGAAGCACCTGTAATATTTGGTTTGACCCGAGTATTATTTATAAGAAAATAAACAATAAACACATCAGTCTAGTTGTACTCATCATAATAAATTGAGATAGAAATAGAAATATAAACAGAAAGTGACATATATGCAAAAACAATAATGTTCACATGAAGAATGTGAAGGCTTGATAAAACGTCTACAATATATCTCATAGAAATCTCGATGCTATAAAAGATTATCACACTCTAAAGATATAGCTATTCACGAGAAATGATGTCACCCATCAAGTCTACATGAAACAGAAAATACGATATCAACACATGGATATCCATGGGAAATGATGCCACCCATCAAATCTGCATGAAATATAAAATACGATATCAACACATGGATATTCATGAGAAATGATGTCACCCATCAAATCTATATGAAATAGATAACTCAGGTCGATAACATAGTATCTGTAAAACTCAAATGAACTGAAGTTCCTTAAGATGATTCGAAGATCATCAATATAATCAAATGAACCGACATGTCTTTGGAATAACGAAGTAAAGAAAATTCCAAAGTATCTTTGGATATGAAGACTTAAGAAAATAAGAGGGATGTAAAGAAAACAAATAGCGAAGGCGTGACAGTCTTAATGATCCGACATGTCCTTAAGATAACCCTGCTGCGAGAAAGGAATAACGAAGATGAAGGTAAAGCCCTAGCATGTTTGAACTTTTTATTATTTTTAATCACCACCTCTTCCTTCTCCGGTATCTGACAACATTTATTCCTACATAAACTATTTTCACCTCACCGCGGAAGATGTGATGTCTCCAATTCTAACTGACTTGAAAGCCCACGTGGATGGAATAAAAAAAGGCGAAAACATTAGCTACATTCAACGAAAATAACAGATTAATGTTGTGGGGAAGATTCTAGTTAAGTTATTTAAACACACGACGCGCGCATACACACGCAATATATATATATATATATAGGGCTGGCATAGGGGCTAATCCCAGCAGGCGGTCGCTTGGGGCAACCCCCCGAGATGGGGGCAATAACAGCCTTGATGGCCGGTGATTAATGTTATATTTATATAAATAAGCCTTAACTGCTATAATATCACAATAGAGTAATAGTTCGGTTGGTCTTAAGTTTGGTTGCCAATTGGGAGGTGCACGGTTCAATACTTGGGAATTCTTCAATATAACACTTTTTCGTACTGGTACGAGTATTCTATTCTCATCTATGTGTGTTAGGCAACCCAGAACGTAGAACTGAGTTGGTGAGGATATTAGATGACAATAAACTTTAATTACTGGGTATATTAGACATCCTATGCCAGCATAAATAAATGTATGTTAATCTGTTAATATAGTGAACTGGGTATGCTAGAGGGTATGCGCTAGTATAAATAATCTTTCACTGGTGAGGATATTGGAAGGCCTAATCCACTATATGTAAATCTTTATGATTAGAAGTTTCTATCTAACATAAACATATGGAAACTGGACTGCCCGAACTAGTACACAAATAAATGGGCATGTCTTGGAGTTGTATTTACATGTCCTGGCTTATCAATCAAAATCTAAAACTGACTGCTCCCATCTTACGAAGACAGCTCATCGCCATTACCTAAAAACCACTACAAACTACAGCATATAGGAGATAGCAACCCTCCTGCAAAGTGGATGGTGATGCCAAAATTCTTGTTTTCCCCCATCTTACGGGGAAAACCGTACAAGGCATTTCAGACAGTTTCAACTCATCATCATCGTCACCCAAAAATCATTGCAAAACTACAGTTTATGGTGACAATGACACCATTTCCAAAATGGATGGTGATGTTAAAACTATTGTTTGCTTTGATCTTGTAGAGAAGGCCATCCTGGACGCATGAAATTGACAATCGATCCTAAAATGGAATAGGAAAACCTATTTTTTATTGGAAAAATAAACTACGTCCTCAAGGCCTGTTATATGGGCACAAGCCACTCCAGGAACTTATTATCGAAGAGAAAAGAGTACTGGACATACCTCAAATGTGGGGTACAATTTCAAAGTTCACTCAAAGCTTGCAAGATATACATGTAAAGGCTAAAACTCCAAATGTTTGCTTAGTTCGTTTACACACACAATTGTTACATAATTATGGGTCATATCACTATAAGATTATATTGAAAAATAAATTCACACTGGAATAATTGTGACTGTTTCATACCAAAACAACCTGCAGTGTACCATTCATCAAGTCTATTTAGTTAAAAAGGGGTTAGTCATTCAACTTAGTAATAATTAGATAAGACTTTGTGCGGGGTATAATCCTTTTGGTTAAATTACAGTAGACGATGCAATGGTCATGACTGACATTGGTCCAAGCTTTACCACAACTATGGGATGAGCATTCATAATCAACTTGATTATATAAGAAGTTCGATCATGACCGGGCCATAAATGTGACAACTCGCCCCGCACCAACCGACATTTACTCCAAAAGTGCGTTGTACACATGTCCAGTTAGCATGGAACGGTCGTCAGAAGGAAGGAAAGAAGACAAAGAATCAACAAGGAACCTGTAGGATGTCTCACAGCGCTGGGAATAAAATATAATCACAACATATAGTTGACATAAAACAGGCGAGACAGTGCATAAGCTGAAAACAAACTATCATAGCAGCGGAAAATCCAAATACAGCTTATGTTCCACATCATCATTATTACATCTTTTCAAACTGTCTCTAAAGGTAAAAGCAAGATAAGGAAGGTACACTACTAATGCCCAAGTGGTGACCACCAACGACACAGGGAGAATATTCTATATATATCATACGTGGAAGCCTCCTGCTCGCCTCCGGATCAGGTACTTATGCATCACCAGCTAAACTGTCTCTAGTATGCTCGTGAGAGCACCCAGAGTAATAAGAAGAGACATAAAACTCTAGGTCAGACAAAAATTCTGGTATCAGCGATAAGCAAAAAAACAGAACAATAACAGGTATAATCCAATCATACCTGAACCTGGACCTGCAACCAAAGAGTTAGCACTACATACTGTACAATACTCTAAGGTGCCACTAAACAGATGGTGTAAAGAATACGGGGGTGGGGTTGTGCATGTCATAATGATGGCAAACAAATCAAACATAACAACCATCCTCACATCTCTCACTTAGTGCGTAAAGCATACTATATCCACTACCTTGGTCACCTATCCATTGGGCCATGACGGAATCCAATCCCGTACAACTATCACTACAAGCCCACTATCCGCCTCTCAGTGGTGAACCAAAGTTATGAATACCGACAACCCCTTTGAACACGTCCCGCAGCAAAGCCCAACTCATGAAGTCGACTCGTTGGTTCCCAACTGGATCCTGAGCTCTAACTTCCATTTGGACTTCCTTTGCATCTCGGGTTTTGGTTCGGTCTGTGGTGCTCAGGCTCCCCATTTAGTTCAGCTTATTTCCCTTCCTTCGCCATGGTTCGGGTTCACCTCCTCCATGCGGTTCGGTTCGGGTTCAGCTCCTCAATGCGGTTCGGTTTGGGTTCCCTCTTCAATGCTGTTCGGAACGGGTTCCCTCTTCAATGCGGTTCGGAACGGGTTCCCTCTTCAATGCGGTTCGGTACGGGTTCCCATGCGGTTCGGAACGGGTTCCCTCTTCAATGCGGTTCGGTACGGGTTCCCATGCGGTTCGGATTGGGTTCCCTCTTCAATGCGGTTCGGAACGGATTCCCTCTTTAATGCTGTTCGGAACGAGTTCCCCCTTCAATGCGGTTTGGAACGGGTTCCCATGCGGTTCGGAACGGGTTCCCTCTTCAATGCTGTTCAGAACGGGTTCCCATGTGGTTCGGAACGTGTTCCCTCTTCAATACGGTTCGGAACGGGTTCCCTCTTCAATGTGGTTTGGAACGGGTTCCCTCTTCAATGCGGTTCGGAACGGGTCCGATCCGGTCCGGTTCGGGTACTTTCCTGCACTTTTCCTGCAGCTTCCAGTGACTGTTTATACGCCACTCGACGGTGTTTTCGACCACTCTAACTATTTTAGACAATCACAAAGCATACCATACAATCATAGCAACAAATAGAAGTGACCACAAACACCAAAACAACAATATGACAAGGTTAAACGGATCAAAAATAGCCTAAATGCCATATTTTCCCTAAAGCATGTTTAAGCAAAACTAATGGTATGATTAGCAAAACTTAACCAAATTAAACCAAATTTCTAACGGAGGTCTAAAACATTATTTCGAATTTTATCAATATTTTTAACATGTATAAATTCGCTAATTATCACTAATTACTCTTAATTAACCATAATTAGTGAGGAACTATGCAAATCACTCACCTTAGCCACAAATTAAACTATAGATCTGAAATGATTCTCTGTTTTGGTCGAATTCTAATGTGTTCCAGCAACACTCTCTCTGATTTGGTGCTAATCTCCCTTTATTTGATATAGTTTTGCTTAATCTTCGATTAGAAAGTGATTAGAGGCGATTTGGGATGAAATTAGAAGGTGGAGGCCATGGCTAGAGTGAAAAACATGTTTGTGGCGGCTGGAAAATGAAGTAAAAATCGTTTTCTAAACCCTAGCAGCCCTTAAATATCTCTAAACCCGAAATCCCCCATTGGGCCTAGCTGTTAATCACCCGGTTAAGCCCAATTAAGCTGTTTTTAGCCTTCTAAACCTTAATTCAGCCATATCTCCCAAACGGTAAATCCGTTTGACTACTATGACCACTCTACGGAAAGGTAAACCATCATTCGGATCTAATGGAAGTGGTTTCATGTCAAAACTCCTCTCCAGTCAAAAGTTATGAACGAAATAATATCAGCTAAGGGCAAAACGGTCATTTAAAAATCGGCAAAAATCATGAACATTGGAAATGACCCCAATAGTCGTTTCCCAAAGTTACATGACCATATGTCTTCATATAAGAAAGAAATAAATATTCTACGATCCTCCGATGCGTAGAATGCGGGTTGTTACATTCTTCCCCCCTTAAGAAATTTCGTCCCCGAAATTCCCTAACCAAAACACACAAAGGGTTCTGCATGCCTTTCAGCCATAAAACAACAATCAAACATGCAAAACAAGTCTATCCTAGCATGCGGAATAACTAAATTGCAAAGTAAATCTTACCAGGCAAAGAGTTTTGGATACGACTTTCTTATGTCATCCTCTAGTTCCCAAGTATTGTCGTTCTCTCGCCCCCGATTCTCATCTCTACCCTAGAGGTGATTTCCAATAGGTTAGGATCGTCCCTCTGACTGGAACCGTTCCACTTAATCTAGATCGATCTAATCGTCAAGCTTACAAGCGTTTCTGAATCCAATTCACACTGAGGTCTGAAGTTATATCCCGTGATATACTCTAGTTGCTTTCATTCCAGAAAAATAGCCTAAACTGGCATGTCTCCTACCCAATGCCTCAGCTATCGCACCTAGTCCGGTACTATGGCATTTGTCTATACTGTCATCTTCTTAGGTAATCCAACCGTATACGCCAAATTCTCAACTACATTCTGAATGTCCTTTCAAGTCCAACTTGAGTCCTTCCAACATTCATACTGCACATCCAACGTACATTCACCTCCTAGAGGCAAACTAGACACATCCAATGAGCCTAGGTACTCCACTTATACTCGTACCGCACGTCCAACGTACATTCACCTTCTAAAGGTGAACTAGACTTGTAACACACCACGTCCGTTAGTGTCACTCACAAAGGGAATGCACTAAGTTCTGTGGAGCATTATGGGTAAAAGATGCAGATAAATTACAAGACAGACAAACATTAAACAGCGGAAAATAAAACTTTGCTTTATTGATAAAATAATTTGTACAAGATTCCTTTACAATATCAGAGTATCATCTGTCTTTACAAAATAAAGAAGCATAAAATACATTTATATTCCCCAATGTAACAAAAGCCAGCCATAGCAATCCAAAGCCGATGTATCCCAGATTCTTCAAGCTTGAAGGGAGCAACCATCCCAAAAACAAGTCTGAGCTATACTATTTCTTCCTTAACTACCTGGGGGGGGGGGAACGGAAGAAAAGAAGACGAAAGAAAAACAGAGTCAGACATAAAGCCTGAGTAAGTTCAGTAACTTCTAGCATGTGAACATGGAAAAACAAAACGACATGAATTAACTGAATACAAGATTACACCATGACGATAAGGTCAACAAGATTATACAAGGTAGTCACAAGATATGCTAAGATGACTGGATACGCTCTAATACTTTAGCAGCTTCGCTATTTCCTTGTTATACTGGTTTCTATATCTCTGCACCACCTAACTAGTGTTCAACTAGTAACGATAACGTGATCCCAACCCCTGTAGTTTCCATTGTCTTCAGGCATACATTTATTATTTATTACCTAGATCTAGTCTAGGGTTTTCTATCAAGTGCTTCTTAGATTTAACTATAGTTTTACGCTATCTGCTGAACGCTTTTCGAGTTCAGGGTTTATGCCACCTAGTCCAACTAGGGATTATGCTACCTGTCGAACAATGCCCCCAAGTCTAGGACACACTACCTAGAGTGGTATATGCTCCTAGGCTTCCCCACGCATGTATCGCGAATCGTTATCGCTTGTCTAGATGCACATGTCCTGTAATGTGCGATCCGAGTCCTGTGACAGGGCAAATCAAGGAATACAGAACTCGGTCGGGAGCTTTCGGATATCTGCCGATGCAGATGCTAAGGTCTGTTTTTATTCCAGTGGCTATGGTCCCACTTGACCCCTCCCTCAACTAATGAAAGGTACACCTTGTAAAATGAGAACTATACGCCGGCCCCCGGTGCCCCACTATCCTATGGCCATCCGCAACCATAACTAGATAGCAAGTATATGGTCTTTTGGAGTTCTCCGCCTTTCCGCTTCACGTATCTCGATTGACTCAAGATGGATGGTAGACGACGAGTTGCTATCACAGGGCTACCGTCTTCTCGCCGAATCACGCTGGTCCATCCTAGTCTTTAGGTTGCCACATATATATATTGCAACCAAGGCATACCCTCGGTTCTTCTAACGCAGACCTTAACCTCTGTGAGCCCAGGATGATCATCTGCAGCCTCACAGAGGGATACCAAGAGTACCCTCACGTCCCCTCGAAGCCTCGGGCTTCGTAACCCAATTCGTTGGAGCCTTCTTAAAACCAGATGGATGTCCGCTCCTTCGTGTTATACTAAGAATTACTACTTAGTTCTACTAACTAAGGTTTACCACTTAGTTTCCAAATTCCTTGTTTTCTTAACTAAGTTTTACTACTTAGTCCCTTTTTCAACTGAGGTTTACTATTTAGTTTTCCTTCTCGCCAGGTTGGGTTGGTTAAGTGTCCTTAGTCGATTGAAGCTATCTTAACCCTCTTCCCTTATCCTATTACACTGGTTAAGTGTTCTCCCTTTATGCTTTTTACTTAACCCTATTCATTTATCATATTCTGATGGTTAAGCATTCAAGTTTACTTAACCCTATGGTCTAGTCCAGCTAACATATTAATTTGGCTAAGTGTATTACTTAACCCCAACCTCTAGTCTAATTAACATGTTAAATTGGCTAAGTGTATTAACTTTACTTAACCCCACCTTCTAGTCTAGTCAACATGTTAATTTGGCTAAGTATTCCCATGGACTTAACCCTCCCATTCTAGTTTTAACTGTGCTAAGTTGGTTAAGTGTTCCTTAACCTTCCCATTCTAGCTTTAATTAATAAATTAAAGCCGCAACCTCTCACATTAGACAGATATTGCTGCGGTTACTGGATGTGCCGGTCGGTTCCGGGCAGGTTTACACCGCAACTCAGTCTAACCTCGGGTTAGGCATATTCATGTTTTCTAAGTTCAAAGGGTTTTTGATTAATTTCCAAATCTGGTTTTGAAAACAACCATCCCGTCCTTCGGATCAGTTAGGGATAGCCAGGGAGGGCAGGAAACTTGTATTTTCCAAACCCAAGCCTAGACACTATCCTCTCTGTCACCCTAGAACCTTCTGGTCTATGTGTTATAAAAAGGGGTGTTATCAAAATACTTTTCTTTTGTTTATAAATTGTTAACAATTTATTTCAAAAGCCCATTTCCCCTTTTTAGACAAATTTGGCCTATATTTATTTGTCAAGCCTACTAGTATACTTATATTCTAGGCCCAAATCCTAACCCAACATGCAGTTTAGGCCATTTCCTATTTCATTGCCGAAACTAGATTAAATATCCTAGTTTATAATTTATGACCAAAATTTAACCAAGTTACATATTTTGTGGTAAATGAACAATTTAACATTTATGACAAATTCTATAAGTAAATTACTCCTAATTTACTGATTTCATTACTACTCTTTTAATGTACATTGTCACATTTATTATTATGGCCCATTCTCTCTTATTTATCATATTTATACTTTTTGGTATGTAAATTATACCAAGTTTAGTGTCGCTAATCATAATTTATTCTAAACATGACAATTGCTCACAATTATGAATAAATTCAAAATTGTGCTAATATACTTATTCCAAATCAACCTTAATTAACCCAATCTTGGTTTAACATCCTAATCCACAATTTATGGCAAAACTAGAATTATTTTTCTAGTTTACATTTTATGCCTAAAATTTAGCTTACTTACTAACGCTAAATTTGATATGTCAAAATCACATATTCCCTAATCCATGTCAAATTTCCCCGTTTTCATTTTAATATGCATGTCATAATACATATTCCAAATTATGCCAATTTCCAAGTTTACAACTACGTTCATATTCATTTCCATGTTTTTCCCCAAATCGCATTCCCACCGTTCGAATAATCATGATTCAATCTAGATTATAAATAAATCTAGATTCGTAGATAAAAAAGGGAATGAATCAAAATGACAAGAAGGAATAATTGGCATAAAAAGGTTTGGATAACAATGTAGGTTCAAGAATATGGGTAGACCTAACTAAATAGGTAAATTCCCACTATCTTAAAACCAAAGAATGGGCAAAATAGGTTCAAGAACGTGGGTAGACCTAACTTAATAGGTAAATTCCCACTGTCTTAAAACCAAAGAAAAACCAAGGAACAGGTAGAATAAATAATTGGGTTTAGACCCAACTTCTCAATCACGAAACTAAAGCAATATTTTCCTAAACATAAATCATGGGTGTCAAAATCACAGTTGTCCTCATTATGTCATAAGTAATAGTTTATGTCCAAATCAAAGGTATAGGCCTAGTCAAGGAAATAATACTTGTAGTCAAAGTCACAGTCATAGGAAATGTCCATAGTCATATGCGATGTTCATAGTCCAAAAGGGGAAATAATTCCCATAGTCATAAGTCATTGTCATAGGCAATGTTTATATGTCCCAAAATCAAAGGCTTATGTCATAGTCCAAAGGCATATGCTTTCAAAGGTCACAGTTCTATAGTCATAGTCACGGTTACAGTTCTATAGTCATAGTCACGGTTACAGTCTTATTTGTCCTCGAATCATAACAGTTCTTAATTCAGTCCAAGAGTATAAACACAGATTCGAAGAGAGAGAGAGAGAGAGATTTGGCATATTCCTTTATTCCTTTAATTTCATGTCACAAATAAAACAAAATATTCAGATTTAGAAATAACCAACTTACAGAAAATAGATCTAGAAAAGAAGGAAAGCATGGCTATGATTCGTGCGTCGTTGCTTGAAACTTGTTTGAGCTGGCCTTTGAATTCTTCACTTGAAACTTTGATTTGAATCCCTCCTTAGAAGTCTTTTAGCAGCATCTCCTCGTCTTGAATCATATTTTATTTTATTTATTTAAGAAAATTTAGAGGAGGGGAAGAAGCCATGAATCTTAGCAGCATAAGGATAGAAGAGAATTGGTGCAAAGAGAATGAAGACTAGGGCTGTTTATATAGCTGCTCAAGACCTTATCGTACACGCAGCGCTGAGTCAGCATTGAACCTAGTTAAGAAAATAGTCCAGGTACGTAGATGAATCTAGCCAAACCTTATCATACACGCAGTGCTGAGTTAGCATTGGGTCCCACAAGCTATTTTGGCGTAAAAGTTTGATTTTCAAACTTTTGAATTTCTGGAATTTATTTAACTGTTTTATTCACATGAAATATTCTTATATGTATACAATTCCTCTAACGACCATTTTACGCGTATATATATACGCACAACTTTCATTTTATTTTCAAAATTCAAATGATGTTGCCATATTTCATTGACTGCAGCCTTATCTTGAATTTTATCTTTCGTATACATATATTTTTGTATATATATATATATATTTATATTTCTCATATGTATATATATATATATTTTTTCTTTATTTCCTTATACGTACGTTCTTATCCTTTCAAATTTTGAATTTGTATACGTACATATATTTGCATGTTTAGTTGGCCCTCTCTAAAACAATGATAAAAATTTATGCCGCCGCCGGGGTTCGAACCCCCGACCTCCATGCTACCAATCCAATGCCTTAACCAACTGAGCTACAGGGGCTTTTGTTAATAAGTCTTAGAACAATAATAATTATTGTTCTCTCCTTACCTCTTTTTTTTCATGTTAGTTAC
This sequence comes from Allium sativum, assembly GCA_030737875.1. Classification (NCBI taxonomy): domain Eukaryota; kingdom Viridiplantae; phylum Streptophyta; class Magnoliopsida; order Asparagales; family Amaryllidaceae; genus Allium; species Allium sativum. Next base: position 412,318,394 of record CM060924.1, on the reverse strand, counting down.
AATACTTAAATTAAACAACTGCATGGATCTTTTTCTTTTTAATTTTTCTTTTAAAAATTAATTATACTTTAATTTGAGAAACTTAATGTCACAGAATTACGGGGTGTTACATTTTCCCCCACTTAAAAGGATTTCGTCCCCGAAATCTTCAAGTTAGGAAGAATGTGTCCTACCATCCAGTCACCCATCTACTCAACCATTCAATAACAGGCATTCATTGTCCTTAAAAGATTTCTAATGCTTTCATGTTCATATGCATAGTGTGTATATATGTCTCTATCTAATGCAAAATCAGGCGGTCTACTGATTCAGTTGACCTCCTTAATGCAAATCATGTTAGTGCCATGCGTCCAATCATGCATGCAAAAATCCCTAGTCATGTAAATACTACATGCGTGCACAGCCATTCATCCATATGCAACGTTCATATGATATCATATCAAGTTCAACTTATAAACAAATGCATATATGTAAATGCAATATGAGAGCGTCCAAACTTGATCTAGTGCCTAATACGTATGCATATGCATCCACGAGCAACCATTTGCAACCACTTGCAACCATTCAACCATAACATGTTTCAAATACATGTTTACATCCATTGGCTTCTACCTAAGGATCGCAGATACGACCTAGAGGATATACTTTGGAAAGAGAGAAACAACTACGCGTAAAGCTCCTAAACAGAGAAATCAAGGATGCACCCTTAAGGAAAAAGGGCATGTTGCTAGTATCTAGCCTTCTTGAGCTTTACTCCACCGTATCTTAACCAATTTATCTTCACGATTGTGAAGTTCCTAATCTCCATTTCCAAAATAAACAGATGTCAATCACGGCACCAAGTATATGTACTAAGATGATTAGAGGCATCCCTCTTAGCTTATCCATCACGCCATAACTATGAGAGTCAAAAGATCACTCCGTACTTTTTAGAGTACCTACCACAACTATTCATCTTTCACGCAAACCATCCAAACCGAACTCGACATTCCTCAAGTACAAGCCCCAAAGGCCTAAACCAATATCAGACAAGCATCCAAGGAATATCTTCTCCAAATTTAGACGATCTACGTGAGATGATATAAGTAAACTCGATAGCTATCCTCAAATCTCTACTAACCAAAAACTGGTCGGACAACCAATCGGATTTGAGACTCTAGTGGGATCTTTCTACTATACACGTACTATGGTGCAGAGACTCAACTATGGAAGTGGATATGAACAATTAAGAAGCGCTGGAACCTAAGGAAATAGTACGAACAGAAAACTAGACTCTTCCAACCGGACCACCTTTCTCCTAGGTGCGCTTGGTGGAGAAAGCATGTACTTGTCCTTCTGAAAATCTCGTCCTCGTTCTTGCCCTTGTCCTTAAGTATATGTCCTATCATACCATAGTAAAGATACTTGCTCTTGTCTTAGGTTTTATAATCCCTTCCTCCTTCGTGAGCCAAGTCTACATCCATAATTTCCTCATCCTTGGGTCGTGCTCCTTTGCCAAACTTCCGCGTGTAACCATGTTGGCAAATCTCTCGAAAGTTGCCTCTATCGCACAGAAAAACCCTATAAACTTGAAAGAAGACTGGCCGTAAGTATAACAACTACGGATATAGATGGAAGTCGGGCACTACTTCGCCCTTCGATGAGGTTACCTCCCAGAAAGCTAGGAGCCCTAGAGAGTCAAGAAAGAAGGAGACAAGAATTCAAATAGAGGAAGAGAAGACAATGCGTATGGCTTTGGGGAATATGCCTTTAAAACAAATCCTTTCTTTTAAAAATGCTTCTTTAAAAACCTTTTGAAAATAAAAATTTTCAAATCTTTTATCTGATCCGGTAACCTTCAGCTCTGATACCACGTGTAACACCCCACGTCCGTTAGTGTCACTCACAAAGGGAATGCACTAAGTTCTGTGGAGCATTATGGGTAAAAGATGCAGATAAATTACAAGACAGACAAACATTAAACAGCGGAAAATAAAACTTTGCTTTATTGATAAAATAATTTGTACAAGATTCCTTTACAATATCAGAGTATCATCTGTCTTTACAAAATAAAGAAGCATAAAATACATTTATATTCCCCAATGTAACAAAAGCCAGCCATAGCAATCCAAAGCCGATGTATCCCAGATTCTTCAAGCTTGAAGGGAGCAACCATCCCAAAAACAAGTCTGAGCTATACTATTTCTTCCTTAACTACCTGGGGGGGGGGGGGGGAACGGAAGAAAAGAAGACGAAAGAAAAACAGAGTCAAACATAAAGCCTGAGTAAGTTCAGTAACTTCTAGCATGTGAACATGGAAAAACAAAACGACATGAATTAACTGAATACAAGATTACACCATGACGATAAGGTCAACAAGATTATACAAGGTAGTCACAAGATATGCTAAGATGACTGGATACGCTCTAATACTTTAGCAGCTTCGCTATTTCCTTGTTATACTGGTTTCTATATCTCTGCACCACCTAACTAGTGTTCAACTAGTAACGATAACGTGATCCCAACCCCTGTAGTTTCCATTGTCTTCAGGCATACATTTATTATTTATTACCTAGATCTAGTCTAGGGTTTTCTATCAAGTGCTTCTTAGATTTAACTATAGTTTTACGCTATCTGCTGAACGCTTTTCGAGTTCAGGGTTTATGCCACCTAGTCCAACTAGGGATTATGCTACCTGTCGAACAATGCCCCCAAGTCTAGGACACACTACCTAGAGTGGTATATGCTCCTAGGCTTCCCCACGCATGTATCGCGAATCGTTATCGCTTGTCTAGATGCACATGTCCTGTAATGTGCGATCCGAGTCCTGTGACAGGGCAAATCAAGGAATACAGAACTCGGTCGGGAGCTTTCGGATATCTGCCGATGCAGATGCTAAGGTCTGTTTTTATTCCAGTGGCTATGGTCCCACTTGACCCCTCCCTCAACTAATGAAAGGTACACCTTGTAAAATGAGAACTATACGCCGGCCCCCGGTGCCCCACTATCCTATGGCCATCCGCAACCATAACTAGATAGCAAGTATATGGTCTTTTGGAGTTCTCCGCCTTTCCGCTTCACGTATCTCGATTGACTCAAGATGGATGGTAGACGACGAGTTGCTATCACAGGGCTACCGTCTTCTCGCCGAATCACGCTGGTCCATCCTAGTCTTTAGGTTGCCACATATATATATTGCAACCAAGGCATACCCTCGGTTCTTCTAACGCAGACCTTAACCTCTGTGAGCCCAGGATGATCATCTGCAGCCTCACAGAGGGATACCAAGAGTACCCTCACGTCCCCTCGAAGCCTCGGGCTTCGTAACCCAATTCGTTGGAGCCTTCTTAAAACCAGATGGATGTCCGCTCCTTCGTGTTATACTAAGAATTACTACTTAGTTCTACTAACTAAGGTTTACCACTTAGTTTCCAAATTCCTTGTTTTCTTAACTAAGTTTTACTACTTAGTCCCTTTTTCAACTGAGGTTTACTATTTAGTTTTCCTTCTCGCCAGGTTGGGTTGGTTAAGTGTCCTTAGTCGATTGAAGCTATCTTAACCCTCTTCCCTTATCCTATTACACTGGTTAAGTGTTCTCCCTTTATGCTTTTTACTTAACCCTATTCATTTATCATATTCTGATGGTTAAGCATTCAAGTTTACTTAACCCTATGGTCTAGTCCAGCTAACATATTAATTTGGCTAAGTGTATTACTTAACCCCAACCTCTAGTCTAATTAACATGTTAAATTGGCTAAGTGTATTAACTTTACTTAACCCCACCTTCTAGTCTAGTCAACATGTTAATTTGGCTACGTATTCCCATGGACTTAACCCTCCCATTCTAGTTTTAACTGTGCTAAGTTGGTTAAGTGTTCCTTAACCTTCCCATTCTAGCTTTAATTAATAAATTAAAGCCGCAACCTCTCACATTAGACAGATATTGCTGCGGTTACTGGATGTGCCGGTCGGTTCCGGGCAGGTTTACACCGCAACTCAGTCTAACCTCGGGTTAGGCATATTCATGTTTTCTAAGTTCAAAGGGTTTTTGATTAATTTCCAAATCTGGTTTTGAAAACAACCATCCCGTCCTTCGGATCAGTTAGGGATAGCCAGGGAGGGCAGGAAACTTGTATTTTCCAAACCCAAGCCTAGACACTATCCTCTCTGTCACCCTAGAACCTTCTGGTCTATGTGTTATAAAAAGGGGTGTTATCAAAATACTTTTCTTTTGTTTATAAATTGTTAACAATTTATTTCAAAAGCCCATTTCCCCTTTTTAGACAAATTTGGCCTATATTTATTTGTCAAGCCTACTAGTATACTTATATTCTAGGCCCAAATCCTAACCCAACATGCAGTTTAGGCCATTTCCTATTTCATTGCCGAAACTAGATTAAATATCCTAGTTTATAATTTATGGCCAAAATTTAACCAAGTTACATATTTTGTGGTAAATGAACAATTTAACATTTATGACAAATTCTATAAGTAAATTACTCCTAATTTACTGATTTCATTACTACTCTTTTAATGTACATTGTCACATTTATTATTATGGCCCATTCTCTCTTATTTATCATATTTATACTTTTTGGTATGTAAATTATACCAAGTTTAGTGTCGCTAATCATAATTTATTCTAAACATGACAATTGCTCACAATTATGAATAAATTCAAAATTGTGCTAATATACTTATTCCAAATCAACCTTAATTAACCCAATCTTGGTTTAACATCCTAATCCACAATTTATGGCAAAACTAGAATTATTTTTCTAGTTTACATTTTATGCCTAAAATTTAGCTTACTTACTAACGCTAAATTTGATATGTCAAAATCACATATTCCCTAATCCATGTCAAATTTCCCCGTTTTCATTTTAATATGCATGTCATAATACATATTCCAAATTATGCCAATTTCCAAGTTTACAACTACGTTCATATTCATTTCCATGTTTTTCCCCAAATCGCATTCCCACCGTTCGAATAATCATGATTCAATCTAGATTATAAATAAATCTAGATTCGTAGATAAAAAAGGGAATGAATCAAAATGACAAGAAGGAATAATTGGCATAAAAAGGTTTGGATAACAATGTAGGTTCAAGAATATGGGTAGACCTAACTAAATAGGTAAATTCCCACTATCTTAAAACCAAAGAATGGGCAAAATAGGTTCAAGAACGTGGGTAGACCTAACTTAATAGGTAAATTCCCACTGTCTTAAAACCAAAGAAAAACCAAGGAACAGGTAGAATAAATAATTGGGTTTAGACCCAACTTCTCAATCACGAAACTAAAGCAATATTTTCCTAAACATAAATCATGGGTGTCAAAATCACAGTTGTCCTCATTATGTCATAAGTAATAGTTTATGTCCAAATCAAAGGTATAGGCCTAGTCAAGGAAATAATACTTGTAGTCAAAGTCACAGTCATAGGAAATGTCCATAGTCATATGCGATGTTCATAGTCCAAAAGGGGAAATAATTCCCATAGTCATAAGTCATTGTCATAGGCAATGTTTATATGTCCCAAAATCAAAGGCTTATGTCATAGTCCAAAGGCATATGCTTTCAAAGGTCACAGTTCTATAGTCATAGTCACGGTTACAGTTCTATAGTCATAGTCACGGTTACAGTCTTATTTGTCCTCGAATCATAACAGTTCTTAATTCAGTCCAAGAGTATAAACACAGATTCGAAGAGAGAGAGAGAGAGATTTGGCATATTCCTTTATTACTTTAATTTCATGTCACAAATAAAACAAAATATTCAGATTTAGAAATAACCAACTTACAGAAAATAGATCTAGAAAAGAAGGAAAGCATGGCTATGATTCGTGCGTCGTTGCTTGAAACTTGTTTGAGCTAGCCTTTGAATTCTTCACTTGAAACTTTGATTTGAATCCCTCCTTAGAAGTCTTTTAGCAGCATCTCCTCGTCTTGAATCATATTTTATTTTATTTATTTAAGAAAATTTAGAGGAGGGGAAGAAGCCATGAATCTTAGCAGCATAAGGATAGAAGAGAATTGGTGCAAAGAGAATGAAGACTAGGGCTGTTTATATAGCTGCTCAAGACCTTATCGTACACGCAGCGCTGAGTCAGCATTGAACCTAGTTAAGAAAATAGTCCAGGTACGTAGATGAATCTAGCCAAACCTTATCATACACGCAGTGCTGAGTCAGCATTGGGTCCCACAAGCTATTTTGGCGTAAAAGTTTGATTTTCAAACTTTTGAATTTCTGGAATTTATTTAACTGTTTTATTCACATGAAATATTCTTATATGTATACAATTCCTCTAACGACCATTTTACGCGTATATATATACGCACAACTTTCATTTTATTTTCAAAATTCAAATGATGTTGCCATATTTCATTGACTGTAGCCTTATCTTGAATTTTATCTTTCGTATACATATATTTTTGTATATATATATATATATATTTATATTTCTCATATGTATATATATATATATTTTTTCTTTATTTCCTTATAAGTACGTTCTTATCCTTTCAAATTTTGAATTTGTATACGTACATATATTTGCATGTTTAGTTGGCCCTCTCTAAAACAATGATAAAAATTTATGCCGCCGCCGGGGTTCGAACCCCCGACCTCCATGCTACCAATCCAATGCCTTAACCAACTGAGCTACAGGGGCTTTTGTTAATAAGTCTTAGAACAATAATAATTATTGTTCTCTCCTTACCTCTTTTTTTTCATGTTAGTTACAATACTTAAATTAAACAACTGCATGGATCTTTTTCTTTTTAATTTTTCTTTTAAAAATTAATTATACTTTAATTTGAGAAACTTAATGTCACAGAATTACGGGGTGTTACATTTTCCCCCACTTAAAAGGATTTCGTCCCCGAAATCTTCAAGTTAGGAAGAATGTGTCCTACCATCCAGTCACCCATCTACTCAACCATTCAATAACAGGCATTCATTGTCCTTAAAAGATTTCTAATGCTTTCATGTTCATATGCATAGTGTGTATATATGTCTCTATCTAATGCAAAATCAGGCGGTCTACTGATTCAGTTGACCTCCTTAATGCAAATCATGTTAGTGCCATGCGTCCAATCATGCATGCAAAAATCCCTAGTCATGTAAATACTACATGCGTGCACAGCCATTCATCCATATGCAACGTTCATATGATATCATATCAAGTTCAACTTATAAACAAATGCATATATGTAAATGCAATATGAGAGCGTCCAAACTTGATCTAGTGCCTAATACGTATGCATATGCATCCACGAGCAACCATTTGCAACCACTTGCAACCATTCAACCATAACATGTTTCAAATACATGTTTACATCCATTGGCTTCTACCTAAGGATCGCAGATACGACCTAGAGGATATACTTTGGAAAGAGAGAAACAACTATGCGTAAAGCTCCTAAACAGAGAAATCAAGGATGCACCCTTAAGGAAAAAGGGCATGTTGCTAGTATCTAGCCTTCTTGAGTTTTACTCCACCGTATCTTAACCAATTTATCTTCACGATTGTGAAGTTCCTAATCTCCATTTCCAAAATAAACAGATGTCAATCACGGCGCCAAGTATATGTACTAAGATGATTAGAGGCATCCCTCTTAGCTTATCCATCACGCCATAACTATGAGAGTCAAAAGATCACTCCGTACTTTTTAGAGTACCTACCACAACTATTCATCTTTCACGCAAACCATCCAAACCGAACTCGACATTCCTCAAGTACAAGCCCCAAAGGCCTAAACCAATATCAGACAAGCATCCAAGGAATATCTTCTCCGAATTTAGACGATCTACGTGAGATGATATAAGTAAACTCGATAGCTATCCTCAAATCTCTACTAACCAAAAACTGGTCGGACCACCAATCGGATTTGAGACTCTAGTGGGATCTTTCTACTATACACGTACTATGGTGCAGAGACTCAACTATGGAAGTGGATATGAACAATTAAGAAGCGCTGGAACCTAAGGAAATAGTACGAACAGAAAACTAGACTCTTCCAACCGGACCACCTTTCTCCTAGGTGCGCTTGGTGGCGAAAGCATGTACTTGTCCTTCTGAAAATCTCGTCCTCGTTCTTGCCCTTGTCCTTAAGTATATGTCCTATCATACCATAGTAAAGATACTTGCTCTTGTCTTAGGTTTTATAATCCCTTCCTCCTTCGTGAGCCAAGTCTACATCCATAATTTCCTCATCCTTGGGTCGTGCTCCTTTGCCAAACTTCCGCGTGTAACCATGTTGGCAAATCTCTCGAAAGTTTCCTCTATCGCACAGAAAAACCCTATAAACTTGAAAGAAGACTGGCCGTAAGTAAAACAACTACGGATATAGATGGAAGTCGGGCACTACTTCGCCCTTCGATGAGGTTACCTCCCAGAAAGCCAGGAGCCCTAGAGAGTCAAGAAAGAAGGAGACAAGAATTCAAATAGAGGAAGAGAAGACAATGCGTATGGCTTTGGGGAATATGCCTTTAAAACAAATCCTTTCTTTTAAAAATGCTTCTTTATAAACCTTTTGAAAATAAAAATTTTCAAATCTTTTATCTGATCCGGTAACCTTCAGCTCTGATACCACGTGTAACACCCCACGTCCGTTAGTGTCACTCACAAAGGGAATGCACTAAGTTCTGTGGAGCATTATGGGTAAAAGATGCAGATAAATTACAAGATAGACAAACATTAAACAGCGGAAAATAAAACTTTGCTTTATTGATAAAATAATTTGTACAAGATTCCTTTACAATATCAGAGTATCATCTGTCTTTACAAAATAAAGAAGCATAAAATACATTTATATTCCCCAATGTAACAAAAGCCAGCCATAGCAATCCAAAGCCGATGTATCCCAGATTCTTCAAGCTTGAAGGGAGCAACCATCCCAAAAACAAGTCTGAGCTATACTATTTCTTCCTTAACTACCTGGGGGGGGGGGGGAACGGAAGAAAAGAAGACGAAAGAAAAACAGAGTCAGACATAAAGCCTGAGTAAGTTCAGTAACTTCTAGCATGTGAACATGGAAAAACAAAACGACATGAATTAACTGAATACAAGATTACACCATGACGATAAGGTCAACAAGATTATACAAGGTAGTCACAAGATATGCTAAGATGACTGGATACGCTCTAATACTTTAGCAGCTTCGCTATTTCCTTGTTATACTGGTTTCTATATCTCTGCACCACCTAACTAGTGTTCAACTAGTAACGATAACGTGATCCCAACCCCTGTAGTTTCCATTGTCTTCAGGCATACATTTATTATTTATTACCTTGATCTAGTCTAGGGTTTTCTATCAAGTGCTTCTTAGATTTAACTATAGTTTTACGCTATCTGCTGAACGCTTTTCGAGTTCAGGGTTTATGCCACCTAGTCCAACTAGGGATTATGCTACCTGTCGAACAATGCCCCCAAGTCTAGGACACACTACCTAGAGTGGTATATGCTCCTAGGCTTCCCCACGCATGTATCGCGAATCGTTATCGCTTGTCTAGATGCACATGTCCTGTAATGTGCGATCCGAGTCCTGTGACAGGGCAAATCAAGGAATACAGAACTCGGTCGGGAGCTTTCGGATATCTGCCGATGCAGATGCTAAGGTCTGTTTTTATTCCAGTGGCTATGGTCCCACTTGACCCCTCCCTCAACTAATGAAAGGTACACCTTGTAAAATGAGAACTATACGCCGGCCCCCGGTGCCCCACTATCCTATGGCCATCCGCAACCATAACTAGATAGCAAGTATATGGTCTTTTGGAGTTCTCCGCCTTTCCGCTTCACGTATCTCGATTGACTCAAGATGGATGGTAGACGACGAGTTGCTATCACAGGGCTACCGTCTTCTCGCCGAATCACGCTGGTCCATCCTAGTCTTTAGGTTGCCACATATATATATTGCAACCAAGGCATACCCTCGGTTCTTCTAACGCAGACCTTAACCTCTGTGAGCCCAGGATGATCATCTGCAGCCTCACAGAGGGATACCAAGAGTACCCTCACGTCCCCTCGAAGCCTCTGGCTTCGTAACCCAATTCGTTGGAGCCTTCTTAAAACCAGATTGATGTCCGCTCCTTCGTGTTATACTAAGAATTACTACTTAGTTCTACTAACTAAGGTTTACCACTTAGTTTCCAAATTCCTTGTTTTCTTAACTAAGTTTTACTACTTAGTCCCTTTTTCAACTGAGGTTTACTATTTAGTTTTCCTTCTCGCCAGGTTGGGTTGGTTAAGTGTCCTTAGTCGATTGAAGCTATCTTAACCCTCTTCACTTATCCTATTACACTGGTTAAGTGTTCTCCCTTTATGCTTTTTACTTAACCCTATTCATTTATCATATTCTGATGGTTAAGCATTCAAGTTTACTTAACCCTATGGTCTAGTCCAGCTAACATATTAATTTGGCTAAGTGTATTACTTAACCCCAACCTCTAGTCTAATTAACATGTTAAATTGGCTAAGTGTATTAACTTTACTTAACCCCACCTTCTAGTCTAGTCAACATGTTAATTTGGCTAAGTATTCCCATGGACTTAACCCTCCCATTCTAGCTTTAACTGTGCTAAGTTGGTTAAGTGTTCCTTAACCTTCCCATTCTAGCTTTAATTAATAAATTAAAGCCGCAACCTCTCACATTAGACAGATATTGCTGCGGTTACTGGATGTGCCGGTCGGTTCCGGGCAGGTTTACACCGCAACTCAGTCTAACCTCGGGTTAGGCATATTCATGTTTTCTAAGTTCAAAGGGTTTTTGATTAATTTCCAAATCTGGTTTTGAAAACAACCATCCCGTCCTTCGGATCAGTTAGGGATAGCCAGGGAGGGCAGGAAACTTGTATTTTCCAAACCCAAGCCTAGACACTATCCTCTCTGTCACCCTAAAACCTTCTGGTCTATGTGTTATAAAAAGGGGTGTTATCAAAATACTTTTCTTTTGTTTATAAATTGTTAACAATTTATTTCAAAAGCCCATTTCCCCTTTTTAGACAAATTTGGCCTATATTTATTTGTCAAGCCTACTAGTATACTTATATTCTAGGCCCAAATCCTAACCCAACATGCAGTTTAGGCCATTTCCTATTTCATTGCCGAAACTAGATTAAATATCCTAGTTTATAATTTATGGCCAAAATTTAACCAAGTTACATATTTTGTGGTAAATGAACAATTTAACATTTATGACAAATTCTATAAGTAAATTACTCCTAATTTACTGATTTCATTACTACTCTTTTAATGTACATTGTCACATTTATTATTATGGCCCATTCTCTCTTATTTATCATATTTATACTTTTTGGTATGTAAATTATACCAAGTTTAATGTCGCTAATCATAATTTATTCTAAACATGACAATTGCTCACAATTATGAATAAATTCAAAATTGTGCTAATATACTTATTCCAAATCAACCTTAATTAACCCAATCTTGGTTTAACATCCAAATTCACAATTTATGGCAAAACTAGAATTATTTTTCTAGTTTACATTTTATGCCTAAAATTTAGCTTACTTACTAACGCTAAATTTGATATGTCAAAATCACATATTCCCTAATCCATGTCAAATTTCCCCGTTTTCATTTTAATATGCATGTCATAATACATATTACAAATTATGCCAATTTCCAAGTTTACAACTACGTTCATATTCATTTCCATGTTTTTCCCCAAATCGCATTCCCACCGTTCGAATAATCGTGATTCAATCTAGATTATAAATAAATCTAGATTCGTAGATAAAAAAGGGAATGAATCAAAATGACAAGAAGGAATAATTGGCATAAAAAGGTTTGGATAACAATGTAGGTTCAAGAATATGGGTAGACCTAACTAAATAGGTAAATTCCCACTGTCTTAAAACCAAAGAATAGGCAAAATAGGTTCAAGAACGTGGGTAGACCTAACTTAATAGGTAAATTCCCACTGTCTTAAAACCAAAGAAAAACCAAGGAACAGGTAGAATAAATAATTGGGTTTAGACCCAACTTCTCGATCACGAAACTAAAGCAATATTTTCCTAAACATAAATCATGGCTGTCAAAATCACAGTTGTCCTCATTATGTCATAAGTAATAGTTTATGTCCAAATCAAAGGTATAGGCCTAGTCAAGGAAATAATACTTGTAGTCACAGTCACAGTCATAGGAAATGTCCATAGTCATATGCGATGTTCATAGTCCAAAAGGGAAAATAATTCCCATAGTCATTGTCATAGGCAATGTTTATATGTCCCAAAATCAAAGGCTTATGTCATAGTCCAAAGGCATATGCTTTCAAAGGTCACAGTTCTATAGTCATAGTCACGGTTACAGTCTTATTTGTCCTCGAATCATAACAGTTCTTAATTCAGTCCAAGAGTATAAACACAGATTCGAAGAGAGAGAGAGAGATTTGGCATATTCCTTTATTCCTTTAATTTCATGTCACAAATAAAACAAAATATTCAGATCTAGAAATAACCAACTTACAGAAAATAGATCTAGAAAAGAAGGAAAGCATGGCTATGATTCGTGCGTCGTTGCTTGAAACTTGTTTGAGCTAGCCTTTGAATTCTTCACTTGAAACTTTGATTTGAATCCCTCCTTAGAAGTCTTTTAGCAGCATCTCCTCGTCTTGAATCATATTTTATTTTATTTATTTAAGAAAATTTAGAGGAGGGGAAGAAGCCATGAATCTTAGCAGCATAAGGATAGAAGAGAATTGGTGCAAAGAGAATGAAGACTAGGGCTGTTTATATAGCTGCTCAAGACCTTATCGTACACGCAGCGCTGAGTCAGCATTGAACCTAGTTAAGAAAATAGTCCAGGTACGTAGATGAATCTAGCCAAACCTTATCATACACGCAGTGCTGAGTCAGCATTGGGTCCCACAAGCTATTTTGGCGTAAAAGTTTGATTTTCAAACTTTTGAATTTCTGGAATTTATTTAACTGTTTTATTCACATGAAATATTCTTATATGTATACAATTCCTCTAACGACCATTTTACGCGTATATATACACGCACAACTTTCATTTTATTTTCAAAATTCAAATGATGTTGCCATATTTCATTGACTGCAGCCTTATCTTGAATTTTATCTTTCGTATACATATATTTTTGTATATATATATATTTATATTTATATTTCTCATATGTATATATATTTTTTTTCTCTTTATTTCCTTATACGTACGTTCTTATCCTTTCAAATTTTGAATTTGTATATGTACATATATTTGCATGTTTAGTTGGCCCTCTCTAAAACAATGATAAAAATTTATGCCGCCGCCGGGGTTCGAACCCCCGACCTCCATGCTACCAATCCAATGCCTTAACCAACTGAGCTACAAAGGCTTTTGTTAATAAGTCTTAGAACAATAATAATTATTGTTCTCTCCTTACCTCTTTTTTTTCATGTTAGTTACAATACTTAAATTAAACAACTGCATGGATCTTTTTCTTTTTAATTTTTCTTTTAAAAATTAATTATACTTTAATTTGAGAAACTTAATGTCACAGAATTACGGGGTGTTACAAGACTCATCTAATGAATCTAGGTACTCTACCTTCGAGTCCAAGTCCAACTTGAAGCTCCTATATCCGCTGAATCTCCAGGGTCAACGGACGCTCCACAATGCCTCAGCATACTTCAAGTCTAATGTAAAGTATCTTACACCTGTCATATCACCATAATCAACAAACTTATACTATTTCCATTCAACAGGATCCTACAGGTGATACTCAAGAGAAAAGAGGTAGGAGCAAACACAACAACAATAGCATCCATCAAACAAATCCTATCTATCACCTGCTAAAGCCATGAATACGTCGATATCTGTATGTCTGGTCCAACCAACATCAATAACTAATGGAAACTCTGCCTCCAAATGGACTACTGTACGTCCAACGTACGTTTATCCTCCAAGGATAACTAGATCACGTCCAATGGATCCAAGGTAAGTGGGCGTCCCCAGATACCCCTGCTTTTAGTCCGCCTGAAACACTCGAGTCCCACCCAACTCTGTCCATTATCTTGCAGCCCTCTCGAGTCCAACTCGAGCCCATCCAATTCCTTGCAGCCTTCTCAAGTCCAACTCGAGTCAATGTATTACCCATATACTTAGACCCTGTCTTGAGTATCCATTACCTACAGACCCTAGTCCAACGTGAGTCGTCTCCCTATTTGTTGCATCCCCAAGATCAACGAACACCCATTTTCTTTTATGAATTCAAGTCCAACTTGAATCGTCCTAATCTTCGTTGCATCTTCCATGATCGACGAATACATCCTATTTCTTCAAAAAGAACATCAACATAAGGTCCTAAACAATCCATTACTTTGCATCTTTCTCGAGTCCCACTCGAGTCATCTCATAATCTTATCAAGTCTAACTCAGGGCAGTCCATACCACTGAATAGTCTTATCCTGTCACAGCTGCCCATTACTCCTCGAGTAAACCAAGATATCATCCAATGAAAAATCGCAACAACTATTTATCTCTTACGTGAACCATCCTAATCGAACTCGACATTCCCCAAGCACAAGCCCCAAAGGCCTAAACCAACATCAGATAAGCACTAAGGAACATCTCCTCCGAATTCGGATAATCCATGTGAGGTGATACTAGCAAAACATCCAAACACTCAAGCATCCATAACTAACTCTGGCTATCCTTGCCAATCTCTCTTGAGACTATCGTCGATCGCATGGCCAAGTACTGACCAAACTGATGTACATCCAATGTACATTCGCTTCTCTAACTCCCGTTATCATCTTCATCATAAGGTAGGCAACCCAATACCACCTTTCGTCCATCATCCATAATAATGGTCGTCAAAGACTCTTCACAATCTACTATCACTCTATACCTTTGAGGTCAATCGGCTCCCAAAAATCAAGCTAGACCTAGTAAAGCTCAAAATAAAGCAATCACAACAAACATACATCCATGACTCGATAAGACCAAATCACGACAAATCCTACAAAGGCTAGTCAAACCACCTATCGGGTTTGTCACTACTAAAGGTCTATCGACTAACTCAGGTTTGTCAAACAAAACTCGATCAAAAACATCTTAAATAGGAAGCATACCTCGAATAACGACACCTTTTTCCTTCTGCGCCGCAGTTGGGGCATTTGACGAAGAAGGAACATCGTTGATAGCATATGCTTTCACGATCTGCTTCTCCCTAGGAGGTTGTGGACATTCATTCTTGTGATGTTCCGCTTGGCCACAATTAAAGCACTTCCTTTCCCCAGGCTTTTCCCGACAATCTTTGGCATAGTGGCCCTTCCTACCACAGCTAAAGCACTTGCCATCTTTCTTATTTTTCTTATTCTGACCATCCATGGTTTGTTCTTGTTTCCTCTTATTCTTGCCTCCACCGTCTGCTTGCGGCTTTGGCTCCTCTGCAGATGCAATAGCAACCTCAGTCTTTGGCTAAGGGTAAAGACTCTCTGACCTTAATTCTTTCCCCATAATTGATTCAAACGTCTCATCGATGTGGTTAATAAGCTTTTCCCCCAAGTATCCATCCAAACCAGTAATGAACTTCTCATTCTTCTTCTTAGGAGTATTGATAAGGGATAACCCATACTTCGACAAGGTGTCGAACTCAGCAATATAGTCCAAGACTGCCCAACCATTCTGCTTAATCTCCAAGAACTTCCTAAACAATTCCGACTTCTGGGCAGCTGGGATAAACTTGTCGCTAAAGCGAGCCTTAAACTGATCCCAAGTAACCTGATCCTCTGGAGTGGCTGTCTTAATAGCATTCCACCAATTCATCGCTCGTCCTTGCAGCTGACGAGACGCTTGCCTTCTCTTCATCGCATCCTCGATACCCAAGTCGTCGAAGATACGATCACAGCTATCCAACCAATCCTGAACATTCGTGGTCGACTTCGTTCCGTGGAACGGCTTCGCACCAAGACTAGTATAATCTTTATTCAGCTTGGCGAAATCGGCCCTAGGCGCCTGCACTATTGGACCACCACCATTACCAGCATTGGGAGCTGCCCCTTGTACATCCCTAAGCATTTCTCTCATGAGGTCAGTAAACATCACCCTTATGTCAGCAGCATTCCCATTATTGGCTCCTTTGCCAGCACCTCTTGCGTATCGGCTCATCGTTCAATCTGTAAAGAGAAAACGATTAACCATCTCCATAATGGTGCTAGTGCAGTGCAACTTCATCCTTAGCTATACTAATAGTGTATATATATAACTTTTGAAAACCAAAGTAATAACAAATACGCACTCTCATATACGTACTATCTCTCCCTAGTGTCTTTCCCTAGGTTAACTACGCAACCTAGAGCTCTGATACCAAATGTGACAACCCGCCCCGCACCAACCGACATTTACTCCAAAAGTGCGTTGTACACATGTCCAGTTAGCACGGAACGGTCGTCAGAAGGAAGGAAAGAAGACAAAGAATCAACAAGGAACCTGTAGAATGTCTCACAGCGCTGGGAATAAAATATAATCACAACATATACTTGACATAAAACAGGTGAGACAGTGCATAAGCTGAAAACAAACTATCATAGCAGCGGAAAATCCAAATACAGCTTATGTTCCACATCATCATTATTACAACTTTTCAAACTGTCTCTAAAGGTAAAAGCAAGATAAGGAAGGTACATTACTAATGCCCAAGTAGTGACCACCAATGACACCAGGAGAATATTCTATATATATCATACGTGGAAGCCTCCTGCTCGCCTCCGGATCAGGTACTCGTGCATCACCAGCTAACCTGTCTCTAGTCTGCTCGTGAGAGCACCCAGAGTAATAAGAAGAGACATAAAACTCTGGGTCAGACAAAAAGTCTGGTATGAGCGATAAGCAACAAAACAGAACAATAATAGGTATAATCCTATCATACTTGAACCTGTACCTGCAACCAAAGAGTTAGCACTACATACTGTACAATACTCTAAGGTGCCACTAAACAGATGGTGTAAAGAATACGGGGGTGGGGTTGTGCATGTCATAATGATGGCAAACAAATCAAACATAGCAACCATCCTCACATCTCTCACTCAGTTCGTAAATCATACGATATACACTACCTTGGTCACCTATCCATTAGGCCATGACGGAATCCAATCCCGTAAAACTATCACTACAAGCCCACTATCCGCCTCTCAGTGGTGAACCAAAGTTATGAATACCGACAACCCCTTTGCACACGTCCCGCAGCAAAGCCCAACTCATGAAGTTGACTCGTTGGTTCCCAACTGGATCCTGAGCTCTAACTTCCATTTGGACTTCCTTTGCATCTCAGGTCTTGGTTCGGTCTGTGGTGCTCAGGCTCCCCGTTTAGTTCAGCTTATTTCCCCTCCTTCGCCATGGTTCGGGTTCACCTCCTCCATGCGGTTTGGTTCGGGTTCAGCTCCTCAATGTGATTCGTTTCAGGTTCCCTCTTCAATGCGGTTCGGAACGGGTTCCCTCTTCAATGCGGTTCGGAAAGGGTTCCCTCTTCAATGCGGTTCGGAACAGGTTCCCATGCGGTTCGGAACGGGTTCCCTCTTCAATGCTGTTCAGAACGGGTTCCCTCTTCAATGCGGTTCGGAACGGGTTCCCATGCAGTTCGGAACGGGTTCCCTCTTCAATGCGGTTCAGAACGGGTTCCTATGCAGTTCGGAACGGATTCCCTCTTCAATGCGGTTTGGAACGGGTTCCCTCTTCAATGTGGTTCGGAACGGGTTCCCTCTTCAATGCGGTTCGGAACGGGTCCGATCCGGTCCGGGTACTTTCCTGCAGCTTCCAGCGACTGTTTATACGCCACTCGATGGCGTTTTCGACCACTCTTAACTATTTTAGACAATCAAAAAGCATACCATACAGTCATAGCAACAAATAGAAGTGACCGCAAACACCAAAACAACAATATGACAAGGTTAAACGGATCAAAAATAGCCAAAATCCCATATTTTCCCTTAAGCATGTTTAAGCAAAACTAATGGTATGATTAGCAAAACTTAACCAAATTAAACCAAATTTCTAACAGAGGTCTAAAACATTATTTTGAATTTTATCAATATTTTTCCAGATTTTTAACATGTATAAATTCGCTAATTATCACTAATTACTCTTAATTAACCATAATTAGTGAGGAACTATGCAAATCACTCACCTTAGCCACAAAGTAAACTATAGATCTGAAATGATTCTCTGTTTGGATAGAATTCTAATGTGTTCCAGCAACACTCTCTCTGATTTGGTGCTAATCCCCCTTTATTTGATGTAGTTTTGCTTAATCTTCGATTTGAAAGTGATTAGAGGCGATTTGGGATGCAACTAGAAGGTGGAGGCCATGGCTAGAGTGAAAGACATGTTTGTGGCGGCTGGAAAATGAAGTAAAAATCGTTTTCTAAGCCCTAGCAGCCCTTAAATACCTCTAAACCCGAAATCCCCCATTGGGCCTAGCTGTTAATCACCCGGTTAAGCCCAATTAAGCTGTTTTTGGCCTTCTAAACCTTAATTCATCCATATCTCCCAAACAGTAAATCCGTTTGACTATTATGACCACTCTACGGAAAGGTAAACCATCATTCGAATATAATGAAAGTGGTTTCATGTCAAAAATCCTCTCCAGTCAAAAGTTATGAACGATACAAGATTAGCTAGGGGCAAAATGGTCATTTAAAAATCGGCATAAATCATGGACATGGGAAATGACCCCAATAGTCGTTTCCCAAAGTTACATGACCATACGTCTTCATATAAGAAGGAAATTAATATTCTACGATCCTCCGATGCGTAGAATGCATGTTGGTACAATAAATATTTGAAAAACAACAAACTCAATCATAGCTATCGTCCTTTCTCACCTTTTCTTTCTTAATTTCATCCATAAAAGATGCCTTGTTCATCTCGCTTCTAGAGGCAGTCGTGGAATCTAAATGAGCTCCGCATTCCAGGTCAAATGTCTTATTTTGAAGGCCATCCACATGCCTCGAGGCAATATGCTTTATTTTTTCAATAACCCATAGGAACTCATCTTTGTTTTTTTCAAATCCGATAATGATGACCCAAAGAGTCTCTTCATATGTGAATGGAAAGGTGAAGTATCCTTGACCTTTTTTTGTTACTGTCTCCCAACCCCTAATCTTCATCTCATAGTAGTCACAATGTTCTTCCACTAAGGAGCTCATCCGGGTCATTTATAGAACAAAGAGCTGGGATATCATTTTATATAGGGCAACTCCCTACAAAAATTCGTCTTTTCTACCTATTGTTCTCATCTTCATGTGCAACCTTGTATATGTTCTTAGCGTTCTTTATACGTCCTTCCATATTGGTCTCTTTTTCAAGGCATAATCTAGGTTTCCTCTAAGGACAATCACCTTCGAATCCCAACTAAGAGGGATCAACCTTAACGTAATAGGATTTTGCGTTAAAACTAAATATTTGGTAAAATTATCATAATGAAGTTCCAACATATTTTAATAAATATTCATTAGACCATAAAGAATAATGCTAAAAGTTATTCAACTATACAAAAGTTATCCCTTTCTTAAGTTCTTGGTCTCTACAGACAAGCTTGTTGTATAGGAAGCACTAGGCGAGAGCAAGGCAATATTAATAGAAAAGTCACGTGATGGTTATATTGTGCTTTGTCCACTGGCTCATAGACTGACCAACAATCACTTTAAAATATTTCATATCTCCCAAACAGTTCTGGTTTAGCATAAAATAGTAAAACTTAAAAACTTCTTAGGACCTTTTAAGCAAAGCCTCCACCTCTTACTTCTGATTTGTACATTCTTTAAAATTTCTCAACAGGAGGTAATCCTACCTTGAGTATTTATTATGGAGTCTACCAATCCATATAAATTCAAACTAAAAAAATCTTTGGGTATCCTCCAGGACCTCTGCCAAACGACCCTTCATGCACTTCAAGTCTGGTAAATCTCCAAAGTACTATCGGGCATCGATTCTCCATTCTTGACGTTAGATACCAGAAAACCCATTTCTAGTAGGAGAAATAGGAGCCATGGCTGAATCATTCTTCACAGCGGTCGTTCCTCTATGATCATCATTTGTCTTATCCTCTAATTACTTGGAAACCTTAGCCGACATCTCCTGATTTTCCTTGCCGTTCAAATTCCTTTTGATAAACTACGCCATAAAGTTTTTTACCCTCGTTAGGGTTTTTCCACTTTGTGATGCATTTTTTGTTAATTTATGCCCCGAATGTCGATGCTAAAGTGCATCTTCGTCTTGGGTTAACTCCTCGAGTAGCTTTCAACTCCATTTGTAAGACTCTACACCATATACCTAAGGTGGAAATTTTCATTTTCGAGTCACCCTCGGCTCACTTACATCAAGGCTAGGAGCACAGTGAAGTTGGACGGCATTATATCAAAAAATCATATTCATGTTTAAGAATAACTACTCATATCATAACAAAATGTAACTAAATTGTAATACACAATTCAATGACGCAATAGGTAAATATAGTATAACACACTTGTTTTCCATTATACTTAAAGAATATTTGTAGAAAAACTAGAGTGTAAGGAGATCAATCCCAATTTAAATTCATAAACCTAACGATAAACCCTCTTACGTAGCGGTTATCCAACTGGACATAACTATTGCTCAACATATATTGTCATTGACATAATACAAATTCACTGACGGCATCCTTCTTTTTAACTATCTATTCTATTCGGGATAATAACCCCTCACTCTTGTGTTTTAAAATGAATTAGTTAACTCTTTTTCAAGTCTACATAAGGAAACCGTACTTAAGATGACCAAAGTGAAATGTAACAACCCAGAATTTTGACAATAAATAAATTAGTTATTTAATTAGATTTTCCAAAATTGGAACTTATGCAAACGATGGGAATTGACCATAAAACTTTCACCATTACATTCATCATGGAATTCCAGTCAACTTTCATATTTGAAGTTTTATGAATGGAGTTCGTATGAAAGAGTTATTGACGAAATACAAAAAAGGACGGAAATAATTAAAATAAAATAATTTATATATGGTATATAATTACATCCCCGCACATACCTGCCAGGTCGACCCGAAGAAGTTGACTAGCATTCGATTGCTATGTCGACCCTTTTGGTCGATACGACAGGTGGCGGCGGCTAGGATTTAATTATATTATATACAAAACGGATGGACGGATGTTTACTAAGTTAAATCTAACTGTTCAGGGACATTCCAACATCTATAAATAAAGAGTTAGTCCCCCATTCTTTCCCATATCTTTCTGAGAGCAGCAACGAAGCTCTGTCATTTCCTTTTCTCCTCAAACAAATTATAAAATAGAATATGTTCATATACAATCAAAATCAAACATAAATAATATTGATTTGATGATATTAATCAGACTCAAGTGGAAAAAGGTATGGATTGACATTTAGGTTCTTCTTCAACAGATTTCTCCCTTTTTCCTTATTTTCTTGCAAATCTACAAATCTGAAAGTATCCCCATTTCAAAATAACCATAGATTTGTAAGAATTTAGGAATTATAGGCCTAAAAGACTATTCAAATTCAGATGTGGAAGCTTTCAGGTGAGTGGGAAATTTATATAAATAGTGTACAATAATCTGATTACTTCGTTTGTATTAAATCTGAAATATATGCCTATGTGTTCAACAGATCTGTTGTAGTTTTTGTCAGATTTGAAGAATAATTATGGTTTGAATAATAATATTATTTCGTAGGCTTATTAGATTGTTCATATTATCGCCTACAATTGTATTTAAAAATACTATGGTCATTATAAACACTATAGATCTAGAAATCAGTCCCATAAATCACGTTAAGATGTAGTTTATTCTAGATCTATAGTTTTGGTGTTGATTTGTAATTCATGTAAGTTTTGTTAAAAAAGATATAAGCATGTTTGCATTCAGTTTTGTTTGGGTTTTAACTTGGCTATTGTAAATGTTCCTTTTTGTTCTTCTTCAATAAAAGATATTATTTGAAATCAATAAGAAATATGTACAAAAACAAAAAGGAAAGGGTTCTGTAAATTCATGTACAAATATAGATTTATATATGTTGTACATAGTTTACATCAACCGTTCTGAAAACATACATATTATTTATATATTTCTTATGGTTTGATATATGTTTCTCCCTCTTTTAAATAATTTAGGCATAATTTACAATAATTACAGTTAATGACCTTTTTGTAAGATTTGGAATCTTATTAACTGCAAGATTAAACGCAAAGAGGAATGTTTTAGTTGTTAGCTTAAACCGAAACATTGAATTCAATAATAATAAAAAAAGAATAATAACTACGTTAACTACGCGAAAATATAAACATATATGTATATATATTATCCATCCAAACCTACTTAAATAACACAAAATATATTATATTT
Organism: Allium sativum; assembly: GCA_030737875.1. Taxonomy (NCBI): domain Eukaryota; kingdom Viridiplantae; phylum Streptophyta; class Magnoliopsida; order Asparagales; family Amaryllidaceae; genus Allium; species Allium sativum. The sequence continues at coordinate 412,296,034 of CM060924.1, read as the reverse complement.
AATGTTTGTTATACATTTTGCAGTATTATGGGCGGTGGTTCTTCCGGAGCTCACCTATCTATTTTTCTATACAAACATATGGTCATTTTGGGTAGTTTGCATTCTTTTTTGTTACCTGCTAGGCATGTTGGCAGTTTTTGTGGAACATTGGTTCTTTGTATATATTTTGTTTGCTAAAAAAATAGAATTGTTAAAAAAATATAATGTTTGTTATACATGAGTGTTTGAATGATTTCCATTTTATGGAATTTCATATGAAAATATAATCCATATTAAATGGAAGTATATATTATGACCATTGTAGCAATGAATGTATTTGATTTGCTATAAATAAGGTCATAAAGAAATAATAACTACTGTAACCATTAATGATTAGGGAAAATAAATTGATTTAGGTAATATGCCTAAATGGTTACAATTTAATAATAATGACTAGGAATAGGAATTGTAACTTTAATTAAGTAAGTAAATAATTTTTACAATATGCATATATACACACACGAGAAGGAATCAAGTTAAAATAAAATTGAATGATTTAAGGAGTTGTAATAACTAGACAAGAATAATAAGGGACTGACGCAATATGGATATTCAATGGTTTAAATTGGTGCCTTAGGAAAATGTGACCGTTGTGGTCATAAATGAAATAACCCAATTAAATAGAAATAAATTAAATAAAAAAGGGATTAATGGGTATTGATTATCATTTAAAATACTAAGTCCAATATGGAAATAATTAAATAAATATCCTAGGGCAGGAAAGATGTAGATTTTTCTTATCCTATAATAGTCAATTTAGAATTAATATAATTAGAAATTTGGATTGGACTTAGTAGGTTAATGATGTAAGGTCAGCTGCCTTATTCGATAGAAGTATGCACTTTCCAATAGTCAAATATATGTCCAACTGATGCGAGCCATCATTGACTATAGGAACCCGTGACGACAGTTAGTTTGCACACTTGGATTATTTCCAATTTTAAGGTTTTCTTTACGAGTGAGGTTTCCTTTCGTCCGAAAGAAGAAACCAAAACAAAAATAACTCAATAGCGTGGCCCGCTTGGGGAATTGAGGTCTTAAGTGGTTAGATCCACATATGAAAAGGAATTAAGTGATCGCGTAGCCCACCTCCCATAAATGAAAGCATTAAAGGCTAATTCGGTACGAGTTTGATGATCTCCACAATTAGTCCGCTTTCCCTGGGGTCTTAAGTGGCTGGGGTTTGAGGGTACACCCTGTAACAGGCTTTAAATGATCACTACAAAGGTGCCATAGGCCAACCTGTCCTAAGAGGGAAATATTAAGGATTAGGAGATTATCCTAATAAGTTCAGCAAAATAGTAACGAGGGGGTCCACCATAGGGAGGTCTTAAATGGCGTGCTACATCTACCTATCCGATAGGTCTTAAGTGTCTGCTTACTATCTATCGCCTTATGCAGGGAATGAGTTTATATGCATGAATGACGGAAGCCTTAAATTAGTAGGACTTGTAGCTGGTGTCCTCTAATTTATATTAGCATAGGGTAAACCATCAAAAAGTTATTAAGTGACCGATATGTTCTCCTAGGGTCTTAAGTAATCAAAGGGATCCACCCATATCTATCATTTATAGTGAGGTATAAAGTGGATATATATGTATATAATTAACCTCTGTATGATTAGTGAGTAGTGAGAGCCTACCTCTTGGTTTTTGGTAACTGATTGAATGATTGTTTAAAGGATTCATAATTATGTGTAAACATTCTATCTCAGGATCATCATTGGTTGGGAATGTTAACTTGGGAATGTTAGCTAGAATCATGCGTAGGTGTTTACAAGGTTAGGTTAGAATTACTAGCCTTGACAGACATATGTCTCTGGTTGAACCAAACGGGATACATTTGTGTATTATAGACTGTGTTATACTCTTTCTGCTCACCAGAACTTATTGTTATAACCCCTCCTCATTACAACTCCCAGGTTATCTTGAGAATGTAATGTTTCCATTGGCGTTTAAGTTTGGTTTTTGGTTCTCATTCTCGCTCATGCTCGGTATTGACATGGTGACTCACTTTATAAGGTAGTTACTTGAGTTGATACTAGTCTATCCTATTTCATTTCCGTTGTGAGTTACTTTATCGTACTCTGATTATGCTCTTGATCATTTATTTAAAGGTACCAAATTTACACGTTCCATGATTGAATGGGATTGAGTCTTGATTTTTGTCGAAATTTGAGCTCAGAAAAGTGTAGTGTGTTACATTTGGCATCAGAGCGTAGGTCAGACGATCAAAGGAATTAGTTAAATTAGGACTCGTGAGAGAGCGTATACGATTTTCTTTTCTATTTTTATCTGTCTTTCTTACTCGACTTTAAATTATTTCGACGATGAATGAGTTAAAATATGTTAAGTTCGATTTTCTAGCCAATTCTATCTTAGCCTACAGTACGCTGGAAATTCCATTGTTAAGGGCACGAGGACGTCATACGGTGGATCTTGTGGAATTGAGTTTGGAGATTGGACGAAAATCTAACTACAACTGAGATAGTCGCAATTTCTGATTTTTGGTTTGTTGGTAGTTCTAGTCAAATACCTTTTCTTAGTATGAAACGGGAAATTCACGTCATTATGTTGTATCCATCCGAAAATATAATTAAGAGGTATTCCCATTCATTACTTCGTTAAAATTCTGAATATTCTTTTGTTGAAAACATTCGTTTGAGTCCTTGGTCTTGTATTCGAGGGAATTTTCATTTTTAAAATTTTTTTGGAAAATAAATGGATTCGAAAGTTTCAAAAACTATGGTTTCGAAAAATAGTTTTATAAAAATATGGTTTTAAAATTTTAAATCTATTCGTGTTTCAGAATTGTTTTGGTTGTGTGATTTCAATAAATAATCGAGTTAGTAAAAAGAAGCAAATTGGAAATGACAAGGAATGTGTAATGACCCGGGATTTTGACGACTTTAGTAATCGCCATAAACTCAATGATGACTAACCAAACATCGAAAAATACCAGTCATTAGTGAAAGAAATCAGAGGGTGAGGAAAGATAAGATAGAAAATTAGAATAGAAGAAGAAGAAGAACACAACATCAGAGTAACACGAATCTCACAGCGGAACGAATAAATATATTTCATAACATAACTTTGAAATACAAATCTGTACTTGAATATACTTATCATTATCAAAGTACAACACTTACAACACAGCGGAAATAACTATAGCTATATGATCCTGAAGCCTCCTGCTCCCAGCTCTTCCAATATATTTGTAAATCCCGACTACTTGACTGCCCGTACAAATTTAGGCACCCAAGAGTTTAGGGAAAACAAAAAAAAAATAAACTCCGGGTCAGTCAAGGGACTGGTGTGAGTAAAACATTTTAAAACAGTTCAAACAGGTAATCGATATCTCATAAGACCATGCCGTATAACGGAACGGGTTTTTCCCTTATGAGTATCCAAATATCTTTATATCAAAACCCTTTTGATATTATAATAATGTCTATCAACACAATATAATAATCATCTAGCAGAAACGTTTTCATCTCACGTTCTACATATATAGTATTCAATCAAAACCGCAAGCACGTATTGGGTAATGGATTTCCAACTATGACAAGGTATGGAACCACCTTTCGCTAGTGTACCTCTAGAGAGGAATACACTGGGTTCAACAAGAACTTCTTGCAACCCGGCCACACATGATCGACCACTCATTTCGCTTGAGTGTATCCAATGTATATCACCAACGGTTGGGATCAACAACCGTTTCTCGAATGGGACATCATCAACACTAGATTTTTGAGAAGTAAATGAAACTCTAGATCAGGTGATTATACACCCTACGTCGGTGCGACCGACTTAGCCATGTTGCCTGCCCGATTTCTGTCATTTACCGGATGTAAGGCTAGAAGCTACGCTTTATCATCACACCATATTCACTTTGAATGCCACATCGTCAAATCCATCAAATCACCGATTGACGTCCTCAACCATACATTATGTGTTAGCTAAAAGAAGTTTCCTTCTCCGCTTCCACTCTTGGTACGGTTGGAGAAATCAATATACATGATCGTCTGGAAATACTCTGTAAGACATCCGTCCATAAAAGTCATCTAGGAACAGGATGAACCGAAGGCACTATTCTGTAAACAGGATAGCCCTTGCATAACTCCGTCTTCAATTTCCTTTGCCATATATGATTCGCAATGCTTATGCCAATACAGAGTGGTTCTTTGGATAATAATCCAACCGGTCTCTCCATATTAACAACGTTAAAATGGTCAAAACTTCGATAGTCTGTGATTTAACTATCGAAGAAAAACAAGTGTGCAAACAACGATATTATTTCCAAATGGAAATTATATCGAACAAACATCATTTAACATTAATCTCTTTAGTTCATTAATTTACTTATCTCCTGTTTCCCTATATTCAATATTTCTTATTTTCTAAATTTGGAAAATATACGTTATTAATAATGGAAAACATTTCCATTTCTTGTTTTCTTTATTTGAAAACATTTCTGGTTTCTTGTTTGGAAAACATTTCCAAAGCTTCTTCATTGGACTTAGACAGATGTTTAAACAAACCATCGCCAACTCAAACCATTTCCTTTAATTACTAAATTCACTTAACATCCTTTACTATCGAACCTTAACCATTCCTTAGTTAAAAATGAAGTCAATCAAGTTTGGGTAATACTACCTCTCAGACCTTAACTGAACAACGTTTCTAACCTTGAAATAGACAAAGTTCACTTTAAATTTCTTTAAGAAACTTCCTTACGTAACTCTCTTTCACATCTTTTATATTCGATAATTCTTTCCTTCGATAAGGTATATTCGATAACTCTATTCCATTTATCCTATTCACTTAACTCTTTTGATTTAACTCTAACTCTATTCACTTAACTCCTATCGAATAAACTATATTCGATAGCTCTTTTAATTCTATTTGAATACTATATATTTGATTAACTCCTTTTACTCTATTCAAATAAACTATATCCGATTAACTCCTTTATTCTATTTTAATAAACTATATTCAATTAACTCCTTCATTCTATTCGAATAAACTATATTCGCTTTACTCCTTTCACTTTAACTTTAATTGATTAAACTAACATCGATTAACTCCTTTTACTTTAACTTTAATCGATTAAACTAACATCGATTAACTCCTTTTACTTTAACTTTAATCGATTAAACTAACATCGATTAACTCCTTTTACTTTAACTTTAATCGATTAAACTAACATCGATTAATTCCTTTTCTAATAACATACTCGATTTACTAACTTTCGACTACCTTATTCGATCACTCCCTTCGAATACCATATTCGATTTAACTAACTTTCGAATACCATATTCGATCACTTTATTGATTTATAAAGATTTCCCTTTTTATAATGTTTATCCATTTTAGAAAGATTTCCTTTAACAACGTTTATTCATTTTAAAGATTTACTTTTAGTAATGGTTCTCCACTTTAAAATGATTTCCTTCTTATAACAGTTTCCTTTTTATAACGTTTACCCTTTTTCTAAAAATCTCCTATTTATAAATATTCCAATTTATAAATATTTCTTATTTATAAATATTCCATTTATAAATATTTTATTTTCAAATATCACTTTGAAAATATTCCCTTATCAACATTTCGGTATGTTATGGTATTCAACATATCAAATCACGATGATCAGTATCGTCCAAACACATATAATCGACAATAAATTATATATCACATCATATATCACAATATATGAATCACAGTAAAATAAATGTTGAGGAATCCAGTTGGATTCCTCCAACCTGTTTCCCTGCATCACAGATGTTAAACAATATAGATAACATCACTTTCAGTTCCATATGATATATTCTGTTAAACAGAATCAATATAGAAATTCAACTAACTGACTAGCAGTTCAATCAAACAGTCAATACACAGTCAATCAGCCAATATTTAACAGTTCTAAAAATACAACATGAAATTATAAGCTGTTCAGAGTTAGTGAGATTTACTCACATTGGACGATCATCGTTAATAACGATAACCATCTCTCGGTTTGATTCAGACGGACAATTTATTTGGAAATAAAATGTAATGAGCTTCGATTCACTTCCAGTCAGTTTCATTTTGTTGCTCCCGTCTATACGATCCCAACGGATCTGACCGTTCGAAATTCTGATATGGCATGATCGATATATTAATTTAACAAGTTGTAATATACTTATTAATTAAATAAAAGTTAAATGAATTTTATACGTGGGCCTTAACCTTTAAAACTGGCCCACCCGCATCCTTAAAATCCAAGACCGCTTCTTTACTCTTCTCCTCCAAATGTTCGATTTCCTCCAAATGTTCGTGTAACAACCCGGATTTTTACAACGTGCTAGGACAAGAATCAAGGCAGAATTTAATTATAAAATCTGAATCAGGGGAAACGGGCTATGCCATTACGTTCGTCTCAGAAAAATACGCGAAATAGAGTCCGAGTTTTCGAGAATCGGAGTCCATATGACCCAGTTATGGCCCGTCAAAGTTTTCAGAAAAATTCAAGTTCAAAAACAGCTCGAAAATTCAAATCTGGAGCCAAACAGATTGGGCGGGAAAATTCCCGCCCAAGCCCCAGGTCGACTGGGGTGTCTACTGGGGAGTTGACACGCCCAGGGAGCAGGTCGACTGCCCAGTCGACACGGGTGTCGACCTGGGTGGTCCGACCACTTTGGCCTGGGTGCACCTGCTTGGCCTTGTGCTCTGTTCTGATGGCCTGTGACGGATTTTGAGGGTTCAGATTTATCCTAGGGTTAATCTAAGGGCCTAAACTAGTCCTAATCTCTATAAAAACACCCCTAAGCCTACCCTAAACCCTCACAAATCAGTCATGCCACGAAGTGCTGTCCAAATGTCGATTGATCATGGCCTCCATCTCCAATTCCTAGAGACTATGCATTCAAACTAGATCCGAATCAAAAGGTGCAAGCTTCCTATGTCAAATCGAGGGTAGATCAACGTTGCTACGCAAATTTCATGACGATTCTTCAACAAAGGAGCCACCTTTCTTCGTCAAGACGATTCATGCTCCTAGCCCTCTTGCCACGCTATGTAAGTTCTAGCTACTTCTAGATCTAAACGGTAGTTTTAATGATGGCATGGAATAAAACGAGATTAAACTAAGTATGGTAGCCTATATGAACCTTGTCATGTCTCTTTTGCTTGAACCAATGACTTTAGGCTATGTTTAGTGACTAAATCAAGTTACTCATGTTGCATTGGACTTAGTTTGCCATGCAAGATTGGACCTTTACTTGTGGGATGTTGGCATGAACACTTGGAACCACTTTGACTTGTGAAATATGCGCATGAACATGACTTGGGGCTTATGCATATAAATGAAACCAAACCCCTTATGATATTATGCATGTTTGAGACCAAAACCCCTTATGATACTTTGCATGCTTGAGGCTAATTCCTTTATGATATTATTCACGTTTGTGGCCAATCCCTTTATGACATCATGCATGTTTAGAGGCCAATATGCAATATGCTAGTTATGTGAACAGCTTTGCCTCAATTTTCACCATGTTTAACTTGTGATTCATCTTTGCCATCTTGTACCAATCTTTGTCATATTATCCCAAATATGTTGATTTGCTTTCATGTGCGTTGGGGACACGCTTTGGGTAGTTTAGGCAAACTTGAAAATTGGCTATGATCTTGACATGAAATTACATGTAACATGTAATGATAAATAACGTGAATATGACACGAAAACTTGACATGGGGCTACATGAAAACATGGACTTAAAAAGGGGTCTAAATTTGACATGAACATGACACGTAGAAAAACATGGAAGTGGCCAACTCGAGGTTGGGTTGAGTTTGTAGCATAAATCTGCCCGGACCCGCCCGGCAAATCCAGTGGCTACAAACAATAGGACCCAATGTGGGTAGTTGGTCATGTCGCGCTTAAGACCCGAGGTTAGACTAGGTTGTGGTGTAAAACTACCCGGACCCACCCGGCTTAACTAGTAACCACAACAAGGTCTAATGTGAGAGGTTGGGAGTGCATTAATTTAATTAATGACACATGATAAGGTTAAGTAAATCTGACTAATGACACTTAACCGATAAGACATGAATGGGTAGGTTAAGTGAAACCGGACTTGATTTCTTAATGACACTTAACCGTAAAATACAGTTAGGGGATGGGGTTAAGCTAATCCATACTTAACTAATCCGACTTGGTAATTAGACGGAGTTAAGTTAACCTAGACTTTACTAATCTAAACACGGTAATTAGATGGAGTTAAGTTAACCTAAACTTAACTAATCTAAACACGGTAATTTAATGAGGTTAAGTAACTTATACTTAACCAATTATACATGATGATTTAATGAGGTTAAGTAACCTATACTTAACCAATCTAATATGAGAACTTGATAGGGTTAAGTCATAAGACCGTTTAAATATACTTAACCATTGTAATACGATTAGTGGATGGGGTTAAGCTGACCCATACTTAACCAATCCGACTCGATAATCTGATGGGGTTTAGATAATCTATGCTTAACCAAGCTAACACGATAATCTGATAGGGTCAAGACAAACTAATACTTAACCAAGTTGACTTGATAATTGAATAAGGTTAAGTCATGAGCTTCTTGGTATACTAAACCAACTTGTAGGGCTAAGTCTTGAGCTTAAATACTTAGCCAATCTTGACATGATTCGTAGGCGGTTTAAGTCATGAACTGGAAGGACAACACTTAACCCATTAGACAAAACCCTAGTTCAGGGGACTAGGTGGAAAATCGTAGTTAACAAGGATAACGGGAAAGGGAACTAAGTGATAAACCTTAGTTTAGGATAACTAAGTAATAATTCTTAGTCAAGGGATTTGGACCAGTTCACAGATAGACGAGTAACCCGATACGGTAGGTCATCACTTAAACACACGAGGAGGAGCAAATTATCTGACTTAGATAAAGGCTCCAACGAACTGGGTGACGAAGTAGTAGCTTCGGGGGACGTAAGGGTACTCATACTGGGTGACGAAGCAGTAGCTTCGGGTGAGGTTGGCCAATAGGAAAGTGGGGCTATAGTGGGGCCGGGATGTAGTTCTCATACATGATTTTTCTTGGATTGCCTTTCAGTAGTTGAGGGAGGGGTCACGTGGGACCATAGCCATGGATACAAAAACAGACCTTGATATCTGCACCGGCAGATGACTTAAAGCTCCCGACCGAGTTCCGTATTTCTCGATTTGCCCTGGCACGGAACTCGGATGGCACATTGAGATACATGTGCGTCTAGACATGGAAAACGATTCACGATACATACGTGGGATAAAGGGCGTGGTTGACGGGTGGCATAATCCCTAGTGGCCCTAGGTGGCTTGAACCCAAACCGAGACACTGAAACGTTCATTAGGTAGCATAATCCCTAGTGGTCCTAGGTGGCATAAATCCTAAGTGAACACGCAATAGTTCATGGTAAGAAAACATAACCAGATCAAGGGTAGCAGTCCAAAACAACTTCAACGATTAAATGGTACAACGTTGAGGTGGTATAGATTTACATGGGAAAGCCCGTACGGCCTACGACAAAGGACTGAACTTATACATGGAAAGAAACATACGAGTTGGGAAAACCTACATATGCTGTATATTAGGTTGACATGGACCATTACATGACATTGGGCAAGGGACATTCATAGTTAACACATGACGCGGGTTGGGATACTAGTACGAGAGGTGCAGAGCAAATATACATGATAAATACCTTGGGATGTTATACATGATAGATACCGTGGGATGTTATACATGATAGATACCTTGGGACAGTATACTTGATAGAAACCTGACGATGTGATACCTTGATTTATCTTGACATCGTAGTTTATCATGATACCTTAGTTTATCTTGCTACAGTAGTTCATCCAGTTATCTTGGTTTAGCTTATCTATCTTGTCGTCATCCTTATGTTTACTTTCAGTTTATGCATGTCATGTTACCTTTACCTGTTTTTATACTGGAAGTAGATAGGACTTACCAGTCTTTATGACTGACCCCGTTTTGTTTCGCCTCTTTGTCTTCCGTTTCCCCCCAGGTTTTCAGGGAGGAAACACTGTTATTTAGTTCGGACTTCCTCTGCTTGAAGGTCATCATGCATGGCTTGGACTTTTCTTGGCTATGGCTACCTTACTGTTTTACTTGGGGAATAATTTATGAAATGGTTTATGCTTCTTTACTATTGCAAGACAGGTTTTGATGTATTCTGATGAAAAAGGCTTTTGACCTTACTATTTTATAAGGTAATGAAATTTGCTTTACTTCCGCTGCTTTATATGTTTTGTCTTGTAATATTTTTGTGCATGTTTACCTCGATAATGCTTCACCAAACCTAGTGCATTCCCTATGTGATTGACCCTAGCGGAGGTGGGGTGTTACAGTTCGGTTCCGCCCCTTTTTACTCCATCATTAACAACAAATTATATCACTAATCCCCCCTTAGCCTTAATTACTCTCTTAAATCCACGTGCAAACCTCTCTTCCTACAGAATGATACACGACGGCTCTGAAGCTTTTCCAAACCATGACCGCAACTCCTTCAGCATGTCATTTATACCCTATAGTTGAATCTCGGCTCCTCCCCTGGTGATAGCGGCTACAACACAGTCTCCATTCCACCATTTCAGAAACTGAGAAGCTACTGATGCTCCCCTTTGAAACGCCATGGACCTCCCCTTACGCGTACAACACTCCCCCCTGTTTCTCCTCGAATTGTATAACACATCTATGAACAACAAAACTCACAACCCACCCTTTCTCGAGTTCCTTCACCCCAACGCTCGCCCTCCTGAGTTCTCGCACGCTCAGGAATATGAGCCTCCTTTTTCCTTAAAATCTTAGGTGAATACGTGCGCATTTTAAGGTGATAATGCTAGTTTCGAAGGTTATGGGAGCTTTGAAATTTTGAGTACCACGATTTGAAGAAGAGATAAAAAGAAGTGGCAACACCTTTTCTGCGTTGACTGAGGAGTTTGTGAATTAGGTTTTAGCAGAAAATGTTACGTATTTATAGAAGAGAAATCATACTCGTTGTATTTATCTGGATCACAAACTGTTTTAAGGAGAGAAATTGGCCACGCAGCATTTAGAAATAGAAGGGGTTTGGATATTTTCCTTTTTCTTATTTATTAGCAAACCCTGTTACGTAGAATTCCTTTCACTTAGGGACTGCTACAGACAGAAATAAAAATACCGGTGAGACGAGCAATGTCCCACGATTTCAAAAATATAATAATACCGGTAGATTAACTCTTATTGTGAAACCCCAAAATCACTGATACAGGGTGCAAAACACTCCAATTAAAAAATTTCTTATTTATTTAATTAAAAATTACAGAAAAATTCTAAAAATGAAATTATCACTACTTCCCAATAGAACCTTGTCTAAATTCAAACCCGATCTCTAGTTATATCGAATAAACCGTTACGGTCGATAACGATTCTATATCGACTATTTTAAAATTTGATTTGGACATATCTCAAAATCCACATGATGAAATCCTGTTTTTTCTCTTCCACTAGAAAGATATACTCCACCAGCTCCAAACATTTCTTGTTTCATAGAAATCCATTTTAAAACGAATCCTGTACATTCAGTTGAAGTTCAAATCGCCAAATAGCGAACTGCCGTGCCATTTCGAGCTCGATTTTAATTATATTATAATTATACGTTCAACTGTCGTTATTTAAATATATTTGTTATTCTAATTCAATTCTAAACTAAATTAAATATCACAGATGATCCAGTTCACACCATATCGCCATTTCAGCCAATTCTGATTATTTCAGAATTTAATATATTATTTAATTTATTATTTTAATTAAATATTCACCATTATTTAATTAAACCACCATTTAATTCACTATATCACTATTTATATAATTAAATAAATTAATTATAATACCTCTGCCAATGCGGGTCATTACAGATTACGCCTCAAGAACCAAAAAATAATTAAACTCATCCCTTGTGATTTTTAGTATTCCTATTTTTATATATATTGGATGCTTTATCGAAATTATCATAATTAATCTTCGAGATTTTTAAAATCCCAACACTTTGGAACACAAAAAGGTTTTTCTAGTTAGTAATATAAATTGGAATATAAATAATAATAAAATGGGTTTATAATAGGAAACCTTTAGTTTAAAATAAATAAATCAAATTTTGAAAAGTTTTAAAATTTTCTTTCAAAAAGTGTAAGGAAAATATTTTGTCCTGATTTTTAGGTATTCAATTTGCGAATCACTTATTTGTTTTTCAGCTAGGTAATGGGAAAATCCATTTTAGTTTTATCATGGATTTCTAGCTGGATTATATTAGGAATTTTTCCACTGTGTGGTGATATCCTCGTTTAAATATTTGGAGATAGTTCGGAGTTTGACTACGGTCTTTGATATCGCCTTGACATTTGATCATTTAGCATTATACCTAGAGTGGTCAACTAGTTGATGTGCTTTTGTATAACTTGAACCTAGGACTCAAACTTAAAAGCTGCATCCCAAATGCCCTTCTTAACTTCTTATTTCGTCCTTCCTTCCTCATCTAGTCGAACCATATTATTATCCTTCTTCTCTTTCTTTGTCGTCACCTCACTCCTCCTCTTCCGTGCTAGTTTGTCCATTAGATCTTGCCCATTATGACTCCAAGATCTAAATCTAGTTTCTTCTCCCCGATCATTTCTTAGTCCACTATACCTATTAGCGCTATCCGATCTTTCTCGTTCCACTTAGTCTCGTCCTTAGGGAGAGAGATCATTTGGTTGGATCAGAATGAGCATAAGGAACCATCGCCTTAGGGTTAAGATAATTTGTCGTGGCAGCTAGATTTGCACCAGTCTTTTACTTCGAGATCTTTGTATAGGATTGTTGGTTGTGCTGCATCCGTCTTTGCTATATCTTGATGGAATAAATTTTGATGAAGGTGATCGTCATTTCTTAGAAGAAGATTAAGCTATATTTTAGTCATTTTTCTGAGGAGAATCTCGATGAGATTCTAGAGGCATTCGTGTTGTACGCGGACTTGAATGGTATTTGGCCAGACCGGCTTTGGAGATTTTGCAGTAGATCTCCTTTTCCTTGATGTCGGTTTTTGAGTTTGGGAATCTATGTTCGAACTACCCATGTAGATGTGTGACCCATTTAGTACATCGTTTTATTAATGGGAAGTTATGACTAGATTTGTCTTATGATGCGGGAATGAATCTTTTCTTTGATCGATGACATAACCATCATTTAATACTGCATCATATTCGATTCAGCTTATTGTTTGAAACACCCCACCTCCGTTAAGGTCACTCACAATGAGAATGGTTAACTTTGGTGGAGCATTATAGGTAAAAGATGCAGATAAATTACAAGACAGACAAATAAAGCAGCAGAAAATAAAATCATTTTATAAACAATGTGATTCAGTCAAGCTTTGACAATAGTTGTCTCAATCATACATACAAGTAATACATAGAACTTCTGTCTTGATTTAAAAACTTCCATGTATAAAAGAAGCATAAAAATAACAATGATATTCCCCAATAAAGCATGAACCAGCCATAGTAGTGGAAGAGAGAGTCCAAAGCAATACATCGACTATCTTCGAGCTTGAAAAGAAAACTGAGCTAAGTGGTAACATTTCCTCCCTGTGAACCTGAGGGGTTGGGGGAACGGAAGAAAAGAGGCGAAACAAAACTAGATCAGACATAAGTCTGGTAAGTCCAGTGACTTTCAGCATATAAACAGGCAAAAGCGTCATGACATGAATAAACTGAATATAAGACAATACCATGAGAACAAGGATAACAAGATAACATACGATTAGTATAGATATGATAAGGCAAGATAAACTGAATGGGCTTCTACTCTTTCTCTGCTTCGCAACTACCTTGTTATTCTGATTTTTATATCTATCTCTGCACCACCTAACTAGTGTCCCAATTAGTAATCTATAAAAAATGATCATATTGTAATGTGATCCCAATCCCCGCAATTGTGGTAGCCTTCAGGTGTACATCTATCATGAGGATTCCACCTCAATCTGCCTAATTGCCATGAACATGTTAGATGTACCCTTACTACCCTATCGATCGGCTCCCTACTTGTATTAATTTCTCTTGTGTCTATGTCAATCGGCCCTCTCTTGCGTGTAGATACCCTGTGTTGGTCCCACCATAAGGTATATCAATCCTTATGATAACGACCCGACACGATTCAAGATGCTCAGTGTATAACTACTGGTACCCAGTGCCTGCTTTTTCCCACTCCGGAGTACGTGCACGCCCGTAAACCGTCGGAACCTACACTGATGTACCCCCTGCCGATGTTTTGACCGCTTATAATCAGCCCAGTAATCTTGCCCCACCCTGCCTAGTTTCAGGGTACCATGATACATTTATGTGGGTTACTGTTGAAATGGGTCCCCATTAATAGGGTTTCCTATTCGTTAAGTTTGTGGGCCTATATATACAAATATTACCCACCTACATGAGATGTACTTAACCCTCAGCATGTTTACTTAACGGTTAAGTTTGTGGGCCTATACGTACTAATATTACCCACCTACACAAGATGTACTTAACCCTCCCATCGATTCTAGCATGTTTACTTAACGGTTAAGTTTGTGGGCCTATATGTAAAAATATTACCCACCTACACGAGATTTACTTAACCCTCCCATCGATTCAAGCATGTTTATTTAATAGTTAAATTTTATGGGCCTAAATTCGCTAATATTACCCACCAACCCGATATGTACTTAACCCTACCACTGATTCAAGCATGTTTATTTAATGGTTAAGTGTTGTTCAATCATGTTAACTTAACCCACCCATTCATCATGTCATGTTGGTTAAGTGTTCCTATAATCTTAACCCTCCTCACTTATCAGATCTGTTAAGTGTTTCCTATTAACTTAACCCCGTTCGTTCATCAAGTTATATTGGTCAAGTGTTTCTTGTTAACTTAACCCCAAAGTGTTCATCATGTTGTATTGGTTAAGTGTCATCAATCAATTCAAGTTAACTTAACCGACCTACTTGTCATATTACTTTGGTTAAGTGTTGCCTTCTTGTGTTAACTTAACCCTTCCACAAATCAAGTCATATTGGTTAAGTGTTGCCCTCTTGTTTTAACTTAACCTTACCAAAAATCAAGTTATATTGGTTAAGTGTTGCCCTCTTGTTTTAACTTTACCTTACCACAAATCAAGTTATATTGGTTAAATGTTTTTTATTAACTTAACCCTACCCATTTATCATGCTATACCGGTTAAGTGTTTCCTATTAACTTAACCTTAGTCATCCATCTTGTTATATTGGTTAAGTGTTTCTCATTTACTTAACCCTAGTCATTCATGTTATATTGGTTAAGTGTTCCTATTAACTTAACCCTACTCATTTTCTTAGCATGTCTTGTTCATTAGCATTAATTGATTTATTAATGCACCAACCTATCACATGAGATATGTGTTGTTGCGGTTACTGGATGTGCCAGCCGGTTCCGGGCAGTTTTACACCACAACTCAATCTAACCTCGGGTTTTTCTTGGGCATGATGCACTAAACTCTCACATTAGATAGGTGTTGTTGTGGTTACTGGATGTGCCGGGCGGTTTCGGGCAGTTTTACACCACAACTCAATCTAACCTCGGGTTAGGCATATTCATCTTAAATTTACACATTTACCATATATACCCAAATCTAGATTTTACATGCTAATTACCGAATTCACCAAAACTAGTCATGCTCCAATTCCCAAGTTATGCCCAACAAATTCCAATTTCAAGTTATTACTCAAAATAGGCTACACCTAATCTTCCCAAGGTTGTACTAATAATCATGCCCGAATACCCCAATATACATTATGCTTTGGCATCTCAACCAATGGTTATGCCCAATCTAGATTAATATTCTAATTCACAGTTTTGCGCCGAATCTAGATTAATATTCTAATTTACAGTTTTCCTCCCAATCTAGATTTTTCATGTCAAATTACATACTTTGTCGTTCATGCCAATTCTAGGTTCAATATGTCAAATTGCATATTCATAATTCATGTGAAATTACCCCAATCATGATTCATAGTATAAACTATGCCAAATTATAGCCTTTAATTACAGTGCATGCCAATTACCTAAAATCCCAATTTAGGCGTGTTCACATTTAACAATTATCCCTATCTTACTATAGGTTTTCATGCCTAAGCCATAAATCACTATACACAATAATCTCCTTATTCCAAGTCATGAACTATCTTATATAATGTACCCCAATTTTAGGTCTTAAACCACATCATGTACTATGCCTTACATGTTTACAGTTCAATTTACGCCCCAAATCCCAAGTCATATGTCCAATACTTTGTGCCCCAAATCTCAAGTCATATGTTCGATACACTTTATGTTTTAAATACAACATGTGTTATGTCCTCAGATCCGTCACAAATCAGTTATGCCCAGTTATACATAATTTAATACTTTTCCCAATTTTAGCGCTGGCCATGTCTAAATCATATATTATGTCCAATTTTTTTCCAACGTACGTTCATCTCTTATGAGATTTGGCTCAGGCTTGTAGTAGTCTGGCTATAAAAACAAAAAGCGAAGAAGGAAAAAGAGACAAAGGATGGACATAATAATATCAAATGAGATAGTCCAATAGAAAGATAGATAGAAATAGGCATAATCTTAGATTCATATTTATTACAATGTCATAATCACAATTTAAATTTTATTTCAGAAAGTAACATGAACTTACAAACAAAAGAACGGTCTTGTTTTCTTGGATCTGATTTCTGAAACTGAAAAGCTATCCCTTGACGTAGATTATCGATTCTTTAATTTAGATTTGATTCTTAGAAAATAGCTGTTGAAGTCATTGAATTCGCCTTTGAATCTCTACTTGAATTCTAACTTGATTTCACGAAGAACTTGAGCAGCATAACCCCGTCTTTGATTTATTTTGATATGAATTAGGTTAGAGTATAGGCGTAATGAAGTTGTGTAGAGAGAACTGTAGCCTTAGGGGTGTTTATATAGCATAGGGATCAATGAATCTGGTCAGAACGGGTGTCCAAATGCAGAAAAATGAACTTGTCCTCGGATCTGGAAATAGGGGTAGGTCGACCCCCCTGGTCGACCTATGTGACCCAGATCAACCTGGGTCTTGGGCGGGAAATTTCCCGCCCAGCCCGGGTGTGTGATTTGAATTTCGAGTTTGAACCTGAGCTGTTTTATTTAAATCCCTGAAACTTCTGAAGGTCATAACTTCTTCATACAGAGTCCGATTTATGCAAATTCGGACTCTATCTCAAGCAGAGTTCCGAGACGAATATAATGGTGTAACCCATTTCCCTGAATTCTTCTCTTAAAAATTAAGTATACTTTAATTTGTTAGTTTAATATTCTTAGAAAATACGGGGTGTTACATTGTTCTTGTGTGCTGTTTCACGGAGTTATTTTCTGTACATTCACCTATCCATGTTATCGTTAGATAATGTCAGGTGAATGGCCGTGAAGAGCAATTTTGTTGTAGGTTTCATTTGCCATCTCTAATTCTCTTTTGTAAGGAACAGTGATGTGGAAACCTCCAACAATACCAGCAGTGTTTGTAACACGAGATTGAGCATTTTGCTATCATGATATGGTTATTCAATGGTCATAAAATGGTTTGACCTCCAATTGCGGAGCAAGACATCTCGTTGTTTATAGGCATTGTTTTGGGAGTTTTGGTGTTGTTATTTTGTTGTCTTCTTTATTATTTTCTCTTTCCAACATTTGATTCTTGGCTTTGTGGTAATTCGTGCTTGTAACTGTTAGTGTTTATTGTCTTTGAAATCGCACGACTTTTGATGAGATTTCTATGTTTAGAAATATTTATGTCATTCACGTATATCTAATTGAAATTTTATTTTTCTTATCTAACTAACAATTTTTTTAGATCTAGGAATAATAAAATTCTGTCTTGAATAAATTTTAGCGAAGGACATGTTTTGCGTCGTTTACGTCACGGGTATAATTATCACTGTTAAGATTTAAAGAATAATTGTGGTCTGAATAAAATTATTATTTTGAAGGCTTATTAGATTATTCAATTATTGCCCACAGTTTTATTTAAAAATATTGTGGTCATTATAAAAACCATAGATCTAGAAATCATTCCCACAAATCACTATTAAGATGTAGTTTATTCCAGATCTGTAGTTTTGGTGTTGATTTGTAATTCATGTAAGTTTTGTTAAAAAAGATATAAGCCTGTTTGTGTTCCGTTTTGTTTGGTTTTAACTTGGCTATTGTAAATGTGCCTTTTTTTTCTTCTTTAATAAAAAGACGTTATAATATCTAGAATTCTTCGAAACTCATGAGTCTTCATTTTCTGACTCTTGAATCGTCAATCTGGATCTCTTTATGCTGTAAAGTCATGACCATCAATATCCTACAATATATCATGCACTATATGTTGGAGAATTTTTTCCCAAAAATGCCTTGGGAATGAAACCCAACCTTGTTGAAAAACAAATAGGAACGAATTGATGGTGAGGCAAAACAAACAACAGATAATCAACAACAAAACAATCGCGGAACAAACAATAAAAGAAAGAACATAAGAGAATGAAAGTGGTTCCACTAACATCTTGTTAGTGTACGTACACTTAGGGAGAGAAGATTTTATTATTTTTCTAAATAAGAAAATATTACAAGACTAATAATAGAGAAGAAGAAATACAACTTTTAGAGATATGCATACATTTACCTAATCCCTATCCTTAAATAAGGATTAATACTTGGGATTGAAATTGATTTATGGTTATAAATCAATGCCTAATTAATTTTCCAATTTGTTTACTCCTGAAACGATTCCTTGTTTAATAAACCAATCAAAGAATTAATTCCTTGCTTCAATATTTCAAAAAAACCATCTTCATATTCTTCCACGTATGTAGGTAATTTATTGCCCTATCTAATTTTGCAAAAGAGACAATAAATTTTCTGATATCAACCAAATCTTCTGCAGTTGGAAATATTATATTACTCAAATTAACAATATTTCCCAAATCTTCTCTAAATGGAAATATTGTATCACCATAATCAATAATATATTCCAAATCTTCTACAAATGGAAATATTGTATCATGAAATCTAACAGTCTCCACCTTGATACTATATTTCCTCAAAAGCATACCAACTCTACCTACATCCTCTTACGCTAAGCATCTTCTCGGAAAAGACATCATGGTTACTTCCCCCAATGAGTTTTGGCATGGTCATCACCCATTGCACTTTGTCAACAAACTCCAGCAGTTCCACTGTCGGCCAACAAAGTGTTTAAAGTACCCCCTTCATATAAGACCTATCAATCTTCACCATGAAAAAAACGTCTCTATGAACCATCTCAACTCTCTCCCCACACCGTGCCACTGCGTGGCACCTAGCATTCGATAAGCGATTCCAATTCGAGCAACGCCCGAACTTAGCAGTTTGCAAAGACTTATATATATCAACTGCTTTCTCCTTTGATCTCTGACCAACTTCAGACGATCTCTTCTTCCGCTTATCAAGCACATCTTTTTGGCAAAATCCCACCTTGTTGAAGCTTTACCCTTTGATCATATTCTGCTTATGCAGAAACTCAAAGTCCCTTCACGTATGCCTAGCTTTGACATCTTTTCCACGAGAACTGTATTCTCTAAACCTTGATTCTCCAAGTACAGTGCTTACGAAACATATCTCCCTTCATCACTACAAATGCACCCTTAGAAACCCTTAGACTATCCTTATCAATAGTCACCTCGCATCCTTTGGATGCCAACTGCCTAAGAGATATCATTGACTTCCGAAGACCTGGAACATAACGGACACATGTCAAGGTGCGTATTACCCCGTCATACATGTGAATCTGCACAATACCTTCTCCTATGACTCTACAACTAGCATTGTTTCCAATAAGAATCAGTTTCCTTCTTTTTCTTTTAAAAAAATTGAAACAATTCTTATTAGGTCTCAGATGAAAATACGCCTCCGTATCTAGCACCCAATGGTCTAATACATCTGATACTACCGCTATCAACAAGTCATCAGACAAAAAATCCTCCACCGCAACCGATGAATTTCCAGCTTCAATTTTTTCTTCAAATCCAGACAATCTCTCTTCCAATGGCCTTGTTTCTTGCAAATGTAGCACTTCCCATCTCTTGACTTTATTTTCTTCTTCTTCTCCCCTTTCTCCATACCAGCTAATAAGGCTTCTGTGCTACTTCCTCCTCTACCTTCTCTCAAGCCCTTCATCTGATCCCTCAAGTCCTAAGATAGAAGACCTGCCTAAACATCATCTATAGTTAGTGTAATAGATATGACTGTTAGCGAAACTTGTGTATTGCTCTAAAAGAGAACACAAAAGAATCATTACTATTTTCTCCTCATCCACTTTCAAGTCAACCGTCTTCATCTTCATCACGGGATCATCGAAGAAGCTTAGATGTGCCTTCACCGAAGTACCCTTTCTCATTCGCATGATGAAAAACGTCTTCAAGAAAATCAAACGGTTGGTTAGTGATTTCTTTAAATAGAGTTTTTCTAGCTTGGTCCAAATGTCCTTAGTGGTGGTCTCACAGCTAATCTCTTAAATGACATTTTCTCCCATTGATAATTGTAAAGTAGTGAATGCCCATCATTCCATCTCCTTCCTTTCCATAGCTGAAATATCATCAGTCAACTCCTCAGGAGCAAACACCACAGGATGAACATTGTTCCTCATCAGAATATGTAACGTCCCATATTTTTAACGGTTAAATAATTAATTTATTTAATTATTTAAATAGTGATTTAGAGATTTAAATGGTTTGAATTAAATAATATTGAATATTTAATTAATACAAATAGTGAGATAATAAAATATAAATTTCGAAATAATCAGGTGTAACAATCTGGAAAATCAGAGCCAATTTAAAATTTTCATTTTGGCTATTTTATTAAATTTTGAATAGTTGAAATAATTTATTTAAATAATAAAGATTAAAAATTTATTTAAATCGAAGTTTGAATGAATATATTGATTTTAATTTTAAAAGGAGTTAGAAATAGCGCGGCAGTTTGACAATTTGAGTTCGAACTTTGACTGACTGTACAGGATGCAAAATAAGTCGGGTTTTAGTGAAACCAAAAATATTTAAATCTGTTTAATTATATCTTTCCAACGAATCCAAAAAATTGAAATTTCATAGCGGGATTCAAAAGTTATGGTCAATTGAATATTCGGAAAAGTCACTATAGAATTTAAAATAATATATAGCCCGTATAAATAGCCATTTTGCAAATGACCTCCGTTTTCGACGAAATCACTCCTGTTGGATCCGGAATGTCAAATTATTGTTAAATTCCAATTTTCATAATTTTTAGAATTAATATGTGAGAATGGTAAATAAAATTGTATTCTAAAATTTCTGTTAAATTTAATCGACCGTTAAAAGGGCCATTTTTCAAATGGTCTCCAAATTCGACGAAATCAGTTTTGTTGAGACTGTGCCATCAAAACAAAGCAAGATATAATTTTTATGGAATTTTTAGAATCAGTATATGGCCCCGGTAAATTAAAATGTACGTTCAAATTTAATATTGAATGTTATATATTTTAATTTAAAGCAAAACTGACTGAAACAGTCGAATTGGCTTATGAAACATATTCCATTGTGTCAGGAATGGAGTATTTAGCTAGGGGCGACATTCGTTAGTTTTGAATTGGAGTTCGTATGAATTAGTGGGTATTTTCTAGAATTTAGAAATTAAAATAATAAAAAATATAATATATATATATATATTAAAAAAATCAGAAAACCCTTGTTCATTTTCGAAGCCGCCGCCTTCATTACTGTTCAATGGCGAAAACCGTTCATACCTTCTAGCCCTAAAATCTCTCGATTCGTGAATCGAGTCAACATAGTACTTAAGAGTTTATCGTAGAGGATCGTGTCATCTACACATCCATACAGTCAGATCTCTGGTGGTGGCGTGTATTTCGAGAATCACATCCCCAAACCGACGTTGTTCAGTCCGCCGCCGAGCCAGCAAGGAGCGATCATAAGGGACTTAAAATAAAAATAATTTGAACAATAAAAAGTACATTTTTATTGTATTCATATAAAGTATGAAAATGTTCATATTTTAAAAATAAAAACAAGTTAGCATTAAAAATCTCATTTTTAATGCAAAGAAAGTAAATAGAAAAATGATCACGTTTTGAAACTTAAAACATGTTTACATAAAAAATCTCATTTTTATTGAGAAGAAAGAAACTATAAAAATGTCCATTGCTATAGGAGATGTATTTACATTGGAATTTTGCATTTTAATGTATATGAAAACATTAAAATACCACATTACTATATAAAATGTATTTACATTAGATTTTCCATTTTAAACGTTTTACATTAAAATGAACATTGTTATGATAATAATGTCTTACATTAAGTCCTATATCCTTATGTGTGAAGACCCGTAACTCCCCCGTAAAGGAAAGCGTCGGATAGTTCGAGAACAAGCCACAACAAAACTCATACAGAAGAACATTTCATTGTATATTACAACAACACATCAGATTACAAGAATATACAGAGTATAAAAGAATATTACACAGAAATATCAAATATCAGAGATTTAAATTACATTAAATACATAGGAGCGGAAAATAATACAATACACAACTAGAGGAGATATACGGATACAAAGCTTTCCGGATATCGTTCCAGCTGTAAACCAGGATCCTGTGAATATAAATCTGCAAACCCAAAACTACTAGCTGCCCGTGTCGAAAATAAGGGCACCCAGAGTTTAGGTTAAAACAATAAACTCCAGGTCAGTCATGTGACTGGTGTGAGAACTAAAACAGTTAATCTTTTATTTTTAAAGTTAGGTAAATCAAGGGACCACGCCGTATAACACGGAACGGGTTTTCTCCCAAGAATACCAGTGCATAAAACAAACAGCGCAATGCTAAATAAAGAAAAATGAAGCTGTTATAAGACCCAGGTCCTATCACACAATGCAACGCAAGCCGGGGGATAGGGTTTTCCCTTATAACAGCCAAAGAATGCTTGATACGGTTAAAACAAATCGTTTGATACTATTATAAGTGCATAATGTATAAAACAACTTCAAATCATAAGTATCAATCATAGGCGGCATGAGCGCCCCATCCCACTATGTCACCATATATAGGTTTACAAATAAAACCGCAAAGTCACGTATTTGGAAATTGGATTTCCGTCTATGAACCGAGGCAAAAGATAGTCCTCAACCGATTCGAGACAATCTAGCCCATGTCTCAGGAACAGCCGCAACTGCCCCATGGAGCGACAGGGCCGGTCCACCGATGTGGATTATTATGCCTGAACACTACGTTTCCCCGCCGTTTGGGGCGTAAATGAGCCAACGAATGACTCCATCGGACCCGGATCGTCCGATCAAACCGAGGCGCCTCGCAACAGCAACAACCACATAAGTCAAACTCGTCAGGGCGTGTAAAACCACTGACGCCACTTTTTAGCTAGAAGGAAACGCATGCCCTCCCTGAGGTCCGTCTCCCGTTTCTGGTTCATACCGGGTGTGAAACTCGCGAATTCACGTTACACAAAGCCGTGCCACACAGGCTGTGCTTTGATCATCACCACAAGACTTTGCTTTTCAACAGAAGCCTCGATCTATTGCCACTTAGGCATGCCACACAGGCAATTCACTCTATGTGTTTGATATCCATCAGTATATAACCCCTGAGCTCGTATGTCTCAGAGAAGGGCGTTAAGCAAGAGAATAAATTCTCCGCCGCCAAACAGATATATATTTAATAGAAATCAATCACACAGACTAAAATCCAATGTTAGACACACAGTCCATTTACAAGTCCGTTCTGGGTCTGAACGAAACCGGAGGCACCTAGTACCCCGCATATCCATCGATCTCCAAGTACG
This sequence comes from Allium sativum, assembly GCA_030737875.1. Taxonomy (NCBI): domain Eukaryota; kingdom Viridiplantae; phylum Streptophyta; class Magnoliopsida; order Asparagales; family Amaryllidaceae; genus Allium; species Allium sativum. The sequence continues at coordinate 412,272,024 of CM060924.1, read as the reverse complement.
TCTGGACGATCACTAACTGTTTCCATCTTCTTGGGTGTACAGCCCAATCAAGATCATCAGTAATCACCCAAACGACGTGAAGATTTCTGGTCTTCGACCACCGTCTTCATCTTCGACACCACGTCGAATCAGTTATTCAGAATGGGATAAACCCGGTCTTTCTGAATAACTCGCGTATATATTATAAAAGTGTTACACAAACACAACATACGCCTCATTCCAATTCAGAATATTCTTTTATTCAAATATTCCTATACTTTGGGAAAAGTTCCCATTAATTTTATCCAAGATAAATTCTTTAAATTCATTCTTTAATCTCCTTTGAATATCAATTCAAACTAGTCGGGATTAGCGAACCACAACGAAGTAATCATTTATTTTATTTCCCAATCCCAACCTATTCATCCCATGAAGTAAAACTGGTTATACTTCATATCTAACACCACGGTGTTATCGGTAAATTCAATTACCATTTCACGTTCAAAACTCCGGTAGGCTTTGCAACCATCCCTTCATCCCCCAAGCAGCAGGTAAAACCCACCGTGGCTTTCACATGGTCCCCCAGTTACTTGTTTTACGGCAACCCTCTCGAATCTCGCGCCCACTGGCGAACCAACCCCCACCACAAGGGACATGTAGGGGTAAGAGTCTCCCGTTCGCCACCAAACTGCGAAGCGAGAACCCCCTATCACGACTGCAACAAGAACTGGTGATACTCCATTTTCGATCTTTTCAATCTAATTAAAGGTTCATTAAAACTCCACTTAGTTTTAATCTTTAACTGGGTTAAAGAATCAGTGTCATTTTAAAAACACAGTTCACGATAAACCCAAAATCACATTCATTAATTATCGGGTTAAAGAACGAGTGTTGTTTAAAACACTGTTCACGATAAACCCAAAAATCAATATCCATTCAATTCCAATTAAATATTATTTAATTGGTACACTTCATTAAATCTAAATAAAAAGATTTAATCTTTTCTCAACTGGGTTCAAGAACAGTGTTAGTGAAGACACCATTCACGACAAACCCAAATCACATTCGATATTCAATACAAGGCTCTGAATAGAAAATATATCGGCTTATATTCAATATCGAATTCTACGACTAACAAATGTCGTATTGGAAATAACGATATAAATATATATCTTTCAAATTTCCATAACAACCCCTGTATAATCACGAATTCCAACATCGAAATATTCCGAAGACAATTTCGATTCAAATCCACTCCAATGCAATCATTGGATATTCTGGTTATTTTTAAAACCCTTTTTAAATTCAATTTATTTATTTAAAAATAAATAGAATTATAATTCTAGTTCAAAACCAGTTCATTTCGATAAAAATCTATTTTTATCTTTTCAAATATGAAGTTTTTCATCCCAATTCTTTCTAAATCATTTCTTATGATTTTACACAAATTATTACTATTTTTAATAATTTTACCGAGGCCTGTACAGTCGATTTCCATCAACGGTCATCGAACTGCACTTACAGCGACCTTTTTCAAATTTGATTTGGACATAATTCCAAATCCAACCGTTAGATTTCAAATTTCTAATATTTGTTAGAAAGCTCTTTTCGATACGAACCCAATGGTTCCGGTTTTAGGAGAATCCGACGGTCGGATCTCCCGTAATGTCCGTTTGAAATAAATGGTCGAAATTCACGAACTGCCGCGGCGCGGCGCGTTCTATTCAGGCCATTATATTATATATATAATATATATAATATATACTTCGTCGATTTCTATTTAAAACGAATTATATAAATAGTTTTAAATTCGTTTCAAAAGCAATTTCAACTTCCTTTTCAATTCAAATCAAAATGGAATTCTTCTTTATAAATTCGTTTTGAAATCCATTTCTATTCAATTCAAATTTCAATTCAATTTGAATTCGTTTCAATTCGCTTTCAATTCAATTTGAATTCGTTTTCAATTCAATTCATTTCGAAATCGTTTTCAACTCCATTCATTTCGATATAAATATCGTTCACGTCAAAATGGCGTCAATCTAATCAACACGGCTTCATAAATTTCTATTTTCAAATATTCTATTTCAAATATTTCTATTTCAAATATTTCTATTTCTAAACTGGAATGAGGCCCAATCAATTACCATATAAAATTAATTATATGGATTTTCATACAACACATGTATATAATAGCATTGAAAAATGATCAACCATCAACCAAAGTGCACTACACTGTATAAGCATCAAATAAAGATATCTAACGCTTATAACAGCATGTCAATCAATCGATCGACATATTTAATCAATCAGGATGAGTGAACTTCAAATTTCATCCCAACACCCGTGTGGGGTTTCAAACAATCAAACACAGATTTTATTTGTGCAGTTGGGCGATGTGTAAAATTTATCGTCCCAATCAATGTCATTCAAATAGGTGTACATAAACAAACCGTCCGGTTTGCAAATGAATATTTTATTTTATTCACATTCACGTTAAAAATTATATTTTTAACGACAAAACATTTTATTCCAACATGTGAATTTCTATTCAGTTCATTCTTTAAATAAAATGATATTTTTATTTTTCTAACTTATTTTAGAAAATTTCGGCGGCATAACGGCACGATACTAGAAACGGGACGAGGCCTAGCCTTATCCCCGGTCTAGTGAAGGCCCACGCCATTCACACATCAATCAAATCAATTTCATTTCACCAAACAATTCAATTCAAACTAAAGCATCTAACTAATTTATGCAATCAAACAAACAAGTCCATGGTCTGTGGACGATTGTGTCGGGTGCTACTAAGCACCGTCTGCATCCTAGTATATATATATAAATAGAAATGAAATTGAAAGGTGAGAAATTCTCACCAAAAAGCTATCCAAGCTCCACGGCACTTCATTGATAGAAAACTTCATCGCTATCGCATCTTCGTCATCTTTGTTGCCCGTAGCCACTACATATGTAAAAATCGAATTTTTACTTCGCTATTCAATATATAAAAATCACATTTTTACTTCGATGTTTAATATATAAAAATCACATTTTTATTTCGAAGCTCAACATATAAAAATCATATTTTTATTTCGCTATTCAACATATAAAAATCACATTTTCATTTCGTTGTTCAATATATAAAAAAAAATCACATTTTCATTTCGTTGCTCAATATATAAAAAATCACATTTTCATTTCGTTGTTCAATATATAAAAAATCACATTTTCATGATTAAAAATCAAAGCTTTAAGAGAAAAAGAAAAATCTAATCTTTTTAACCAATAAAAATCAAACCTTTTTATTAATAAAAACTTAACTTTAAAATGATAAAAATCTATAATTTCTACTTATAAAAATCAAAACTTTTTATTAATAAAACCCTACTCAAAAATCATATCTAAAACTGAAAACAAAAATAAATGAACAAGGTTCAATGTTATTTCAATTAAAGATCCAATATTTTTTTTCATGAACTTATATAAAAATAAGAAAAAAAACTAATTTTTTAATCCTATGTTTTCTACATAAAATCTGAATCTTTAATCAATGCTTATATAAATTAAAACTGAAAATAAAAATAATATATATGCAGAGAAAAAAAAACAAAACGAAAATAAATAAATCAATACGACTTACTGCGTTATCGATTCGGAGGGGTTTTGGGCTCTGGTGAGCGTCGGAGGGCGTCGAGGCGGTGGGTCAGAGGCTGGAGGCCTCGTCGGCGGTTGGGAGGGAGGCTAGGGTTCGGGTTTCCTGGGGGGGGGGGGTCTGCGATGCTCGACTGCGGGTGTTCGCGATGGGGACAGAGGCGGGTGGCATGAGGAGGCGGGGTTCCGATGGGGGCTGCGGTGGTGCGACGCCACCTGGGCGGCATCGACGATCGTTCGCCCCTCTCTCTCTTTTTTTTCTTTCAGTACATTCGATTATGAACCGGGGGGGGGGGGGGCAGAAGATAAGGGGAAAGGGGTTTTTTATTTTATTTTATTATTATTTAATTATTTAATTCAACCTAAAGTTGACTTTTTCATACGACCTCGAAACGAGGCCCACCGCCTGTCGTCCATAGCGTTTCACCCCCATTCTGAACACAATGGGATATGTATCACAAGTTGATTCGATCGTTTGAATCAGTTTCCGTTAAATTTACATTTAAATCTATATATTGAATTTTAAACGCGCATTTCAAATTCACATACGAACTTTAAAAATTCCAGAAAAATATTTTCTAGCTTCGTATTGACGATACGGTCCTAACAAAACTAGTTTCGTCGAATTCTGAGACAGTTTGAAAAATGGCCATTTTCCAGTCGATTAAAATCAACTAAACTGGTCAAACGCGTTTTCCTTTGCCACACTCACATATTGATTCAGAAAATTATGAAATTTGGAATCTAGCAATAACTTGACACTGCGGACCCAACAAAACTGGTTTCGTCGGAATCCGAGGTCGTTTGCAAAATTTCTATTTTTAAGGGCCTGAATTCCATAGCGACTATTCAGAATTTTCAACTGGACATATCTTTCGATTCCCGCTATGAAATTTCGATTTTTCAGATTCGTTGGAAAGATATTATCAATTAGATCCTAATGTTTTTGGTTTCACTAAAATCCGGATTGTTTTGCACCCGGTACATTCATTTGAAGTTTGAAATCGAATTATCGAACTACCGCGCCATTTTCAATTCCTTATATAATTATATATATTTATATATATTCTATCGACGGCGTATATAATATATACGTTCTAATTATATTCAAAATAAATTTCTCGTCGATATTATTTAAAATAATTCATTTTAAATAATCAAAATTCGCTAAAATTGCCAAAATAAAAATTTTAAACTGGCCCAGATTTTTGGGTTATTACATTATGTAAACGAACCTTTTTAAAAATGGTCATTGCAATAACAAATGGTGTTTTCTTTGCAATTTACATTTTCAATGTAAATAAAATATTAAAAATGACCATTGTTATATTAAAATGTCTTTACTTTAAAATATATATATTTTTAATGTAAGCAACATTAAAAATAGTCATTGGTTAAATAGAAATGCATTTATATTGAAATATACATGTTCAATGTAATGCAGGATTAAAAATAGTCACTTGTTAAATAAAATGTATTTACTTTGAAATTTTACATTTTTAATGTAATGAAACATTAGAAATAAACACATTTGAAAAGGAAATGTATTGGCATGAAATGTTACATCTTTAATGTAATGTAACATTAAAAATGAATACATTTGAAATAGAAATGTATTAACGTTGACATTTACATTTAAATATATATATTACATAAAAAAAAATACATTGATAAATAAAAATGTATTGGCATTGACATATACATTTTAATGTAAATGCAATATTAAAAATAAACATTTGTTAAATAAAATGTATTGACATTGGAATTTACATTTTTAATGTGAATGAAACATTAAAAGGTCCATTGCTATATAAAATATGTTTTTCTTTAAAATTTACATTTTTAATGTAATCAAAGAATGAAATAAAAAGGATTGCATTTTTAATGTAATCGAAGAATGAAATAAAATTTACATTTTTAAAGAAATAAAAATTTGCATTTTTAATGTAATCGAAGAATGAAATAAAAATTTACATTTTTAATGTAATCGAAGAATGAAATAAAAAGATTACATTTTTGATGTAATTGAAGAATGAAATAAAAAGTTACATTTTTAATGTATTCGAAGAATGAAATAAAAAGGTTACATAGAAATTTTACATTTTTGTTGTAAGAAAGGTTTACATAAAAGTTTACATTTTTGCATTGTTATAATACACTGAAATAAAGGATTTCATTTTCCAATGTAATGATAGGTTGAAATAAAATTTCACATTCTTATATAAGTGTGAAATCATATGAAAGATTTAAGATGTGATAAGATTTGTTTTAACATTAAATTTTCATTTTAATGTAATATATGATTTCATATATAAAAGAAATCAATGTTAAATTGAAAATGGTTTGAAATCGTTGAACGATTTATATTTAAAAATATATATATAAATATAAATTAAAATAAAATGAATCGCGCTGCTGTAGTTCGCGTTTTGAAATCATAACTTCAAACGATTATACCGAGAGATTCGACCGTCGGATTTTCCCAAAACTGGAACCGTTGGGTTCGTTCTGGAAAGATCTTTCCAACGATATAAAATTTGCTAAGCTCCAATGGTTAGATTTGGAGAAATGTGTATATCAAATTTTGATAAAAACAGCACCAGGGCCTTGTAATGACCCGAAGCGTCATTTAATTAAAAATGGCTATTTTTAAATAAATAAAAATAGCAATAAATCGTTATAAAATATTATAAACGATATGGAATGAAAAGAATTGATTTAAATTATATATATTCGAGAATTATTTGAAAAGTTCGAGTTAAATCTCATTTCAAATAATTATATGACGATTGGAAGTTGAAGATTTGAAGACGGTGATTGAAGACTGGCGATCTTCACATCGAATGGATGACTACTGATGCCCTGGATCGGTTAGCTCCCAGGAGGGGTTAAAAGTGGTAGTTGTTCAGACGTACTTGTAGATTGTCTGGATATGTGAGGGCCTCTCTTCTGTATTGGACATATGGGACAGGGAATAAGGTTCCTTCGGTTTCGTTCAGACCCAGAACGGACTTGTAAATGGATGGGTGTCTGACATTGGATTTCGTTCTGTGTTGACTGATTTCTATTAAACATATATCCGTTGGTGATGGAGAATTTATTCTCTTGCTTAACACCCTTAGAGGGCATATATTGATAGACATCACACACATGGCGTGAATTATCAGTGTGGCGTGCCAAGATGCAATCGATCAAGGCTTTTGTTGAAAAGCAGAGCCTTGTGGATGATGACCAAAGCACAACTCATTTTAGGCATAGCTTTGTGTAGCGTAACTTCGCGAGCCTCACACCCCGGAATGAACCAGAAATGGGAGAGGACTGCAGGGAGGACATACTTTTCTTTCTAGCTAGGAGTGGTGTCAGCATTTACAAGCCCTGACATTTTTTTTTACTTATGTGGATAATGGAACAAGGTGCCTCGGATTTGAGTCTTTAATGGCTCTTTATTTATGCCCCATAGGGCGAGGAAATGTATTGTTCATGCATAACTAATCCACTAACATATTTGTGGACCGACCTTGAAGATCCAAGGTGCAGTTGTGGCTGTATCCTGAGGCACGGGCTAGAGTGTCTTGAATTCGGTAAGGACTATCTTTTGCCTTGGTTCATGATGGAAATCCAACTTCCAATACGACACATGCTGTTTTGATTGTATAACTAGTATGACGACATAGTATATGGCAGCTATGCCGTCTGTGATTGATATATTATGATTTTTTTTTGAAACATATATACACTAATAATAATATCAAATCGATTTTATCGTATCCAGAATTTTTGACCATTATAAGATAAAACTCTATCCTCCAGTTTGCATTGCATTGTGTGATGGGACTTGAGTCTTATAATGATTTCATTTTTCTAAAAAGCATTGCGTTGTTTTAATGATTTACTTTATTTCATGCACTTGCAATCCAATGAAGCAAACCCGTTCCGCGTTAGCGGCATGATCCTGTGATTAGCCTTATTATTAAATAGGTTAAAAAAAGATTTCTCATAACAGTTCCATGACTGACTCGTAGTTTGTTTCACTTTGCAAACTTGGGTGTCCTCTCTTCCACATGGGCAACCTTGTATACAGGTTCTAGCAGACTCATTCAGGATAGCTATGGAGCTGAAGATGGATCTTATAATTTCTATTATGCTGTTCAGACTTCATTTAGTATATTATGTTGGTTTCCGCTGCAGACATTTTATATTAAGTAGAAAACTGTATTATATTCTAAGTATGATCCTATTATGCTGTGTAAATCTAACGATATATTATTCCCAATGTAATTTATGTGCATTTTCTGTTGTAATTCTATATTTCTGTTTTGCTGTTATTGTTTCTGTGTTATATTCCAAGGATTATCCTTGCTTTCGTACTACGGGAGTTTGGGATCGTCATAGTTGGTATCAGAGCTTTGGTTAAACTTAGCTTGGAATATAACATATTAACAAACTCATCAGAGATAGAATCAGCAGAATTCCAAAATGAATAATTCATCATAGATAGGACAGTAATGTCCTAGAGTGAGTAAAAATACACCCCCATAGATTCATTTACATTTAAATATATGTCTCTGTACTTTACAATATCCTTTTTATTGGCCTGACTCTTTGTCTGCTATTTGCAGACATAGTAGAAAATGTGTGGCAGAAACGGAAGAAGAAGTAATTCTTCGGTTCAGCAATCTAATGAGCTAGTCATGCTCCCACAACCAGAACCAGATCTAGAGGCTCTAGTAAAGAGATATCGAAATCTGGGCGGAGAACCATTCTCGGGCAAAGAGTCCGTTATTGAAACACAAGCATGGATGCGTTCTTCTAAGGGAATTTTTGAAGGCTTAAAGTTAAGAGATGATCAGAAAAGACTAATAGCATCTTGGGTACTCAAAGGCGAAGCTTTATTCTGGTGGGAAACTGTTACTATGGAAAATCCAGAAGGTAATTTTACCTGGGATAAATTTAAAGAAATTTTCATAGAAAAAATTATTCCACCGGAGCAATTGAGCAGCTATATGATGAGTTCTACCATCTGAAACAAGGAGATATGACCATTCGGGAGTATCAGAATAAATTCGAGGAAATTTCCCGCTTTGCCCCAGAACTAATTCAAGATCCTTTGAGGAAGAATCGGAGGTTCATCAAAGGACGTCAAGGAAAATACCTAAACTGGGTAACTACACATGTGAATCTTCCTTTTTCTGAAATGATAGAAATGGCTTGTCGCTATGAGAATCTTGATAAGCAAGGGGTTTTGGAAGAGGAATAAGATGGCAGTTCTAGCAGCAAAAGGAAGTTTGAAGCTGATAGCCCTGAGACAAGTATGAAGTCTGAGGTTAGTAAGAAGCATAAAGCTGATAAGAAAAGGGTTAGATCTAAGAAAGAACTGTTAATGCCTGCCACATGCTCTAACTGCAGTAGACAAGGACATTTGGCAATAAATTGCAAATTTCTAAAGAAACGGAAGAATGATGGATCTAAATCCAATAAGATGTCTCAAGAGATCAGGGAATGCAATCTTTGCCATAAGCCGGGTCATGTAAATCAAGATTGCTGGCTTTTGAAAGCGACCAAAGAAGCTCATGTCAATAAAGTAGCAGAAATTCTAGCACCCACAACTAATAGCGAAAGGCCATATGTTTTGGAAGGCACTCTTAATGTCAACAATATTCCAGTTACCGTATTATTTGACACTGGCGCATCACGAAGTTTCATCTCAAGCAACTTAGTTAAAAAGTTAAAGATAACCCTAAAGAATATGAAGGAATCGATTAGTGTTCATAATCTGATAGGGGCTTCTCTTGTTCTCGGTTTATATTGTAGAGTGTCGTCTCCTACTCTTGCTATCGGTTTCCTTTCAATTTAATTGTTATGGATCTTGCTGAAATTGATATCATTCTCGGGTTGGATTGGTTGACCAAATATGAAGCCAAAGTTAAATGTGCTGAAAGGGTTGTTAAAGTCAAAACCAAGCTTGGGAATATTGTTATACCCTGTGTAGGCTCAGATTCAGATAGAAAAGAATTTTGGGCTGCTCTTGAGGTCACCCACACTGCACTTGAAAATATTCCTGTCGTCAAAAATTATGCGGATGTGTTCGAAGAAGTTGATAGCTTACCTCTGCGAAGAGAAATCGACTTCAGTATTGATTTAGTTCCGAATGCAAGGCCAATGGTACATCCTATTCGAAGAATGACGTGGAAAGAGAAAGAAGAATTGGGCAATCAAACTAAACAACTTTTATGGAAAGGTCTGATCAGGCCTAGTTTTTCAAACTGTGGTGTAGCAGTAGTGTTTGTCCCAAAGTAAGATGGTACTCTCAGACTGTGTGTGGATTACCGAGATTTAAATAAGCAGACACTCAAGAATAAATGTCCATTGCCCCGTATAGATGATTTATTAGATCGGTTGAATGGAGCTAAAGTATTTTCTAAAATGGACCTAGCTACAGGTTTCCATCAACTGCAGATTGCTGAAGAATGTGTTCCTTTGACAGCTTTCAGAGGTCCAGACATATTTTATGAGTGGTTGGTAATGCCGTTCGGCTTATGCAACGCTCCTGCCTATTTTGTGGATTTGATGAATCGAGTATTCCGGGATGTCTTGAATAAATTTGTACTAGTTTTCATTGACGATATTTTAATCTTCTCCTAGTCAACTTCCGAGCATGAAAATCATTTGGAACAAGTTTTGGAGATTCTGAGAAAGAATGTATTTAAAGCCAAATTTTCTAAATGCATATTCTGGCAAGAAGAAGTAAGTTCCTCGGTCATGTCGTATTGAAGGAAGGAATTTCGGTGGATCCAAGTAAGATCATAGCCATTCAAGATTGGAAGCAGCCTAGCACCCCTACTGAAGTCAGAAGTTTCCTAGGATTGGCGGGCTATTATCGGAAATTCGTTAAGGATTTCTCGAAGCTATTTTGTCCTCTAACGAAGCATACAAAGTTTAATTAGACACCTGAATGTGATGCAGCTTTCCAAGAGCTGAAATTGAGGTTGACCACTGCTCCCGTGTTGACCATTATTGATGGCATTATGATTTGAAAGTCTGGACAGATGCTTCTAGAGATGGTATCGGCACGGTATTAATGCAAAGAGACAAAGTAGTTCCTTATGCTAGCCGTCAATTGAAACAGCATGAGAAGAAATACCCCACTCATGATCTTGAGTTGATGGCCATTGTATTTGCTTTAAAGATATGGAGGCACTATCTTTTGGGTGAGAAGTTCGAACTATATACAGATCATAAATCCTTAAAGTATCTATTCACTCAAAGGGACTTGAATTTGAGGCAACAACGTTGGTTAGAATTTCTTGCAGCCTATGATCTGGACATCTTGTATACTCCAGGGAAAGCCAATGTTGTGGCAGATGCACTTAGCAGAAAGAATGCGGGTGTCGCCAATCTTATTATCGCTAATCTCATCATTAAACCTACATTGATTGAAAAAATCGCTGCTCTTCAGAAGGATGATGAATTTATTCAAAGGACTAGTAAAAGAGTCCGGGAAGGCGAACCCTCCAATTTTCAAATTGATAACAAGGGAGTTCTGAGGTTAAATGGCCGAATTTGTGTCCCGAATATCTCTGAGCTCAGAAGAGAAGTAATGGATGAATGTCATAAATCCAAGCTTTGTATTCATCTAGGGGTGAGCAAGATGTATCATGATCTCAAGCGCACATTCTGGTGGAAATCAATGAAAAGAGACATTTCCATTTATGTTAGCAGGTGTTCTACTTGCCGGCAAGTCAGAAGTGATCAGCAAAAACCTGCCGGCTTGTTACAACCGCTAGAAGTTCCAAGTTGGAAACGGGATCAAATTTCCATGGATTTTATTGATGGCTTTCCCCGAACTAGAAAAGGAAATGACATTATTTGGGTGATCTTTGATCGTTTCACAAGGTCTTCCCATTTTATTCCTGTTAGATCTACTAGAAAAGCACAAAGTTTGGCGAAAGTTTATTTCAAAAAAATTGTCTGACTGCATGGAGTTCCCGGTAGCATTGTTAGTGACCGTGATCTGATATTTGCTAGTAAATTCTGGAAGCATTCCAAGAGGAGCTGGGGACAACATTAAATCTGAGTACCGCTTATCATCCTCAAACAGATGGCCAGACTGAGAGGGTGAACCGTATACTGGAAGACTTGTTGTGGGCTTGTATTCTTGACTTTGGCAGATCATGGGAAGATCACTTGCATTTGGTCGAGTTCTCTTATAATACCAGTTACCAAGCAAGCTTGAAAATGTCACCATTCGAAGCATTGTATGGCAGACCTTGTAGATCTCCCGCATGTTGGGTGGAACCAGGAAATAGACTGGTATTGGGTCCCGACATGATTCGAGAAGCTTCAGACAAAGTTGATTTCATTAAGAAGCGGTTACTAGCAGCTCAGAGTCGATAGAAAAGTTATGAAGATTCATGAATAAGGGATTTGGAATTTGCTGTTGGCGGTTATGTATACCTGAAAGTTTCACCATTAAGAGGAGTAGTTCGTTTTGGGAAGATTGGGAAGTTGGCTCCTAGATTCATTGGTCCATTCCCTATTCTAGAAAGAATTGGAACTCTCACTAATAGGGTTCTATTGCCTGACTGGTTGCAAGGGGTACATGATGTATTCTATGTGTCTTAACTTCGGAAGCATGTACATGATCCAGACTTGATTGTGGAGGAAGCTGCACAGCAAGATTTGGAGATTACCCCGAGCTTAGCAGTAAGAAAAGAGCCGGTAAAGATCATTAGCAAAGAAACCCGAGTTCTGAGGAATAAAAGAATCGATCTAGTCAAAGTGCAGTGGAGCGGAGATCCTAGAGACTGTACATGGGAGACCGAGGAAAGCATCAAATAGGCTTATCCCCAGTGCAGAGTGCATATCTCTGACTAGCTCTAGTGCAAGGTACATTTACAATATTTTACGTTTTCCGTTTTGTTTCCTACTTTACTGTTGTTTCCTTTTCGGGGACGAAAAGATTTTAAGTGAGGGAGATTGTAACAACCCGGAAAATCAGAGCCTTAAAATTTTTATTTTGGCTATTTTATTGAATTTTGAATAGTTGAAATAATTTATTTTAAATAATAATGATTAAAAATTTATTTGAATCAAAGTTTGAACGAATATATTTATTTTAATTTTAAAAGGAGTTAGAAATAGTGCGGTAGTTTGAAAATTTGAATTCGAACTTTGACTGACTGTACAGGTGCAAAACAAGTCGGATTTTAGTGAAACCAAAAATATTTAAATCTGTTTAATTATATCTTTCCAACGAATCCATAAAATTGAAATTTCATAGCGGGAATCAAAAGTTATGGTCAGTTGAATATTCGGAAAAGTCGCTATAGAATTTAATATAATATATAGCTCGTATAAATAGCCATTTTGCAAATGAACTCCGTTTTCGACGAAACTACTTCTGTTGGATCCGGAATGTCAAATTATTGTTAGATTCCAATTTTCATAATTTTTAGAATTAATATGCGAGCATGGTAAATAAAATTGTGTTCGATTATTTCTGTTGAATTTAATCGACCGTTAATAGGGCCATTCTTCAAACGGTTTCCAAATTCGACGAAATCAGTTTTGTTGAGATCGTACCGTCAAAACAAAACTAGATATAATTTTTCCGAAATTTTTAGAATCAGTATGTGGCCTTGGTAAATTAAAATGTACGTTCAAATTCAATATTAAATGTTATATATTTTAATTTAAAGCAAAAGTAACTGAAACAGTTGAATTGGTTTATGAATAATATTCCATTGTGTCTAGAATGGGGGTATTTAGCTAGAGGCGACACTTGTTGGGTTTGAATTGGAGTTTGTATGAATTAGTGGGTATTTTCCGGATTTAGAAATTAAAATAATAAAAAAATAATAATATATATATTAAAAAAATCAGAAAACCCTTGTCCATTTTCGAAGCCGCCGCCTTCGTTACTGTTCAATGGCGAAAACCGTTCATACCTTCTAGCCTAAAATCTCTCGATCCGTGAATCGATTCAACACAGTTCTTAAGAATTTATCGTAGAGGATCATATCATCTACACATCCATACGGTCAGATCTCTGGTGGTGGCGTGTATTTCGAGAATCACATCCCCAAACTGACGCTGTTCAGTCCGCCACCGAGACAGCAAGGAGCGATCGTAAGGGACCCCACCACCACGGTTGTGAGCGTCGTTCCTCCCTCTCCGGCGTGGCAGTGGTCGATCCTTCCCTCGTGCCTCGATCCGTGTGAAAAACAGAGCCTTATATTTGAACTCAACATGAAAACCCATTGGCCTAAGTTTTAATTTGGGGAAGAAAGGTTTGCGACCTTTAAAACCGTTGCAGATTCATTTTGTTTGTAAAAAAATTCGTATCTTTAACATATGATAACGAAATTTGATGAAACAGGAAATATTGGACCCGTGGCATCGTACACGACATTTCAGAAGAGATCGCAGAATTTTTGGAGCTTTCCACAATTTTAGAGAAAATAAAAAGCAATGTGAGATTTCTGAATCCGAAAATAATAGAATAAAATTATATTAGGTTGCAGACAGTGTTTAGAAACTCCCAACACCATCGTGCACAAACCATGGACGACTTGATTGTATTGTGATGTGAAATTGGTTGATTTTTTGTGTTTGATTGTGGTTGAAAAGAAATTGGTTGATATGGTGGCATTAGAATGCCTAGAAAAATGTATTAGGAAATTATGCCCCATGTGAAGCCGCGAGGCCTTAGGTAGTGCGAGGAGCCGTACATCGGGACGGTGCCGGTTTTAACTACCCTGCCGTTATGCTGCCGAAATTTTCTGTAATATTCATGGGTTATAAAATATTCATATATGAAATGAAATTGTTTGAATATTAGAAATTCACATTTTTATTGTGAATGTATAAATTATAAAAATGATCATCGTCCGAAAATAGAAATATGTTAACAATAAAAATTACATTTTTATTGTGTAAGAAAACTGTTCACCGTTTGAAATGAAAATGTGTAAATAATGAAAATCATATTTTTTATTTATACATTATGGAAAATATTCATTATGAAATAAAAATAATTTGAACAATAAAAAGTACATTTTTATTGTATTCATATAAAGTATGAAAATGTTCATATTTTAAAAATAAAAACAAGTTAGCATTAAAAATCTCATTTTTAATGCAAAAAAAGAATATAGAAAAATGATCACGTTTTAAAAATTAAAACATTTTTACATAAAAAATCTCATTTTTAATGAGACGAAAGAAATTATAAAAATGTCCATTGCTATAGGATATGTATTTACATTGGAATTTTGCATTTTAATGTATATGAAAACATTAAAATACCACATTACTATATAAAATGTATTTACATTAGATTTTGCATTACATTAAAATGAACATTGTTATGATAATAATGTTTTACATTAAGTCTTATATCCTTATGTAAACGAACCTTTTTAAAAATGGTCATTGCAATAACAGAAGGTGTTTTCTTTGCAATTTACATTTTCAATATAAATATAATATTAAAAATGACCATTGTTATATTAAAATGTCTTTACTTTAATATATATATATATATTTAATGTAACCAAAATTAAAAATAGTCATTGGTTAAATAGAAATGCATTTATATTGAAATATACATTTTCAATGTAATGCAAGATTAAAAATAGTCACTTGTTAAATAAAATGTATTTACTTTGAAATTTTACATTTTTAATGTAATGAAACATTAGAAATAAACACATTTGAAAAGGAAATGTATTGATATGAAATGTTACATTTTTAATGTAATGTAACATTAAAAATGAATACATTTGAAATAGAAATGTATTAACATTGACATTTACATTTAAATGTATATATTACATAAAAAAATAATACATTAATAAATAAATATGTATTGGCATTGACATATACATTTTAATGTAAATGCAATATTAAAAATAAACATTTTTTAAATAAAACGTATTGACATTGGAATTTACATTTTTAATGTGAATGAAACATTAAAAGGTCCATTGCTATATAAAATATGTTCTTCTTTAAAATTTACATTTTTAATGTAATCGAAGAATGAAATAAAAAGGATTACACTTTTAATGTAATCGAAGAATGAAATAAAAATTTACATTTTTAATGTAATCGAAGAACGAAATAAAAAGATTGCATTTTTAATGTAATCGATGAATGAAATAAAAGTAACATTTTTTAAGTAATCGAAGAATGAAATAAAAAGGTTACATAGAAATTTTACATTTTTATTGTAAGAAAGGATTACATAAAAGTTTACATTTTTGCAATGTTATAATACATTGAAATAAAGGATTTCATTTTCCAATGTAATGATAGGTTGAAATAAAATTTCACATTCTTATATAAGTGTGAAATTATATGAAAGATTTAAGATGTGATAAGATTTGTTTTAACATTAAATTTTCATTTTAATGTAATATATGATTTCATATATAAAAGAAATCAATGTTAAATTGAAAATGGTTTGAAATCATTGAACGATTTATATTTATATATTTATATATAAATATTAATTAAAATAAAACGAATCGCGCTGCTGTAGTTCGCGTTTTGAAATCGTAACTTCAAACGATTATACCGAGAGATCCGACCGTCGAATTTTTCCAAAACTGGAACCATTGGGTTCGTTTTGGAAAGATCTTTCTAATGATATAAAATTTTCTAAGATCCAACGGTTAGATTTGGAGAAATGTGTAAATCAAATTTTGATAAAAACAATGCCAGGGCCATGTAATGACCCGAAGCGTCGTTTAATTAAAAATGGCTATTTTTAAATAAATAAAAATAGCGATAAATCGTTATAAAATATTATAAACGATATGGAATGAAAAGAATTGATTTAAATTATAAATATTCGAGAATTATTTGAAAAGGCCGAGTTAAATCTCATTTCAAATAATTATACGACGATTGGAAGTCGAAGATTTGAAGATGGCGATTGAAGACCGGCGATCTTCACATCGAATGGATGACTACTGATGCCCTAGATCGGTTAGCTCCCGGGAGGGGTTATAAGTGGTAGTTGTCCAGACGTACTTGTTGATTGTCCGGATATGCGAGGGCCTCTCTTCTGTATTGGACATATGGGACGAGGAATATGGTGCCTTCGGTTTCGTTCAGACCCAGAACGGACTTGTAAATGGATGTGTTTCTGACATTGGATTTCGTTCTATGTGGACTGATTTCTATTAAATATATATCCGTTGGTGGCGGAGAATTTATTCTCTTGCTTAACACCCTTAGAGGGCATATATTGATAGACATCAGACACATGGCGTGCATTGCCAGTGTGGCATGCCAAGATGCAATTTATCAATGCTTTTGTTGAAAAGCAGAGCCTTGTGGATGATGATCGAAGCACAGCTCATTCTAGGCATAGCTTTGTGTAGCGTAACTTTGCGAGCCTCACACCCCGGTATGAACCGGAAACGGGAGAGGACTGTAGGGAGGACATACGTTTCTTTCTAGCTAGGAGTGGTGTTAGCGTTTACAAGCCCTGGCATTTTTTTTATTTATGTGGATGATGGAATGAGGCGCCCCGGATTTGAGTCCCTAGTGGCTCTTTATTTACACCCCATAGGGCGGGGAAACGTATTGTTCAGGCATAACTAATCCACTAACATATTTGTGGACCGACCCTGAAGATCCAAGGTGCAGTTGCGGCTGTATCCTGAGGCACGGTCTATAGTGTCTCGAATTCGGTAAGGACTATCATTTGCCTTGGTTCATGATGGAAATCCAACTTCCAATACGACACATGCGGTTTTGATTGTATAAATAGTGTGGCGACATAGTATATGGTAACTATGTCTTTTATGATTTATATATTATGATTGAAATGTTTTATTTTGAAACATATATACACTAATAATATTATCAAATCCGTTTTATCGTATCCAGCATTTTTGACCATTATAAGATAAAACTCTATCCTCCGGTTTGCGTTGCATTGTGTGATGGGACTTGACTCTTATAATGGTTTCATTTTTCTAAAAAGCATTGCATTGTTTTAACGATTTACTTTATTTCATGCACTGGCAATCCAATGTAGTAAACCCATTCCGCGTTAGCGGCGTGGTCCTGTGATTAGCCTAATATTAAATATGTTAAATAAGATTTCTCATACCAGTCCCATAACTGACTCGTAGTGTTTTCCACTTTGCAAACTCGGGTGCCCTCTCTTCCACACGGGCAGCCTTGTATACAGGTTTTAGCAGACTCATTCTGGATAGCTATGGAGCTGAAGATGGATCTTATCATTTCTATTATTCTGTTCAGACTTCATTTAGTATATAATGTTTGTTTCCGCTGCAGACATTTTATATTAAGTAGAAAACTGTATTATGTTCTAAGTATGATCCTATTATGATGTGTAACTCTGATGATTTATTATTCCCAATGTAATTTGATGTTCATTTTCTGCTGTAATTCTATATTTCTATTTTGTTGTTATTGTTTCTGTGTTATATTCCAAGGATTATGCTTGCTTTCGTACTACGGGAGTTTGGGGTCGTCACATCAGGAATAATAGAATTCATAATATTGTGTGAATTAGTTGATTTAACTAATTTAATTCAGTTTAGAATTGATTCATTATAACGAATATATTTAATAAACAACGTTGGAATGTATAATTTATAATATAATTTAAAACGAGCCCGTAACGTCGCCGTAGTTCGTAATATTCAGTTTTAAACTTCAATTAAATATATAGAGTCTGTTTTAAGTCGAATTTATGTGAAACAAGAAATGTTCGAATCTGTTGAACAATATTTTTCTAATGGAAGAGAAAAATCGAGATTTCGTCGTATAGATTGTGAGTAACGTCCAAATCAAATTTCCAAAAAGCCGCCGTGGAATTCGTTTATAATTTATAACGATTTATTTATATAATAAAAGGATTTTTATTATATATTTAATTGGTTTATTTAGACCTTAGAAAAAAGTCATTTTTGCAAACGACCTCCGTTTTCGATGAAAATAATTTTGTTGGATCCAGAAAATTAAATTTTTGTTAAATTTCAAATTTCATGATTTTTGGAGTTAGTATGTGACCGTGCAAGATTTTAATATGAAAAACCGTCAATAATTTGACTTTTAAAATACGCTGTGTGAGCAAACGGATTCGGAATTCGAAGAAACAAGTTTCGTCGGGTCCGTAATGTCAAATTATAGCTGTATTGTCCATTTTCATAGAAATTGGGTATCGTGTGAGATCATACGGATTTTTAAATGATGAATATTAATAGCGATAGATTATAAATTATTATAATAATATTTGTGAATCTTACCTTAGAATCTGCCCACCCTTTTTATATATATAAAACACCCTTCCTAACCCTAAGTCAAAACCATTTCACAGTCAATATATTCATAGCCTCCATCATTATGTTTTTTCTGCAAACTCAAAATCAAACCGTGACTTCAAAAATCCAAATAAATCATATAAATTTCTACAAATTGAAATGTGAGCCCCTTTTAAGTTTGTGTGACCTTGTTCAATAATTTGGTGGGATTATTGTTGGATGCTTTCTAATTTCAGATGCTCAAGAATAAACAGTAGGCGGTTTTCGATTTTATTCTTAGGATTTCTGGCAATGTCGTGCATCGATAGGGGGAGGTGACTAAAGGGAAAAGGAGGAGGGTGGCCAGAGCTGTCGATAGGTGGTGGTGAGGTCACTGTTGGCGGTCGGAGGAGGGAGTTCTGGTAGGTTGAAGGGTTTCCGGTTATTGGGTTCAACTGGCGAGAGAAGTAGGAATTGGGGTGCGCCGCTCCAGGCGGTGGTATTGGATTGAAGTGGCTTCACGTCGGCGAAGTGCGGCGGATTCTGGTCACTAGAATTTATTGCAGTGGCATTTTTGCTGGTTGGAGTCGTCTGTGGTTTCACTGGGAAAAAAAGAAGAAAAAAAGGGTATCGGGATGTTGGAAATTTGCCTGGAGAAATAACAGTAGGCTAATATGGTTATTAATAAGGGTTGGCTTAATTTATAAATTAAGGTTGGCAGGTGGGTTACAGAATCAAGCATGAGTGGAATATAAGGAACGAGATTTAGCCGGGAAGAAGAGCATTAATTTGGTCGTAATTTACTTTCATTGACCGTGGTAATTAAGAGTATATTGATAACTTAGTTAATTTTAAATTAATTTAATTCAAAGTAAATATTATAATAACCATAACTATTTCGTTTGTGATTAGAATGGGACGAAATAAACTATGTGGGATTCGTAATGACGAGGTCTACATTATGGAACTAACTTGGCTAAAAACAAGGTTATTGGAATTTCGTGATAAAATCAAACAACCATTTGATTTGAAACAAAACAAAAGAAGAACTGTCAACTGCAAAAGTATGTGAGTAAACTCACTAACTCTGCCCAGTTTATATTTTTATAATGTATATTTATAATTGACAAATGATGGTTGATTGTTGTATGTTGATTTATCTGGATGAACTGCTAATTAATTGGTTGAGATTATAGATCTAGTTATATATATATCATTAATTAAATATTTATTCTGTTTATCAGATATTTCATATCGAAATGAAGTTGATGTTATTTATATTGTTTAACATCTGTGGATGTAGGGAAATAGGTTTGAGGGACCAACTAGATTCCTCAATATTTATGTTACTGTTTTTCAAATATTGTGATATATTAGATGATATATAATATGTTATTGATTATGGGTGTTGGGATGATACTGATCCTTTTTATTTGGTATTTTAAATACCATAAGTAATATTGGAATATATAAAACGAATTTTAGAAGTGAGTATTGAATTTAAGTATCTTATAAAATCTATAGATTTTTATAAGAGGAAATATTGAAAAATTAAAAGAATTATAAAAGGGAATTGCCAGTTATAAAAGAATTACGGGAAAATTGATTTAAAGTAAATATTTATTAGAAATCCATTTTTAACAGATAAATTGAGAAGAATAATTTATAAACGATTTTTATAAATTAAGAAAATATGTATAATTGGATAAATGAAAATATAAGTATGAATTTATATAGTGAAGTAAAAATCGGTTTTAACACCGATATTTGAAAATGGAATGTAAACTTAACATATATAATGGCAATTATAAAGGATGGAATATGAATTTGAAAAAGGAAAATTTATTTTAAAAATAGAAATGGAATTTCGAATGGGCTAGAAATAAATAACTTGTGTAATAATAAAAACAAGTAGTGTGATTTATAAACAATGTTTATAAATGAAATAAAAATAATTATCAGTGGATAATTTGGATTGTAAATTCAGCATTGAATTTAAAACAGGAAATTGGGAATTGTTTTAAAAAAAAACACGATGGGATTTATTTCGATGTTCGAGATGTAAATAGGACTAAAATAAAATCCATAAATATTTGTAATTAAAATTCACTAGGCCGAACCTTATTAAATAATTTATTTAAAAAATTATATGTTGAATAAATTGGGATTTGACAAGATAATTAATATTTGGTTGGAAACCGATATTTTATAATCGAATATAAAGGCGATAGAGAATTATAAACTTATTAAATAAAATCAACTATAAAGTTGACATGTAAACATGATTTGATAAATAAAATGGAATATAAATAAGAAAAAATGACTCGATAATTGGAATTTGAATAGTATTTAAATTATGAAATCAAGTTTTGATTTGACAGAACGAGTCCAGTTTTCTGTAAAGGAATAATATTCATGTTTTAAAGTGAATCACGATTTAAAAGCAAACGTTTTGCAGATTTAAAATAGTTATAAAAGGAAATTGGTAATTGTTGGGAAGTACATATTCAAAAATGAATTTAGAAATTGAGTTGACCTGAAATGGTAAATTATTCTAAAGTTCGGGACGTTAATCGAATAACGATTATTCGAAGGAGAGTTATCGAATAATGATTATTCGAAGGAGAATTTTACATTGGAATTCGACTATATCGA
Source organism: Allium sativum (assembly GCA_030737875.1). Classification (NCBI taxonomy): domain Eukaryota; kingdom Viridiplantae; phylum Streptophyta; class Magnoliopsida; order Asparagales; family Amaryllidaceae; genus Allium; species Allium sativum. The sequence goes on along the minus strand of CM060924.1, from coordinate 412,250,452 downwards.
ATGTAGGAAAGTACTATTTACTTTCCATTTTAGATCAAGATTTATTTATTTAATAAATTAATAAATTATTATTTATTCAAATTAATGGATAAAAGTTGTATTTTGAAGTTAGATATTTCGAAAGTAGAGATTTTAACGCTATCGTTATAATCAATGTTTTTCATAAAAGAACTTGGTTCGTAAACCAAATCCGAGAGTGTGTACGCAATGATTTGATAAGAAGTTAAGAAAACGGAGTTAAGGAAATTAGAAACTGACTGGAGATTAGTTAAGTTGAATGATTTCCTGAGTATCGATCTGATGTTGGTTTCGGCCTTCGGGGTTGGTACTTAGGAAGTTGTTCTCTTGCTGGTTTACCATTAGAGACTGGTAAATATGGGAGGATAGTGATGCGTGAATAAGAAATGGAAATGTTTTCCAATGTTAATAACATATATTTTCTAAATTTAGAGAATTAAGAATTTATGAATAGATGGAAACGAGAAATGGGGAAATGAACAAATTAATGATAAATTAATTTAAAGTGAAAAATGTGATTGATGATTGATCGATAAAGATTCCATTTGGAAATAAGATCATTGTGTGTATGAATTTTTTCCTTTGATAGTTAAATAACCGACTATCAAAGTTTTGACCATTTTTCCGTCGTCAATACGGAGAGTTCAGGATCAGATTTATTATCTGAAAACCACTCTGTATAGGCAATAGCGTTGCGAATCAAATATGATGAAGATAATTGAAGATGGAGTTTAAGCAAAAGTTGTTTTGGAAAATCCTAGGTAGAAATTGCCTAAGAATGGGTTTACAGAATAGTGCATTTGGTTTGTCCAGTCCCAGGACAACTTGTATGGAAGAATGTCTGATTGAGTATATTTAATAGATCGCGTAAGTTGATCATCTTCAAACATACTTACGTTTGGTGGTGGAGGAATTCGTATCTCTTAGCTGCATACCCGTGGTATTTTTGGAGAAATCAATTTGTGATTTGGCAGGTATGACAATGTGGCATTCAAAGTAAATAAATGTGTGATCTGTCAAAAAGATAAGCGTGGCCTTAAGCCTCACAACCGTGAAATGGTATAAAATCGGGTAGGTCGCATGGCTAAGTGGGGAACTCCCAATTAGGGTGAATTGTCACCTGATCTAGAGATCTATTTACTTCTTTAATCAATTCCGATGTTGTCCCTTTCGGGAAACGGTTGTTGATCCCAACTGTTGGTAATACATTCGGTACACTCAAGCGGAATGAGTTACCAGTCATGTTTAGCCTGGGTTGCAAGATGTTCTTGTTGAACCCGATGTATTCCTCTCGAGAGATACATTGTCGGAAGGTGGTCCCATACTTTGCCAGTTGGAATCCATTACCAAATAAGCGTCTGCGGTTTTTGATTATATACTATGTATATGGAACGTGAGATGAAAGCGCTTCACTAGATTGCTATTTATATGATTTAGAAATTATTATTTAGAAATTATTATAGTATCAGAATAGTATTGATTTTGAAGAAATGTTTTGGGTTATCGTAAGGTAAAAGCCATCCGTGTTTATGTGTGGATCGGTCTTATGATTATTCTTTCTTTAAAAAGGATTTTAAAAGTTAAACCAAGTGGTTGGAGTTTACTCACACCAGTCCCGTGACTGACCCAGAGTTTATTTTGTTTTGTTTTACCCTAAACTCTTGGGTGCTCAAATTTGAACGGGCAGTCAAGTAGTCGGGATTTTACAGATATACTTAGAGAGCTTGGAGCAGGAGGCTTCAGGATTATATAACTATTGTTTATTTCAGTTGTATTGTAAGTGTTGTTCTCCGATAATGGTATTGTATACAAATACTGGTTTTATTTCAAAGTTTTGTTATAATATATTTATTCGTTCCGCTGTGAGAATCGTGTTTACTCTGATGTTTTATTTATGTTCTTCTTCTTATATTCTAATTCCTTTCTTTCTATTTTTCACTTTCTAACTTCTTTCTAGTTACGTTCCAATATTTTTGATTTTTTAATAATCGACATGGTGTCATATGTCGAATTTCGGGGTCGAAAATCTCACGGTCCGTTACAGAACAACTTTCATCCTCTATTGCCAATTCTCGTAGTCTTTATCCCCATTATATCTTTCTATTGCAAGCTGAGATCCTACTGCCATATATGCCCCTTTGACATATGACCTTGATACAATTTCTAAATTCTCCTCATCTCCTGCCATAATGCCTAACACTCTTTCTCAATCAACCTCGTAGCTCTGATACCAATTGTTGTGGAAATTTATCCCAAAAATTCCTTGGGAATAAAAAATCAATCTTGCGGAAAAACGAATAGGAACGGATTAAGCGTGAGGCAAAACAATCAACAGATAGTCACCAACAAAACAATCACGGAACAAGCAATAAAAGAAAGAACATAAGATATTTACAGTGGTTCCACTAACGTGTTGTTAGTGTACGTCCACTTGGAGAGAGAAGATTTTATTACTTTTCTAAATAAGAAAATATTGCAAGACTGATAATAGAGAAGAAGAAATACAACTTTTAGTGATATGCATGCATTTACCTAATCCCTATCCATATATAAGGATTAATACTTGAGGTTGAAGTAATTGATTTATGGTTATAAATCAATGCCTAATTAATTCTCCAATTTATTTACACTTGATAAGATTCCTTGTTTAATAAACCAATCAAAGAATTAATTCCTTACTTCAATATCCTGAAAAACCTTCGTCGTATTCTTCCACTTATGTAGGTAATTTATAGCCCTATATAATTTTGCAAAAGAGACAATAAATTTTCTGAAATCTTCCAAATCTTCTGCAGCTGGAAAATATTACTCAATTTAACAATATTTCCCAAATGTTCTCTGAATGGAAATATTGTATCACCATAATCAATAATATCTTCCAAAACTTCCACAAATGGAAATGTTGTATCACGAAATCTAACACTATTTTATATATATCTGGATAATAATTACTATATATGTAAATATAAGATATTCATTACTTGAGGTTGTTCTTATCAAAATTATTATCCATAGTAGTAACAATCTCCCCATTTTTAATGTTGACAACCATTTTATAAAATATCGTTTTGGCTTCTTCTTAACTCACCATGAATTCCATAGTTCCCCCTCAATTAATACTCCCCCTTATTCTATGGATATTTTATATTTACTTCCCCATAGATATCAACAAAAACTACCATTACTTAAGAATGGATTGAATCAATCATTTGCTTGTTTGGTATACTAAATTTTATTCAAACTATAACAAATATTGACTATATCACTAACTCATTCCAATACTGACTTTTGATATTATGATATTCTAAAGGGAAACATAAAATATTACAGAAATTAAAGATAAACATATAGAAACATCATACGAAGACTCAAAAAATTGGAGTAAGGATTCCTGTCCAATCCAAATTTAGATATATTAATAAAATCATTCAAACAAACCAATCAAATCCAAACAAAACATATTTTTATTACAAATCGATCCATGTTTAATAAATTTAATCTTGGAGCATAATTAAATAAGTAAATTTAAGTATTATGTGGAACTTCCACCCAACGTTCCTTATCGAACATGGGATATGCCCTTATAGCATTCCAATTGCCGTCTTCTTTGGTTGTAGTGCATTTAGTATCAGTGATCGGTTCGTCTTCTAAAAGTGAAGACAATATCATCGAGTCGCATCAAAGTGACTCTCTTGCTCTTTGATCATCTTCATTTGACTTAGTTTTAATTCTTTTGATTTCAAAGTATAAATGAGAATATATTCTTGAATGATCAAACATTTGATAAATTATCCATTATTTTGTTTAGAGGTCAGGGAAATGAAGAGAGAGAAAAAATGAAGTTATAATTCATTTTTCTTGTCTAGAATGGTATTTATAGGGGTAAATATTCATGTTGAAATGAAAAGACATAAGTTAGTTATTTAAATTCCAAAATTCTATTTTTGTTGTTGTTGTTGTTAAATGTAGACATGCTAGGTGGGGGTTATGTCGACATGCCGTAGGCAGATTTGAAAACTAACTTATTTTTTAAGTTTATAAGTTATGTTTAATCATTTTATCGATTTCCAGAGGAAGTTTTAGGTATTTAACAGAGAATAAAAAGATTTCCATTCATACTAAACACGATTACGATAACTGCTAGAGCATAAAGTAATAAAATGCTTAATAAAGTAAGATACATGACTAATAGAACAAAAATGATGATTAATAAGCTAGAGCATAGTGGATGGAGATGATAATGATAGTCCAAGATTCTTTCCGGTCTAATTTGTCCATTTTCTTGAAATTATGTTGATTTTCTTTTTTTGGAATGCTTAAAAATCTTTTGATTCCATATGTCCTTCTTTTCATTCATGGGAAGATCTTTGGTAGTTGGATGAACTAGGAGATTAACACTTCTTAAGGAATTTTTTTCCTCTTCTATCTCCCTCCATTGATTTCCATTCCTTCTTCTTCCTCGTAATCTTCTTCCATTTGTTGTTTATGAGTAAGCCTTACTCCTTTTTGGTAAGTGACTCATAGAGATCAAAAGTCATAGGAATATGCACACAATGGATATTGGCTAGAGAAAAAAAATTCAAGCAGGAAGTTCCTTTCCACTTAAGTTGGTACCGAAGTAAATAAAGATGCGAGTAAGGTAGATACCATAAAAGTGAGTGTATTCTTGGCTAGAAAGATTATGAAGATAAATTCCGTTGAGCATGACTTGTGCCCAATTTACGTTGTAGTAACCAGAAAGATCATGTCAACTTTAAGAGTCAAGTTGTCGTTATTTCCGATCTTGGAGTGATTGATTATTGTAAAAGAAGATTGACAAGTTTTACTTTTCGAAGAAATTATGATTTTTAAAATTCGAAATCTTCATCGCTTTCAAAAATGTGATGGAAAGTCTCTCTATCGGTTTCATCAATTCGAAACATAAAAAGACCAGTTTCGGTAAATCTACAACTAAGAATAGCATAAGGTTAGCAATCCAAAACAAATTGCATTCCTTTTATGCTACACCAAACTTGATTTTCATTCCAACATAAAAATTTCCATTCAAATTTCCATAAAACACTTTGATAGGACGAGGATAGTAAAATAAATCATTTTGACTTGTGTTAACATGAAAAAGAACGAAATTGTCATTGAAAAGGGAATCAAGTTCACAACTAGGAATATCACTACAAATGGAAAACCTACTTGGATGGATTTTGTCATAGTTCATGTACTTCACGTGGGCATTAGTAGCCTCTAGATAATTGGAAAGATGATCTTTAACAGTCCTTGTAAGTCTCATTGTGGAAGGAGTAGTTAAAGATGAAGCCACTGAAGTTGAATATAGATAGGAGTTTAGAAAATGGAAGTTCGAGTTTGAAATGTGATGATATGGTTGGATGAGTATAAATGATAAGAATAGAGATTGAACCAGCACATTCTTTAATCAAAGTTGTATCTTAATGACATAAGAATTGGTGAAAAAAAAAGAGGGAAATTCAAACTTTAAGCTTAAATTTGAATTTCAAACTTTTGGCACATAAGTCGACAAATTGTCAAAGGACATGTCGACATATCTATGTACTTTTGTACTATACGATTCTTTTCAATCTTTCATTTGTTTGTGTGATTAGATATATGTGTGTGTATATATATATATCAATTTTAGATTTCTAAGAAATTGATAACTAATTTTTATATTATTTATAAAAATAATTATTTAAAATTTGAAATAATAATTTTTAATTTTTAAAAATAATCTAGAATTGACAAAAACTATTTTGGAAAATCAATTAAACCAAAACAAGAAATCAAAGCAACCAAGAAAACTAAACAATCAAAGCAACCAAAAGTAAAAATATTAAAATAGACGCGTACCTCTTTTAGATCCAATATATATTCTGTTTAAACAGTGTATCATCGTGAGGCACATGTTAACCGCTTCTGTGTCAAAATAACTATTGCTCGATGATGTATCTGAATCTCAATCATGTGATGTTGCGATATAAGCCCTTTTTTCATGATGAATTAGTTTGGGGTAGACTTTTATTTTTTTGGATATGGACAAAATCATTGTACATGTCCTGGCTTATCACAATTGCAACATCTGATTTCATTCTAACTTTAATTTCATTTCCTTGATTTCTATTGTCGTTTCATTTGGAGTTATTTATTTTTCTATATTTTAGGAATTTTTTGATGTTCCTTGTCATCATTGCAACTTCTTCATCATCATTTTTGGAGTAAGATCCATCAGTAATTGCACTGAATGCTATCAACTTTTTTGCTTTCTTTGTTGCCCTTCATTTGGGCTTCAAAAGACATTAAATTGCCAATTAACTCTTCAATTTTTGGAATGCTAATATCAATAGCCTCTTTAATCGCTAAAATCTTATGATTTCAATCGGTAGTGAGTGAAATTAATTTTTTTTCAAACTTGGTCTTCTTTAGAAAAGTGTGTCCAGTGCAATGAAAGAATGTACTATACTTGGAATCTAATATAGATGTCAGATATTGATTCATTTGGACTCATTTTAAATAATTGAAACTGATTAATTAGCATGGAAATAATAGTCTGTTTAACTTTACTAGTGCCTTCATGAGTAACTTGCAAAGCTCTCTAAATTTCAAACACAGACTAACAAACATACAGTGTCAAGAGATCCAAATAGATGATTCAACAGTTAAAGAATGAAATCTCATGAGTTTCGAAGAATCTAAGATATTATAGAGTCTTGAATTTTATGTTAAAACTCAGGTTGCACTTATCCGATCACCATCCATCTTACAAAATGATTTTTTTTCAAAATATTCCCCTTTTCAGTTCTGTTTTAAAATGAATTCAGAAGTATTCTCAAATCCCTTTATAAAAATATTTCGAAATTTTCTAGTTTTTGAAATGATTTTTTTGTTTTAAATATTTTACTTTAAAATATATTATACTAGTTTTAATATTTTCACTTTGACTTTGTTTTCAAATACTTTGATATCATATTTTCAAATATTTGATATTATATTTTCAAATACTCTGATATTATACTTCCAAAATACTTACATTGGCATTATAGGTTTGATTATACTTATACTTTTGTTGTTTTATATTTTAAAATACTTTGATTCTTATACTTAAAATTATATTTTGATATTATACATTTGATTATAATTAAGATTTTGATTTTCATTTTCATTTGAATATTAATATTTATGATTTAATACTACTATCATTTGAATACTATGTTAAATAATTTTACAAAGTTTCAATTAATAATAATAAGTTTACAATTTCAAAACAAACTAGTTTTCGTTTTTGCCTAGCATACGTCATCATGGTAACTAGAGTGTGCCAATATAGACCATTGTTTTTCATAATCAAAATTTGAGAGGAAGAGTCTATTCACGATAACTCCTCTCAACTGTCATATCCCTTCACTCCTATATACCACCTTCTTTGAAAAATGAAATCTAATCATCTCCATCATGTTTCTTTACATCTTCTGCTTCTCTCCTAAAAATATAATCTCTATAACCTTACCATGCCCATTTTCAAACCAAATCAAGATTATTATTCCCCGATTTGATTCTACATCATACTTTCTCCATTTTTTACCAATATCAAAGTGCAATTCAGAATTATAGAAATAATTGTAATCAAGATCGAACAATCCAAGTCTGCATTCATTGTAAAAACAACTCAAAAATTTATGCAGGTGTGATTAAGTAGCCCTGAATCTAGTCGGGTTTAATTATTCCCGATAAAAAGCAATTGGCAATGACTTGTTTACCCGAAAATCAAGTTGGGTGAGGATCTATGGCCCACAAATCAGATTGGCCTATCCAGAGTTCTGAGTTCTGGAGGATGTTCCCTTGTGGCCTTGAAATCAGGGAGGGTATTGTTGATATTATTTAAAGATCGTGCGCAATGCGGAACTGGACATTAAGTAACTCTGAAACCTATAGAAGTCTTAGTGCATTCTTTCCTTTATTGTACTTAACTTGCATTTTTATTTATTTATTTGATTTTGTGATCATTCAACATATACATATAACCATATTGCAAAATACTTCTAAAAGATTCACATATTTACATTAACATTATTCACCCCCTCTAGTGTTAATCTAGCCTTAAGATCCATAACCATTATCACTTTCATTTAGCATCAGAGCATTGGTTTTCAAAAGTTTCATAGGATGATTTTTGAAATGTTTTAAATAGCTAGCAACACTAGTAATGTTAATGCTGTCACTAGTTAGTTTGTAGAAGGTTAGTCTATTACTAGACCATCACTTTTTGTTTACAGTAATTAAACTTATTTGGCATGTAGGATGAAAATCTATGTACAATCAATAGGATTAGACATTTGAAATGTTACTCAAACTGAATACACTGAACATTAGACTGGTTACGCATAGTAGACTGCTGATCAAAAGGCAGTTGCACAATGTAATTATAAGGCCATAAACATATTATTTTGTTCAATATATAACGATGAGTTTAATAGGGTACCGGCCTTGATTATCACTATCTTTCATAATATTCTGCAGTATGCAATATATATCTAGATAATGATTAGCATATACATAAATATAACCTATTAATTATCTGAGGTCATTATCATCAAAACTACCATCCATGGTTCTAACTCAAAGGTCTTTATGAACTTAGCCTCACTTTTCCCCAGTTGTTATACAAATAATATCTCTTCAACAAATTGATCAAAAAACAACTAAAAAATCAAATGCAAAATAAAAGGTGACATTGCTCAATCAAACATGAAACACCCTAAAATATCCATAAAATGAAATGAAGAGGATTCGGGAATCTGCACAAAATATTACGGAATCTATATTGACCTTGTTCACAGTAGCTTGCCATGTTTCTTTCTCAACTGTCGAGCTTTCATTAGCTATAACAAGCTAAATTGGGCGCTTAATATCAAAAGCAACCACTGGATCCACAACCTAGCCTTTATCCTACTAGTCCTAACGATATTTCTACATGGCTTTTGCAAGTTTAGAGCTGCCAAAAAATCAAGACTGACTTCCACTTCATGATTGGGCAACAACATAAAAACTATTAGTCACTTCCAAGTCATGCCATTCGCCATTTTCATAAATCCAACCACTCTCGCCTCAGCATCACCAAAGTTTTTCTCAAAATCAGCCAACAATCTAGCCAGAATCAATCAACTTCACCTGCACCTCTTTTAGCTCCTTTCTCTAATGGGATCTCTGTTCCTTTCTTAAAATCATAAAATTATTTACAACCACCATAACTTATTTGACCTTTGTAGATGTATTAAGAAGCAAATTGGTATCTATTGAATCCTCAAGAAATTAGAACCCAAAACTCACTTCTTGGATTTACACTAAGTCAATCCTGTCTCAAGCTTAGGTCACCCCCTTCTAAAGAGAGGCTTCTAGCTCTCTTCTTGGAAAGTCCTGACGTAAGTATCGCAAATTGCATACAAACAAAATTTCAAATACACCTATGCAGAATTAAAAAGGAAGAGAAGATAGGAAAAATTACAAGGTTACTCACATAAGGTAGAAGCTTTTACACATCAAAAATATACCCCAGATTGGGCATGTTAGGAGCAAACAAAGAAAGGAAAGTGTAAAAGGCATAGCAAAATGAATAATATTTTGTCTTACCATTCTTTCCATTATATCCAGAAGAGTGGATAAACAAACTATCATCGAGAGTCGTTGGAGGACCCTCACTAAAGGTAGGATTGTTCTACAACGCAGAGGAAGGCGATGCATCTAGATCATAAGTCTGATGAAAGGAGGAGGCATCATTACGAAGAAGTGGTGCTTCATCAATGAAAGGAGGAGCACTCATTATTTTTAGTGGAGGAGTGGGGCCTTCAATCCACCAGAGGCACTTTTCGAAACACGCTTACTTTTTTGGCTTGTCGAAGCAATGTGATACTTTCATCATTTATTAAGTTTATAAATAAAATAGTGAGCATAATATAACTAAAGCAAGAAATACTGGAGGGACAAGCACATGACATACCATGCAGTTTATACATTCAATTCAATGGAAAAAGTGTAGCAAAAATGAATCCATTTTGGGACTTTTTGAACATGTTTAAGAAAGGAAATCTTGATGACTTCTCGGTTTATAACTTAGAAAGGGAAATCTAATTCGAAGATCAAGAAAAATTTACTAACAAAAAGAAAACAATTTTCTAATATGAAAAAAAATAGAAATCTAAAGAAGACGAAGAAAAAAGGGAATGTATACCTAATTTTGAAGGATAACCACGATCCAGGAAGCAAGAGAACTGAAGAGATCTAATAACAGGTGATAAATATGTCTAGTGCAGAAATTGAGTAAAGATCATGAAAAGCTATGGAAAATTGATGATTTAAAAATAAATTGCTAGAGAAATGACATATATATAGGCACATTAAATGCATACACAGATGAGGAGACTTTCTCTCTTATCGTAAAGATAGAACAGAAGAGAAATTCAAATCGAGTGGGCTAGATGGAAAGCTACCTCGATCTACGGTCATCGTAGACTCAAGGAAAATTGCATCATCTTTTTTTCACCATGCGAAGAATCAAGAATTATGTGTTATATATAACATGCATATATAGTTTATCTTGAAAATGCAAGGAGCCCTCAGCTTGACAATGGAATACGAGAAGAAATAAGATAAGAGCACAACTCCAGGATATAATTCTTATGGCAATCCGACTTGGAATAAACAGGGCCCATGTTCTCATAAATGACCCTAATAGAAGGCTTGCACAAACAAAAACTAGAAGCAACCTAGTCAATATCCCTCAAGCCTTTTAATTAGCCGTCTATTTCAACCTAGATTATGATCCACAAGCGTTGGATTATAATCCATGCCACGCTCTATAAAAGATCAGAGCGTTGAAATTAGATGGGTTTATGAAAGCTGGCCAATTTCACCCATAACCGGTTATATAAAGGCCTGATATAGGTTCTTCATTCCCACAACAACATTCCCCCTTCTCCTTCCTCTTCCCATCTATAAAAGACTCGATCAACATTTCACTTTAAAATGGCAGCAGACTGTAAAGTCACTAGCATTTTAATATTTCAAATACGAACATAAGAAAATCATTAAAAAAAAATCAAACTTACAAGGTGAGTAAATATGGATAATTGAGAAATAGCCGATGATCTATTGGTGGAGCATGTTGAACAATGGGAAGCCAAATCTGAAATTGATCATGAAACTCTGTTTGAAACGATTCATACCAGCGATTCCCCTATTGATGATTACAATTTGGAAAGAAATGCGTGGGTAGAACCGTCTTACCAATGGACAGGAAGACGGGTAAATAACGATTATGGATTCGACCATTCTTCCAGGCCTATATGCCATTATGGATATATGTGTTTGAAACTTGATGCTATAAATAAAATAAATGCTGGCCGTCATTATTACGGTTGTCCAAGGTATCAAGGTCATCGCTGGAATTTAAATGGTGTTCCTTGTTGTGAATATGTAGTGTAGGCTTATGATAATATTTTCCTAAGAGGGGTTCAATATTCCCATGAGATGCAAGGTAAAGTTTGTACATTGAAAGCTGTAGTGAGAAGATCAGGAGAAAAAAAAATCAATTGTTTAGAACTCGAAAATAGCACCCTGCTTGGTATCAGAACGGACCAAATCAATGTATCGCCAGTCTGATGTATTACACTTATTGTACTTCATATTTCCTATTTTCACTTTGTGTTTGTTTTGCTTGTTGTGTTGATGTAATGGTAGTTCTTACTTATTTTTCGTACTTCATATTTGTTGGGTTACTTGTTTAATGTATTTTCTTCTTCTAATATTTCATTCAAATATAATATTAAGTTTAGGCTAACGAACTACCATACCATGATATTTTTTTTAAATTCGTTTAACATATATCATGATCAAAACGATAAATCTAGATTTTTCTCTTTTATACTGATACCTTATTATAATAGATCTGGTAGATTCTTGCTTCATAGAATTCTGATCTATATTTGATTCAATATATTAGTTTGAAGTTCGAAATAGAAATTTTTGAACTACCACTGCACGATGAGCTCGAATTAACTAAACATAAATATTTCTTTTAATCTTCGTTACTCTTAATAATTATTAATGCACTCCCATACAATTCACATTAAACTTCGATACCAAAACATCATGGCAACAATACTGAAGGAGTTAGATAACTCGGGTCGTCCCCTAATCAATTGCGAATCTTTACTATTAACGTACTGTCAATCGAATGTACTAGTGTGTTGTTTTAGTCATTTCTCTGTACTATCAACACCGAATCTTCACTATTCACAACATCGAATCTTTACTTTTGTGCAATGTGTAGTCATTTCAATAACTTTAGTAGCATGTAACATGTTGTCATTTCCATTATTACAGTTGTCTCCTTAGTGAACATTTTTACGTATATAAATATGAATTAAAATGAAATATATTCTTCACAATTCTATACTCAGTTAGTCTCCCATTTCCTTAACGACTCAACATACATACAACAATGCCATCATGGCCCATCTGTTGATTCTGACTGGTGGCCAATGAACGGACCTTTTGATAGCCCATGAACCGACCATGATTAGCTTATCAAGTATCAAGAGAAGAACTATGAAAATGTATGTCATGAGTTTTCAAAGATTGATTAACTACGACTCCAAGAGCATGTAGATCCTCCATACGAACAAGAGGTTGATCAGGTTTTGGTTGCTCACCTACCAATTCACCAAGCAATAGAACAATTTTCAATTGTTCCACCTTTATACGAACAAGAGGTGAACCGAGCTACAGTTGTTCAACATTCAAATGATCAAGAGGTTGACTCGTATCCTGTTTGTTGCCGGTACGGATATGCGATGAAGGTCGTGGTTAGGGATGATGGAGAAAATATTGGCCGTAGAATCCATCTATGTCCATTTTGGCCGAACGGTTGCGACTATTCTAAATTGGTTGATGATCGTTTATGTGCATGGGGCATAACTTATGTGAACGAGTTGGATTAGGTGATAATGCATCTTAGGAATGCTATAGAAGAACTGCATCTTCAACATACCATGTAGTTTAGTTGTGTTGTACACTTATCGATTTAGTTGTAATTATAAACGTACTATGAATGCAGTTGTTTTATGTTATTTGAGTTATCATTTGATCAACATCAATAGTAAGTGGAAGGCAACCTAACGTGGGTGCAGTGTATCTTTGTTATAATCATTTTCTCGGTAAAACATAGCTACAATATTAAACCGCAGCGTGTTGTCAACATCAACAGTACGTGGAAGACAACCTAACGTGGGTATCGTTTATATGATAATCCTTTTCTCGGTAAAATATGGCTACAGTATTAAACAACAACATGTTGTCAACATCAATAATACGTGGAAGACAACCTCACATGGGTACAGTGTATCTCTGTAATAATCCTTTTGTTGGTAAAATGTGGCTATAGTACTAAACAACAACGTGTTGTCAACATCAATAGTACATGGAAGACAACCTAAAGTGGGCACAGTGTATCTCTGCGATAATCCTTATCTCGGTAAAACATGGCTACAGTATTAACCAATAACGTATTGTCAACATCAACAGTACATGGAAGACAACATAATGTGTCAACATCAATCAATCAATCATTGTAGACAATTCATCATGGGTAGAGTTAATTTGACCAAGTGTATAATTCAATGAAAATTTATTATAAAAACAAATAAAGACATGTTTCTTCTTCACTATCGTCTACAAACCATTCTGAAATAAATAAATTAAAACGGTTATGGTATTACTCCACATTATCTTCATCCTCTTCGAAAGATTTCATTCAAACTCATGTAGAACAACGAAGAGTAATTTCGCATCAAATGTTGGATTTAATGTCTACTGAAAACCAAGAAAGCAATCGTTTGATCCAAGGGGGAGCGTATTTGGAAGACGAGATCTACGATATGGAAGAAATTATGATATCGGTCACAACCAAATTATTCAGGACTATTTTATTGAAAATTCTGTGTATGAGGAAGTTGAATTTAGACGAAGGTTTCGCATGTCCAAGAACACCTTTAATAGAGTTCTCGAAAAAATTGGAAGAAACAAATGCTTTTTCAAACATAGAGTTAATGGGCTCAATGAACTAGGGCTTTCTCCATATTAGAAAGCAATGGTTGCACTTCGTATGTTGTCTTACGGTGCATCTGGAGATTCAATAAATGACAAAATAATGATGAGGGACCCCACGACAATCTTGAGCATGAAAGAAATTTGCAAAAACCATTGTTATGCAATTTGGTGAGGTGTATCCTCGGTCCCCAACGCTTCATTATATTGAATGATTATTGGCAAAAGAAGAACAACTTGGGTTTCCAGGTATGTTAGATAGCTTAGGCTGTATGAATTAGAGGTGGAAATTTTGTACGATTGGATTATAGGGTCAATACTCTAGACACCACAAAAAGGCTACCCTCATATTGGAAGTTGTTGCATCGTTTGATCTGTATATTTGATGTGCCTTTTTTGGAACACCATACTCTATAAATGATATAAACGTTTTATGAAAGTCTTATTTATTTAACTACTTATGCAATGACGTAACACCTCCATGCAATTAGTGAATAGGAGACATGGATTATACTATGAGTTATTACTCGGTGGATGACATTTATCCCAATTGGAAGATTCTTGTTTGATCTTATAAAAGCCTAATAATGCATAATAGGCCATATTCACAAAATAGCAAGAAAGATTGAGAAAAGATGTTGAACGAGCTTTTGGAGTACTTTAAGGAAGATTTCAAAAATTAAGGAAGAAGGTACACTACCACGACCCTGTACTGTTATCGGGCATCATGTATTGATGTATAATTTTATAAAATATGGTTGTCAAAGAAGAACGTGATGGATATGAGCTATAACTTCGAAACTATCCTGACATTGTTGTTGCATTTTAAAAAAACCATACAAAGGCCCTAATACATTTGCCCAGTACATGCAATGAACTGGAGATATTTGAGACCCATAAGCTCATCTTGACCTTAGAAAAAATCTAATGGAGCAGTACTGGGAACATGTAGGAACTCAATCGTAAACTAGACATTTTAGTTTATTTCTTATTTTTGTTTTATAATTGTTGTTATTTTTCTATTGCACTGTGATGTTGATGAAATTATTGTATGTGTTGTTTGTTTGTTTATCGAATATCATTTGAATCAGGTAGGGGTTTGAATGTTTGTACATACTTATAAGAACATCGAGACATATGCAACTCCTTACATATACAACCATTAATAATTAACAGATACATGTGTTGATAGTTGAATACATAGTATTAATACAATTCCATACGAACAGAAGTAGTAATACACAACAAATACAAGTAGTGAAACTAAGATACTTAGCAAGGGAAGATCCCTATAGGTTTCCGTTACACCTATTAAACTCCTCAATTCATTTTCTATGCGTTTTCTTTGCACTGGTTGAGATTATTCAAGTTACAACTAATCAGTAGCAAATCGTCCACATTTTGTAGACGAGCCAATTCTTGTCTCCTTAACTCTAACTCTTCCGTACGTTTCCACTTTAATTCAGCACGATCGCGTTCTCGGTTCTAAATTTCTCTCATGTTCTCTTTCATGTCTCCTGGATTCCTTTGCTTCCGTGTACTTCTGCGTATTTTGATCGTACTAGCAAGACTTTCACTGATTTGTTCATAATGTGTAGTATAATCAGTAAAAAAAAAATCTTCCTCTTAAACTTCACACACTGCATGTCGTCTGTATTAGTAGTGAATGAGGTGTCTTTGTGTGCTTCTGAACTACCTGGGCTTGATTCATCACCCATCTTCCTAGGCTGTAACCTAAAAGCTGAGTGTTCTTGTTGCACTCTTCCCCATTTGTCCTCCTTCAGCTATATATCATAGAAATATTGCTTGTTGAAAGGTTGGTTGTTGTTCTTGGCCAAGTATAATTCATGTGCCTGATTAATCTGTATTTGACGAAATACGTTACAACTAACTCTAAAAACCAAGAAGTATAAATGAATAAATATAAGATAATTACCATATCAATGTCGTCAACTCCACTTTGCTGTCTTGAATATAAACCGGCCATTGTTTCTTTCCAACATTGACAGGCATAATTTATTCTTTTCCAAGACTGCTTCAAAGAATCAATCGTTCTAGGAAGAGAATTTGAATGTCGTTCTTTGAACAAATTACAAAAAGAATTTTAAAATGAACTATCACTTTTGCTGGTACCTTTCCTCTTGTCCTTTAAACACTCAACCCAACAGTATAAAAGCTCGACTTGCTCGTCCGGCGACCATTTACGGACTTTTGTAGAAACAAGAGCTTGTTGTTCAAACTTCTCGATAAGAAATACAATTATGTTGATTTCAAAAGACGGAGGCCGAGTAGATCACATTGAAAGCATATTTTTATTATTGTTATCTTCTTTTATGGCTTCTACATTTTCAAACCGTGTTTCTTCAATTCCCCAGTCGCTATTCGCGAATTGATTATTCGGGTTTTTATTCAAATTCTGAGGTGTGTTGTAACGACCCGCATTTTACGTATCAGAGGATCGTAAAATATTTTTATTTAATTCCCGGAGGGTCAGATCATTCTCGTATTTTTATATTTTGGTTATGGGTATGTGTGACATGTCCATAATTTTTTTAAATTTCAACTTTGACCATTTTACCCCTGTAAGTTTTGTACAGGGAATAACTTTTAACTGGGATCGAATCAGGTGCTGAGTTCAATTTCATTAAAAAGGAAATGATGTTTCGAATTCCATAGAGTGGTCGTATTAAAGATTTGGTTCAGCGGTTTGGGAGGAAGTGTTGTTTTAGTGCTACATAATTTCTGAATAGATTAATTAGTCATTAGTGGGCCGATTAGTGAGGCCCATTAAGGCTAGGGGTTGTTGGCTATAAATAGAGAGGTAGAGGCAAGGAGAATTGTTTAGTTTCTCCATTTCTCTATTTGGTTGGGGTTTGAGATTCTCCGTACTCTAATTAAATACCTCTCCACTTCATTTAGTTCTTAGATCTACATTAGAAGATTGAAGATCAACATCGAGGAAGCGTAGATCGCACCAAATTAGTTGATTTGAAGATCGTTCTTCACTGTCCAGATTAGAGATTCATCGTTTTCAAGCTATTTTGTGGATTTGGTGAGTGATAAGCATCTATCACATGGATTCAATCAAGTATACGGGTTGTTAGTTCTTATTTTCATCATTTCTAGTCATTTTCACCTATACTTACATCTTGTTAAATATATTTTCATTTGAATCACCATAGGATCTAATCTAGCAACTTATAACGGTAAATTCTTGTTGATTCTACGTTTATGAAAGTTTAGATCCATTTGCTGATTCAATTATTGTTTAATCATGATTCAGGTGAAATTCATATAGTTGTATGATGATTTATCGTTGTGCTAATGTGTATTGGTGATTACTAGTGATTGATTATTGAATTGATTGGTTTTGTATTGGAGTTGCGAGTGACTCGGTCATTGATGCAGTGCACCAACTTGATGGATCGATCACTTGCATGGATCAATGGCTTGGGAAGCACGAAATGGTAACGGATTTGCTCAGATCTGCAATGGATCGGTTGGCAAATAAGGATGGATCGATGCTTGGTAACTCAGTGGATCGGGTCGTGTCACTACACTAGAAAATGAATTTCGCAGCGTTGTAAAAACGCTACAAAAACTTGTAGTAGCGTTTCGATAAACGCTGATATATGACATGCAACTAAAAGTCTGAAAGTTTTTGTTGCGTTTTAGGAAACGCAACCAAATATTAACATATTGTAGCGTTTCATAAACACTACAAAAAGTCTTTTTGTAGCATATTAAAAACGCAACTAATGTGATTCTTGCATCATTTTCCTATTTTTTGTAGTGGTTTTTCAATTCTACCGTAATATTTTCATAGCATTTAATCTTTCCTAATATTTTTTTTTCTTGCGTTTCATTTCAGCTATAATATCTTTTGTAAATTACATTTGTAGCACTTTTACAATGCTACAAAAACTTACTGATGTACAACACATTATAGTTGCGGTTATTTACTGTTAATGGCTTGTATCATTTTCATCCACCACTTATACATAATAGAAATATTAAAACAAATAATCAATCATATGAATATCATTTTCAACCTAAAATCAATAATCATCATATTTAAATACTTAAAAAAACACATTACTCGCAATATCAAATATAACAACCATAATCATCTCTATAATATTATTTCGAGAAAATAAGCGAATCCACATACCACAACTTCTTACAAACAAGTCTACACGACTAGTACAAACTAAGTATTATAGTACATAATAGTTAAAGTCGTGTTTATAGCTTAATTACCGTCGGTTCTTTGATGCGGCTGTTCTTCACTTCAGAAATCTAATTACCTGTACATAAATATAACGGCCAATGGTAAGAATTAAATACAAGTATAATGGTTAATGGTCAGAATTACATAAATGTGTAAAATGCTTTATACTTAGTAAAACTTATTTTTTGAACCAATTAACAATTATATTTTTCATTTAGTATCCCAATTCCTTAGTAACATGATAATCTGCACAATATAGTAATGTACTGTAACTATGTAACTCAGGAAAATGAAAACGCTCGCAATAACACTTGTTTAAAATGTAACTATGCATCAATTCTGGTTTAAAATGTTACTGTGTAACTCAGTAAAATGTAACTATGCATCAATTCTGTAACCATCATCTGAAATAATTAATATTACCAAAATTTGATTTCGATTTGGAAATTCTAACTTAGTCATCTAAATCCCAAGTAACCTACGCCACGCCAAAATAATTGATATTACCACTGGTTCAGTTTGTTTTCGTGGACCATTTCAATGGCATACTGCCCATTTTGTAAACAAATACCATAGGATGCTTACAAGATTTTGTAAACAAATACCATAAGTCACCTTTCTCTCCATTCACCATGCTTCAACCCGCCATCAGCCTGCTTACAGCATACGCCATCCCCGCTGCAGTCCAAAACTACACTGCAAACAATGCCCTTCGAACTCTACATCAGTTTCCAGCTAATTCCTACAATGATCCACCTTTGTTCTAGTGCTTGTTAATGCAAGAATATCAATGCCATTTAGATTCCTTATAGCACCCATACATCACTTAAAGTAATCACCTTCCCTTCTTTCTCATGTAGCAGTTGTGCCACCCATCATCCCACATTTCCAAAACCCTGAAAATTTCATTATACACTAAAAAAATGAGATGATAATGAAATTTTATTTCTTTTTTCCTCTAATTTTTATACTATCCAGGTAAACTGGATGTTTACATCAAATATACATCAGTGTTTTTTTTTCCTTTCCTTAGGGTAACTGATCTTTGCATCACTCACTTAACATAGTTGTAATAACCCGAAAATCTGGGCCAGTTTAAATTTTTTATTTTGGCAATTATAGCGAATTTTCTATATTTAAGATAGATTATTTTAAATAATATCGACGAGAAATTTATTTTGAATATAAATAGAACGTATATATTATATACGTTGTCGTTAGAATATAAATATTTATATATAATCATAAAAGGAATTGAAAATGGCGCGGTAGTTCGATAATTCGATTTCAAACTTCAATTGAATGTACCGGGTGCAAAACAATCCGTATTTTAGCGAAACCAAAAACATTAGGATCTAATTGATAATATCTTTCCAACGAATCCGAAAAATCAAAATTTCATAGCGGGAATCAAAAGATATGTCCAGTTGAAAATTCTGAATAGTCGCTATGGAATTCAGGCCCTTAAAAATGGGAATTTTGCAAACGACCTCGGATTTCGACGAAACCACTTTTGTTGGGTCCATGATGTCAAATTATTGCTAGGTTTCAGATTTCATAATTTTTCGAATCAATATGTGAGCGTGGCAAAGGAAAACGCGTTTGACCAGTTTTAGTTGATTTTAATCGACTGGAAAATGGCCATTTTTCTAACGGTCTCAGAATTCGACGAAACTAGTTTTGTTAGGACCGTATCGTCAATACGAAGCTAGAAAATATTTTTCTGCAATTTTTCGAGTTAGTATGTGACCCTAGTAAATTGAAATACACGTTCAAATTCAATATATAGAGTTATATGTTGATTTTGACGAAAACTGATCGAAACAGTCGAATCAGCTTGCGAAACATATCCCATTGTGTTCGGAATGAGGGTAATTAGCTAGGGACGACAGTCATTGGGTCTCGTTTCGAGGTCAAATAAAAAGTCAACATTTTAGAAATATATAAAAAAAATTAAATCTCCCTCCTCCCCTCACTCTATACCTGCCCCCCCCCCCCGATTAAATTGAATCAGAAACAAAGAAAGAAAAAAAAAACTAGCGATCGCTCCCCTGATCCTCGCCGCCACCGTCGCATCGGAGCCGCCCTCCCCGCCACCAACACCGCCGTTGCCCCCTCCGCTTCCCCTTCCTTCTTCCTCCACCTTCAACGCGTGAACCGTGGACCCCCAAAATCCCTAGCCGCCTGAGATCGCAGCCAACCGCCAAGCTGGGCCCGCCGCTGTCGTGCCGTGACCTGCGTCGCCCCTCTGGTGATCCTCCGGCCACCTCTAACTACCCCAAGCTCTAAAAATCGAACCCCTAGCCTTGATTTCCCAAATCAGAGCCACCTCCACCTTTAACAGCGCCACCCCCGACCTTCATCACCTTGCCGCCACCACCCACCTTGTCAACGCCTGTTGTGAGGCCCCTCGTCTGAAATAAATCAATGATGGTAAGTTTTTATGATTTTTCATTAAGAAAAGTAGGATTTTTAAAACTGTAAAAGTAGGATTTTTAAAACTGTAAAGGTAGAATTTTTAACACGGTAAAGCTTTGATTTTTAGTTGGAGGAAAATATGATTTTTATATTTTTAAAGTATTAAAAATATAATCTTTACTATATGGAAGATGTAAAAATATGATTTTTATAATTATATTTTTATAAAGGCGAAGTCTATATTTTTATAAAGGCGAAGTCTATATTTTTATAAAGGCGAAATCTATATTTTTATAAAGGCGAAGTCTATATTTTTATAAAGGCGAAGTCTATATTTTTATAAAGGCGAAATCTATATTTTTATAAAGGCGAAAACTATATTTTTATAAAGGCGAAATCTATATTTTAGAAAGGGAATTTTTATCTATATGACATCATAGTAAAAATTCGATTTTTATATATTGAATAACAAGATAAAAATTTGATTTTTATATATTGAATAACAAAGTAAAAATTCAATTTTTATATATTGAATAACGAAGTAAAAATTCGATTTTTATATATTGAATAACGAAATAAAAATTCGATTTTTATATATTGAATAACGAAATAAAAATTCGATTTTTATATATTGAATAACGAAATAAAAATTCGATTTTTATATATTGAATAGCATAGTAAAAATTCGATTTTTATATATTGAAAATCAAAGTAAAAATTCGATTTTTACATATGTAGAGAATCCGGGCAACGAAGATGACAAAAGGCAAGAACGATGAAGATTTCTATCAATGAAGTGTCGTGGAGTTGGATAACTATCGGTAAGAATTTCTCACCTTTCAATTTCATTTTTTAGTTATATATATATATACTAGGATGCAGACGGTGTTTAGTAGCACCCGACACCAGTCATCCACAGACCATGGATGGCTTGTTTGTTAAATTGTTTGGTTGTGTAGTTAGTTAGAATATTTGTTTTGAATTGAATTGTTTGGTGAAATGGAATGAATTGATTGATGTGTGAATGGCGTGGGCCTTCACTAGACCGGGGATAAGGCTAGGCCTCGTCCCGTTTCTAGTATCGTGCCGTTATGCCGCCGAAATTTTCTAAAACAAGTTAGAAAAATAAAAATATCATTTTATTTAAAGAATGAACAGAACAGAATATTCATATGTTGAAATAAAATATTTTATCGTTAAAAATATAATTTTTAACGTGATGTGAATAAAATAAAATATTCATTTACAAACCGGACAGTTTGTTTATGTACACCTATTTGAATGACATTGATTGGGACGATAAATTTTACACATCGCCCAACTGCATAAATAAAATCTGTGTTTGATTGTTTGAAACCCCACACGGGTGTTGGGAAGAAATTTGAAGTTCACTCATCCTGATTGATTAAATATGTCGATCGATTGATTGACAGGCTGTTATAAGTGTTAGATATCTATATTTGATGCTTATACAGTGTAGTGCACTTTGGTTGATGGTTGATTATTTTTCAATGCTATTATATACGTGTGATGTATGAAAATCCATATAATTAATATTATATGGTGATTGATTGGGCCTCATTCCAATTTAGAAGATAAAGAATACTATAAAATAAAGGTTCATGTGTTGACTGTACTCATCCGTTGAGATTAGTCATGTGTTGAACGAAATATTTTAACAATAAAATTTATATCTTTATCACTATAAAATAAAGGTTCATGTGTTGACTGTACTCATCCGTTGAGATTAGTCATGTGTTGAACGAAATATTTTAACAATAAAATTTATATCTTTATCACTATAAAATAAAGGTTCATGTGTTGACTGTACTCATCCGTTAAGATTAGTCATGTGTTGAACGAAATAATTTAACAAAAATAGTCACACGTGGACAGTACTCATTCGTTGAGATTAGTCGTGTGTTGACAAAAATAAATACTCATTTGTTGAAAAGAAATATTTGGAATAGAATATTTGAAATTAGAAATATACGGAGCCGTGTTGATTAGATTGACGCCATTTTGACGTGAACGATATTTATATCGATTTTACTCATTTTGAAATGAATTTGATTCAAATAGAAAACGGAAATGAATGGAATATAAATCGATTTCGAAATGAATTGAATATAAAGTGATTTCGAAATCACATATGTTGAAATGAAATTTGAATCAAATTGAATAGAAAACGAATTCGAATTGAATATAAAATGAATTTGATTTCAATCGAATATATAATGAATTTGATTCAAATAGAAAACGGAAATGAATGGAATATAAATCGATTTCGAAATGAATTGAATATAAAGTGATTTCGAAATCGCATATGTTGAAATGAAATTTGAATCAAATTGAATAGAAAATGAATTCGAATTGAATATAAAACAAATTTGATTTCAATCGAATATATAATGAATTTGATTCAAATAGAAAACGGAAATGAATGGAATATAAATCGATTTCGAAATGAATTGAATATAAAACGATTTCGAATTAAATTGAATAGCAAACAAATTGAATTCAAATGGAATGGAAAACGAATTTGATTTAAATCGAATAGAAAACCAATTTAAATTGAATCGAATAGAAAATGACTTTGAAATCGAATTGAATAGAAAACGAATTCAAATTGAATTGAAATTTGAATTGAATAGAAATGAATTTTAAAACGAATTTATAAAGAAGAATTCAATTTTTCTTTGAATTGAAATGGAAGTTGAAATGAATTTTGAAACGAATTTCAAAACTATTTATGAAATTCATTTTGAATAGTAATCGACGAAATATATATTATATATATTATATATATATAATATAATGGCCTGAATAGAACGCGCCGCGGCAGTTCGTAAATTTCGACCATTTATTTCAAACGGACATTACGGGAGATCCGACCGTCGGATCCTCCTAAAACCGGAACCTTTGGGTTTGTATCGAAAAGAGCTTTCTAACGAATATTTGAAATTTGAAATCTAACGGTTGGATTTGGAGATACGTCTAAATCAAATTCGAAAAAGGTCGCTGTAAGTGCAGTTCGATGGCAGTTGATGGAAATCGACTGTACGGGCCTTGATAAAATTATTAAAAATATCAATAATTTGTGTCAAATCATAAGAAATGATTTGGGAAAAATTGGGGTGAAAAACTCCATATTTGAAAGGATAAAAATGGATTTTTATCGAAATGAACTAGTTTTGAACTAAATTTAAAACCCGATTTATTTTTAAATAAATAAATTAGATTTAAAAAGGGGTTTTAAATAATCGGAATTCCTAATATATTTGATTTGAATTAAATAGAATTGATTTGGGTTTGTCGTGAACTTTGTTTTAAATGACATTAGTTCTTTAACCCATTAAAAGGAGTTTTAATGAATCTTCAATTAAATTGAAATGTGGATTGATAATTTAAATTATCGACTTTAGAAAATGAGTGAGGATGGAGTATCACCAGTTTTGCTCCAAAGCGATAGTTAAATCTTTAATTAGATTTGAACGTGAAATGGTAATAAATTTTACCGATAACACCATGGTGTTAGATATGGAGTATCACCAGTTTTGCTTCATGGGATGAATAGGTTGGGATTGGGAAATAAAATAAATAATTACTTCGGTGTGGTTCGCTAATCTCGACTAGTTCAGAAAACCATAATTTGGTTTGAAACGACATCAAAAGGATGATTAAAGGATAAATTATAAAGAATTTATCTTGGATAAAATTAATGGGAACCTTTCCCTAAGAATATTCTTAATTGGAATGAGGCGTTCGTTGTGTTTGTGTAACATTTGTTTTTAATATACGCGGGTTGTTCGGAAAGTCCGGGTTTATACCCATTCTGAATAACCGATTCGACGATATGTCGAAGACGAAGACGGTGGTTGAAGACCGGAAGTCTTCACATCGTTTGGATTATTACTGATGATCCTGATTGGGCTGTACACCCAAGAGGATGGAAATAGTTGGTGGTCGTCCAGACGTACTTGGAGATGGATGGATATGCGAGGAAAGTGCCTCCGGTTTCGTTCAGACCCAGAACGGACTTGTAAATGGATTGTGTGTCTGATATTGGATTTTACTCTGTGCTGATTGATTTCTGTTAAATATATATCTGTTTGGCGGCGGAGAATTTATTCTCTTGCTTAACGTCCTTCTCTGAGATGTACGAGCTTAGAGGTTATATATCGATAGATATCAATCGCATGGCATGAATTGCCTGTGTGGCTTACTGAGTTGCATGGATCAGGGCTTCTGTTGAAAAGCAAAGTCTTGTGGTTGATGATCAAAGCACGGCCTTTGTGGCGTAGCTTTGTGTATAACATGAATTCGCGAGCCTCACACCTCGGTATGAGTTAAAAACGGGATACGGACTGCAGGGAGAGCACGACGTTTCTTTCTAGCTTTGGTGGTGTCAGTGACTTACCAGCCCTGACATTTATATACTTTTCACCTTTGTGGTTGTTGGACGAGGCGCCTCGATTATAGGTCTGTAAGGACCGGGAAACGTGTGTTCAGGAATTGCCAATCCTCTAATGTAAGTGAGGACCGGCCCTGAAGATCCAGTGGTTGCCCAGAGTGCGTAGCCCTGGGACATTTGCTAGAGTGTCTCGAACGCGGAGAGGAGCTTTCCCCTTGCCTCGACTCATGACGGAATCCAATTTCCAATACGCGTATTTCGGCTTTATTTGTAGAGCCTAGTATGGCGACATAGTAGCATGGGATGCTATGCCGTCTATGATTTATATTTATGATTGAAATTGTTTTGACACTATACACTTATTATAGTATCAAATGATTTGTTTTAAACGTACCAAGCATGTTTGGCTATTATAAGGGAAAACCCTATCCTCCGGCTTGCGTTGCATTGTGTGATGGGACCTGGGTCTTATAATAGCTTCATTTTTCGAAAAAGCATTGCGCTGTTTATTCTATGCACTGGTATTCTTGGGAGGAAACCCGTTCCGTGTTATACGGCGTGGTCCCTTGAATTACTCTCTTTTAAAGTAAAGCTTTAAATAACTGTTTTAGTTCTCACACCAGTCACATGACTGACCTGGAGTTTATTGTTTTAACCTAAACTCTGGGTGCCCCTATTTTCCGCACGGACAGCTAGTAGTTTTGGTTTTGCAGATTTATATTCACAGGATCCTGGTTTACAGCTGGAATGATATCCGGAAAGCTCTGTATCCGTATATCACCTTCAGTTGTGCTTTGTATTATTTTCCGCTGCTATGTAATTTATTGTAATCTCTGATATTTACCGAATGTAATTTATTCATTTATACTCTATATATTCTTGTATTCTGATGGAATTGTTGTAATAACAATGAAATGTTCTTCCGTCTGCGTTCATTTGTGTGTTGTTCTCAAAGTATCCGCTCTTTCCTTAACGGGGAAGAAACGGGTCCTCACAATAGTGATCTAAAGAGATGAGGAGAAGATGCATTTACCACTGAAAAACATATGTGAGAACGAAACCTGAAATTTATCTGAATGAAAAAGGTTTTCTCTGAAATAGAGTCTGAATTATCTGACAGTAGTGCCTCAGTTGCATACACAACACCTCTGCCTGTTTATGCATCTCTGCCTAATGAACCACCAAGATCCAATACAACCAAACAAAAGTCAAATCTTAAAATTTTTGCATTCCAGGTATCAATCTTTGCCTTCTTCCTGAGTTTGAAATCACTATTGGCTTTCTAGTGACAACTGTTGTTGAATAGCCATGGAACTTCAAGTATTTGTCTAGTATCTATGCCATTGTCTGCCAAAACACATAATTACACACAACCGGAATAAATAAATAAATAAATAAATACACACACATGGTCTCAAATTTAAATTCAAAAGAAAGAAGTGCCCGAGCTTTAGTACCCATATCAGGTGCAGGAACATTAGTATAATTACCAGTAAAATCATGAATCTTCTACGTAAAAATGTGAGTCAAACGTTCTACGTTCACGCTCAGTTCAGATGGAGTACAACCAATACCTCCTTTTGCTCCTCCATAAGGCACGTCTACTACTATAGTTTTCCATGTCATCAGTTGAGCTAGTGCATTCACTTCATTATAATCAACCTATCATATTATAACGTAGAGTTTTATTTGTATTTCATGGTGCATATAACAGTGAAGGCCAAAACAAGTTACCTTACGGTGGTAGCAGATACCGCCTTTCATGGGTCCACGGGCATTGTGAGGGCTACCAAAATTATCCAAAGATCTTAAAATTATTATAGGAAAAAGGCACCAATTTCTCCCTGCAAATAACATACGGAAGAAATTAATTAATTGCACTTGGTGGATTTTGTTTTAAACACATTCGTATTGTTAACATACCTTCAGGCTTTCCCTAAATCTCTGTAAGAGCACAATAAATATTCCAGTAGCATGATGCAATAATAAAGAATGACTTAATGTCGTAGGAATGTTCAAAACAAGTAATAAATAGTTATGTATTCATTATAAATAAGCTGGCAACCTGAAAGACAACTAGAGAAGAAGAAACAGATGCTTGCAACAATGCATAAGATAGATAGGCTTTAACCGAGTCTATAAAATGGAAATTTTTGGTAAAAGACTGGCTCACTCCTTCCAAAAAACCCTGCAAAGAAACGAGAATTGTAATCTCACAACAACAAAGAGAAATGGTATAAATATTTTAGTGTAAGGTTGTTGCATTGATATACAAAGAATGTTAGGAGCGGATGTATTACCTGCAAGAGCTCAAGAGAAAGAAGCTGGGTTTTTACCATGACCTCATCTGTTTCTTCCTTCTTAGCCATTTACAAAAATATACTAAAGTTATAAAATAAAAAATAAGCCTAAGTTCAGGCTATAACAAACATAGTAATGGTACAAAACAGACCTTGCATAGTGTGCGAAATAGCAATAATGCATCATGTTGCACAACACTCATACTTTCAAGATCTATACCACTGATTAACATTTTAAAGGACTGTTAGTTTGTTTAAAATGGATAATAGCTAAACTAGGAAAAATTGTAGTTAATATTTAATTTCCCACATTTCCATACCATAAATTTTTTTCCCATCTTCAACATGGACAACCTTGTCAAGCACAACTTCCAATCCCTGATGCAAGTTACCAAGCAAACAGTGAAGTACAATATATCAGAACAAAGAATATATACATCTCAGTATTGGAATATTTGATCTAAGGAACGCACCTTAATATCGCCACCTCCAGCCAAATTTTGCAATTCCTCAACAGATGCAGGGATTGTGTCGTTTCCACCGTTCATAGATAAAGCATCCACCAGAGTTGTCTCTTTCTCATCTTGATCAGCAACTGTTACTTCTCCACTATCAGATTTTGAGCCACCCACGGGCATTGTCATGCTGGATCCACAACCCTACAAATGTTGTTAGGTCGTCTTTAGGAATGGTGCATTCCACCTGAAACAGTGACAAAAACAGTCTAATTTTGATTAAGTAATAAGTATAATAAATGACATGTTAAAAGTTGTACCTTTATTTCTCGGAAAGGAATAAGAAGACTCTTTTCAAGTTTTGCATCAAGGCCTATAATTCTTGCCGCCTATCTAAATTTCTACTTCTCACAGCCCAATGATTCATGCTTGAAGAATCAAACAATGCAAAATTTAGCTTAAAAAAACTAAGGTAAGCATTAAGCACTGAATCAACGTAGTCGAAGATAACAAATAAAGATTTTTATACTAAAACAGAGATAGAAATACACAGATAATAAGATAAGAACAAAAGCAAATGATGATTAATAAAACTGAATCGTTCGGCACCTACATAAATTAATGGAGGGTGAATATGGTTTTCAAAACGTGAAGAATCATAATTCCGATATATATAAACTACAAAAGAAGAAAAAGAGGAAACGCAAGAGAGGAAAGAAATACAATAATCTGTGTTAACTTATACTGCTGAGGTTGATCCAGCTAAGACAACATGTATGACTTCTTGGATCCTAAAAATTCGATCTCCTTTACATCAGTTTGCAGCAAAATATTGAAAGAGCTCAATGATTTCTCTTCAATTCAACTAGATAAAGAAATCAACAAAAGTGCTAGATCAAAAATGCTACATACAAGTCATAAATTTAACTGTCTCACCAAATGAGGATTAACTAATATGGGTTTAAAAGGTAATAATCAAAAGTGGAAATTAGGCTAAGGTCCCTATTTAAGTTTCAAATCTAGCGCACGTCCCCCCAAAGAATTAATGTAAACCCGGTCCCTAGAATTAAGTTGTCGCTCCTTCTTCTTTGATCCCTTCACCTACTGCTTTGCCACTTCCGCCTTTTACCTATTTTGAGAGAAAAAAATGCGCCACTCACTAAAAAATAAAAAAGAAGGAAATATTCTCAGAAGCATTCAAAAAAAAAACAAAAAAAAGTTGCATACATCTGTGCAGTTATTTCCATTAGTAGCATACATACATGCATATATTCATATAATGTTTTCTGTTGAAAATATGGACCAATATACGCATACATGTATGCAACTATTACAAAATAACAGCATAGATGTATGCATACAAAGTTGAATTGAGATTCATGTGTTATGAAAAGTTGTATAGATGAATGCAACTATTCTGTATATATGCATGCACGTGTGAAACAAAATTAAAAGGGACGACGGCTTGTGAATATGCGCATGAATGTATGCGTGTATTTTGTATAAGAGCAAAGATGCATGCAACAATGTCTGAAAATGGCGAATGCTTGAAAAAACAGGCCAGATATGAATATATACACAAAAGGATGCATATATTGTTGTTTAACTGCATACATGTATGCACTTATACTGCAGTTTGGCGCAACACTGAAATATAAGCATGAATGATGCAACTATTTACGAATAGTTGCATTTTTTGATGCATAAACCTACTGTTTCGCTGTTTTTGTGTATTTTTGGATTTTGATGTGATTTTCGATTGTTTTAACACCTGGATTTTTTGGCGTGTATGTGTTTTATTTAGTAATGAATTTTCGTGATTTTTTTATATGTTTTCGAAAAATAGGGACCTAATTTACACGAAAAGTTGCACCGGATGTGAGCCTAATTTTGAAACTTAATAGGAACCTATGACAAACGGACCCTAATCAAAATAATGAAGTATCTGGAAAAAACGTTAAAAAATATAAAATGATTATTAGATATTGAACTAAGATTAAATCAATATAGCATGAATGTACAAGAATGATCGAAGTTAGGCTTTAAATGATTCTTGAGCACAGTATTCACTCCTAAGTCCTAACAAACTGAAACTAACAGAGTGATTATTTGGTATAAAAGTTTTTCCTATTTCAAATATCACGAGTAGAGTGGGATTCATGAAAACCCAGCAATCATAGTTATTGAAAATCAGAAGGAGATGTTTTGAATTCAAAAGAAAATCCATGTAAGATCAGCTTAATTATTTTTGTTAAGAATTGTATCAAGTTGAACCTAACCATTAGACCCTTACAATAGAAAATTTCACGTTGATTTAATTTGTAATATTTGTCATTGATTTCTCTAAAAAAAAGAACAAAAACTCAACATAAACTAAACAAATACGCTAGAGTAAATACAAAGGTTGAAAGAACTAATGCATATTGAGTAAAATTTCATGGAAACAAGTTGAAGTGTTCCACCATTGATACAACTATTGGAGATTTTAATTGTGAGCTTTTCCTTTCTGGTTATGAGGTTACGAAGGAAAATTGTTGGGTACCGATAATGGCAGCTTTGAGTATGACACTTGATCAAAGTGATGACATGGCAGTTGTTTCTCAGTGTTTTCTAGGATTCAGATGTGTTGTGCATGTCACATCAGGGATGTGCATGTAGACATAGAGGGATTCGTTTGTTACATCAGTAGCCAAGTTTACATATCTTCACAATACATCATTTTACATCAACCCCATTTTCTCGCATCATAACCTCTTACAGCCATACCCAATACCCCACCACCTGAAACACCCAGTTGCCACCTTCTTATCTACCCTCTGCCTATCACACTACCCTCTTATCTACCCATTACTGTCGCCTACAAGTTACACCTATCCTCCCTCTCACGACTATCACCTTCGTTTCCACCCACCATTCCATCACATGCCTTGGCCTTCACTCCATCTCCCATCTTGCAATCACTTTAACCATTTATAACTCAATTAACCCCCTTAAATACATAAGATTTTGACATTTGTCCAAAACCTAGCTCATGAACCTGCACAAGGTACCAAAAGTTATCAACCCAATAAGGATTTTTCTGGAAGCAGCTCAATAGCCTGAGCAAGAGAAGATTTCAATAACCCAGTTTTCTCCTCAATCATATAAGTATCAAGCACAGATAAGAACACAGGTGGAACTGATGGACCGGTATTTGGCGAGTACTCGTTCTCGATTGTACTGTATTGAGGAAACAACTCAGCGGGAAGGTTTTCTCCGGATATGAGTAACCACAATTATATTAATTTTTTTATTACCATTGATCTTCTCAACCTTATCCTTGCTTAAACTTCAAGCAAGTCAAATACAACCATTGTCATGTTAATTTGATATGTAGTCTGCAACAAAGAAGGTGAAGTAAAACTGCTTTGCATCCCTGATTACACTTTATGGTATTGGTTCAAAATGAGTAACTACGATTATACCAATTTTTTTTTATTTTAAGTTACGGTTGGTATTCTCAATTTTATGTGTTTAAACTTCAAGCAAGTCAAATACAACTATTATCCTGTTAATTTGATATGTAGTTTGCAACAACGAAGGCAAAACAAAACTACTTTGAATCCTCTGATTATATTTTGTGGTGCAAATTACGCTAGAAAAAGTACACGTTTGACAATAATGTCAAAAGAAAGCTAGCACCTTAAAGGCCTTTAGCAGACTATCATTTCTTCATCAATTGAACTGTCATCTTCGTGGTCGAGTAATCTATCACAATCCAAGTAAAATTCAGATAGATGAAAAGCTGCTTTCTCATGATGAAATCTTAGGAAGAAATAATACCTTTCAATTACAGCCTCATCGTAGTGAATTTGACGTGCTTTACTAGCGTTATCGTCCTCTTCAACAAATAACTCCTTTCAGCCCTTCTTGTGATTTCATCCAATTCTTCCTAAGAATGTGAGCTGTTTACATAAGGCATCTATACTAGAAAACTTTGTGCGTTGTCTCATTCAATTATTATTGTAAACAAAGATAATGAAAAGAATCAAAATAGGTCTAGGTATCCTATGCAGACAGATCCAAACCAAAACCACCAAAATTATACTTTGATGAGAAACATTCAATATTAAGGTGTCTCTGAATTTCTGCAAAGAAGCGCGTTCTTGTTATGGTCAAAAAATATATTATATTTTTCTATAAGAAAATAACTCATTGCAACTGGTGCAAATATTACTAAGTTATCTGTTAAAATTAGAACTGTAAGATAAAAATCAACTATCAAAATACAATATACTTTTGAAAATCCGACAGTATCAACGATTTTTTGCTTCTTGTTATTGCTAAGAATACTAACTATTATTGTGCATGTAAGTTATTATTGGCTCTTAATGAAACAATATAATGATAGCAATTAAGTACTAATTAATGTATATGTATATATGTATGTACAAGAGTATAGAAGTATATAATCTTCGTTATCTACAATTATACTAGCAAAAAAAAAAGAGGAAGACAAATTACTTCATAGTAACCTTTTGTTTAAGTGGTGCATGTTGATTGTCGCGATAATATCTGTTTAGAATTCATTTTCACAACTTCTTTGATGCAACACATACCTAACCATACACAAATGACTAAGAATATGGTGAACAATCAATCAATGCTACTCGATGGCCATATAACTCAAGTTCTTCTTTAATACTCAAATTTAATCAAGGTTATCATTACTCAAAACTGAACTCAAAGGCCGATGATGATAAACAAAGAAGACTGTGTGTAAAATTTCTCTGAATGACCTTACATGATAAAATTGATTTTATTTTCAGTAGATTTGTGGAAAAAAATTGGATTGCCTTATTTTGAAAAATAAATTGTCGCTATATGATAAATCATGCAGCTAAAATATTAAGATATATAGTTTGGGCATCACAAATATCAAAATTCCAATAGAACTAGACTTCACATTCATATTAAGCACATTAAGTACATTAGACAGCCAACAGCAAGAAAAAGAGGTGAATGTTGCTCTAATACCTTAAATAAAACTTTCGATTTACCCATAACTTTTACAACATGACGAGCATAGGATTCAGGCTCTTGAAGAAGTTGCAAATCTTCATGCAAGGCAACTTAAATAAGAATGATTACCAATTCATGTCCCAAAACAATCCTTTAAAAGCCCTCCTTTGACCATAAACTCATCGACCCACTTTGAGACAACATGCAATTTGGTCTCCTTGCCTCGTATAAAAACCTAAGCCCCTGATGATCGACCACCTTTCACGTCATCACCTTTGTGTCCATTCTTTTTAAGCACCTCCTAATTCCAATTCCTATTTGAACTCGCGTCCATATGATTCATTTTGTCTACTACTGTCGCACGCATCCTCTCTTTGCAAGATGGAATCACCCATAATTGATTTCAATTTACGAAAAGGAAAATAATCGGGTACCTAAATGGATTGAATAACAAAATTAAATTAGAGAAAGGAAAAGAATTTGATAATCGATTGGTGGTGGTGCGCAAACCTATTCTGATTCAACTTTGGATCGATTATGATTTTACTGAATAACAATTTGGTTTATTTGGTGGCGGTGGTGATTTCTTTGGACCGTAGATGATTTAGAGATTTAAGAGGATGATTTGGAGTTCAATCCTTTCCATTTATCCTTTTTTTGTCTTCACACTGATAATAAATGAAAACTAAATGGCATAAGCGGGAACGAAAAATCAAAGCCCGCCCAAAACTAGAACGTTGCTATTATGGTAAGGCCGATGAATTAGTTACATTCAGCGTTCAAACACAACTATATTATGTAACTAAATTAATAATTTCTTATAGTGAGTGCATTTCGAAGGATCGGTGGAAAATAGCGTGTGCAAACTACGGATAGATAGCAATGCCAAAAATATGGATCGGAGGTGCTATGTTGGCATGGATCGGAAGGCAATGGCAAGCGCGGATCGGCAGCCTTATCACATGTTGGATCGACAAGGTTTTGTTGATGGATCGATGTACGCACATTAGTGGATCGGTGAGAAGATCCAATGGATCGAGTGAAGCATTGTATGATGGATCAGTTACGAATTTTATCATGGATCAGGCATGTGTTTTTGGATGGATCGTCCATGTTGAATGATGGATCGGGCAAGTGTCCAGGCTTGGATCGGTGATATTTAGCTGATGGATCGGCAAAACCGATCCATGAGGGGTCGGTGAAAAACACTGATGAGTCATAACATTTATGAAGATCTATAAATGTGGATGAAACACTGAGGATTATTATTCATATAAAAGGGTGAAACGCTGTGAATCGAATATCGACCAAACAAAATGTGTTTTTTTTTCGACGTTGGATGTGGCTTCGAAGTGAATTCAAGGTGGAATATTTGAAGTGTTGTGAAGTGTTCATTGATCATCGAAATGCAACGAATGTGAAGATGACTCAAAGTTGTGAGTTTGTGGATAATGGTTGCTCGAGAAGTCGCTTGAGCTTATGGATAGTTATCAAGTAGGATGACTAAAGATATAAAGGCTAAGGGAATATCGTTAGTCGGAGGTTCTAGCAGATTTAAAGTAGGGTACAATGGAGATGCTCATAAGACTAGAAGTTAGTTGGTCGAGTACCATGGGTGTCATTAAAAGGCCTTGATACGAGTCATGATGGCGTATGGAGTTTTTCTAGAACCGGGGTTACCATTAGCCCTTGACGGATGGAAAGTTATGCCAGTTATACGATTAATGATAGTTTCAAGGCAAGATAGACGGTGATAGCCAGAGTTATGGATGTTGATTGTTTTGCTTGTATCGTCTTTTGTAGATTGTTCGACACCGAAGGAAGCATCACTTGGGTACTTGTTTGATGTTAGTTAGGCCTTCGAGGCTTGTGCTTAGGGAATGTTGTTCTCGATTAGAATGGTCTACGCATGATAATTAGTTACTATGCCTAGTACTGTTGTTTCTTTTTGGTGGTTGTAAAGTTTATCAATGTCGGATGTGGAGGAGACGGGTTGGGGTCTTCTTTGATGTGTTGGTAGATTAGTTGATTGATCTATGTAACAACCCATATTTTAATACCTCATTAAAACCATAAATCAAGGCAGAATTAATTTTTAAAATAAGAATCAAGGGAAATGGGTTGCGCCATTGCGTTTTTCTCGAAATTCTACTTAGAAACGAGTCCGAGTTTTCAAAAATCGGAGTCCGTATGAGGGATATATGACACTACGAAGTTTCAGAATCAAAAACAGCTCGAAAATTCGAATTCAAACTCGAATTCAAAACCCAAAACAGGCTGGGCTGGAAATTTCCCGCCCAGGGACCAGGTCGACCTGGGGATCGACCATAGTGTCGACATCCCAGGGACCAGGTCGACCATAGTGTCGACCTGGGGGTCGACCTGTCTCCCGAACCCACTTTCTGAACCTGATGCATTCTGATGTATTTAGACTCGTTTTCTGTCCAGATTCATCTGCCTAATCCTATTTAAACAGCCTCCTAGCCTCATTCTCTTTACACCATTCTTCTCTAACCATATGTTGCACAAACTCTTGATAAACATGGCTTCTTCTTCTTCTTCCTCTAAATTAAATTAAAACGCGAAGATTATTTCTTGAATACTACGGCTAGGAATTTGATATTGGGGATTTGCTTCTACAATCAAAGCAAGATTCAACGATTCAACGACAAATTTCTAGACTTGACTTCTACATCTAAATTTCTTATACCACGATCTGTAAGTTCCAGCCACTTTTAGATAAAAACTATAAACTTAATATGGGCATGTTATAAATTGGAATTGATTTATGTATGATTCATATCTATTCTTGTTTACTTCTTGGATCTTGACTATTGGGAATATTGCCTATGACATTGAAAGTATTGTTAATGGCATAAGACCATGCCTATGCCTATGACTGTGAACATAAGACTATGCCTATGCCTATGATTGTGAACATAAGACTATGCCTATGTCTATGATTATGAACATAAGACTATGCATATGCCTATGACTGTGAACATAAGACTATGCCTATGCCTGTGAACATAAGACTATTGCCTATGACTATGACAAGGACAATTGTGGCTAATCACCTATGATTCATGACCATGAGGTTATTGCCTAGGATTATGACTATGAAATTGGATCTAAGCTTGATTTTCTATTCAGACCTATTTTCTTTATTTGTCCTTGGATCTTGATTTTGGGGATTTTTCTATTTAAGTTATATCTATCTATGTTCTTGAACCTAGACTATTATTCAAACCTTTTCATAATGTTATCAGATCTACATGCCTACGATGTTTTACTCAATTTATTCAGTTGTGTTATGCCTTGGAAATAAATTGATAACGGAACAATGTTTATTATGTTATATGTGAAGTTGAATGATATTCTATTTTATTATCATGTTGGATCGGGAATTAATGAACAAGTCTATTCATATGTATATTGGAGTATAACCTGTTATGATAAGTTGTGTAGTTTATCATGTTATGCAAGTTTTAGGTTGTAAAATCGTATCACATATGTGACTAAATGTTAGATCTACATGTTTATGTGTATATGTTAAACCTATGTCATATTTCAAGTTCACACTTATTCATATGTTCGTGATTGATTTGTAAGTTCACATATATGTAAGTTGATTCAGTCTATGTTGCAAATTCACATATATGTATGTTGATTTAGTCTACAATGCAAGATCATACCTATGATATTCATGTTGATTATTTTGCAAGTACACACCTATGGTGTTCATATTGACTATGCCGAGAAGGCCAAGTTTACACCTATGTCATGTTTATGTTAATGAATTTTTTTACACAAATTTTGTGTACATTAAATTAGGCTAAGTTTTTAGCCTAATATTATATGACAAAAATCATGCGAACGAAAATTAGGCTAAGATTGTTAGCCTAATATTTAGATGGGGTAACGTTGGAAAAAATTGGTAATTATAGGAAACTTGGCACGAAACTTGCCTTGAAAACTTGACACGAACTTGACATGATTCTTGAACATGGACATAACACTAGAATGAACTTGAAAATGGACAACTCGAGGTTGGGTTGAGTTTGCAGTGTAGTTCTGCCCGGAACCGCCCGGCAAATCCAGTTACTGCAAACAATAGGATCCAATGTGGGTAGTTGGTCATATCGCACTTGAAAACCCGAGGTCAGACTGAGTTGTGATGTAATTCTGCCCGGAACCGCCCGGCATATCCAGTGACCACAACAACAGGTCTGATGTGAGAGGTTGGGGTGCATTAATGAATTAATGCCACATGATAGGGTTAAGTCATGAACATGAAAGACAACACTTAACCAACTTGATACATGATTCATAGGGCTAAGTCATGAACTTGAACGACGACACTTAGTCAAATTTGACATGACACGTAGGCGGGTTAAGCCACGAACTTGAATGACAACACTTAACCAACTTGACATGCTAGACTGATAAGGGTTAAGTCATGAATTTAAATGACAACACTTAACCTATTGGACGAAACCCTAGTTACGCGGTCCATTTCAGCAGTAACCCACTAAATGTATCATGGTACCCTGGAACTAGGCAGGGTGGGGCACGATTACTGGGTTGATTGTAAGCGACCAGAACGACGGCTGTGTTAGTGCACCAGTGCAGGTTCAGGCGGGCTATGGTCGTGCACGTGGTCCGGAGTTGAAAAAGTAGGCATTGGGCATCTGTAGGTTTATCTGTGCATGCTTGATTCGTGTTACTGGTTGGCACCCTAGGGCTTGATACACCCTATGGTGGACCTAGCACAGGTGACTACATTCGTGACAGGGCCGTATGACACAGAGACAAATGACGAGCTAGAAATTGTAGGGAGTCGATCGATTAGTGGATCGTTCTGTTGGACCTCGTAATGGGTCATTTCATGATATTGGGCCAAGGGATCATTTCATGATTAATATAAGACATGGGTTTGGGATTCTAGTACAGTTGGTGC
This sequence comes from Allium sativum, assembly GCA_030737875.1. Classification (NCBI taxonomy): domain Eukaryota; kingdom Viridiplantae; phylum Streptophyta; class Magnoliopsida; order Asparagales; family Amaryllidaceae; genus Allium; species Allium sativum. The sequence goes on along the minus strand of CM060924.1, from coordinate 412,212,549 downwards.
AGCGAACCTTGAATATGTGATGCTATACTTGATTACACTTGAATTATCATGCTATCTTAGTCTATCTTGCCAATCTTGACAGCATTCTTATGTTTACTTTCAGTTTATACATGTCATGTTACCTTTACCTGTTTTTATGCTGAAAGTCACTTGGACTTACCAGTCTTTATGACTGACCTGTTTTCTTTCGCTTCTTTTTCTTTCATCCCCCCCAAGGTTCTTTGGGAGGAAACTCTAGCACTTAGCTTGGATTTCGCTTGCTTTCGGTTTAGCTCATGTACGATTTGATCTTGAGTTATGCTATGGCTGCATTTCTGCTACCTTTGGGGAATTAAGCTACTTTTGTTGTTTTAAGATTATGCTTCTTTATTTATGCAAGACAAAAAATTTTGTAATGGAAAATAATGATCTTGGTTATTTGATGTAAAAGGTTTGACTCTTTTTGAAAGTAATGAAATTTAGCTCTTGAATCTTCCATTGTTTTATTTATGTTCTGTCTTGTAATATCTCTGTTTTTGTTTACCTCGATAACGCTCCTCCAAAACTAGTGCATTCCCTTTTGTGAGTGACCCTAGCGGAGGTGGGGTGTTACATTTGGTATCAGAGCAGAAGGTTACCAGACTGGGCAATTTTTTTTAAAAACCTTCTGAAATTATTTTCAAAACCGTTTACAAAGAAGCATTTTTCAAGAAAAGTCTTGTTTTATTTAAAGGTTATTCCCCAAAAGCCATTAGCACTATCCTTTGTTTCCTTGTTTAAATCTATTCATTTCCGTTTCAGCATGTCTGGGAATCTTAACTTTCCATAGGGCATGCCAATACCTGGCTGGTTCAGGAGGTACTTAGAGGCTAGGGCCAACGATGCAGGCCCAGCAGATATTCCTCCTCCAGCTGTAGCGATTCCTCCTCCCCCTCCTCGGGCAATTGCATTCTCAAAGATCTGTAAAGATTTTAGGGCCATGGGTGGAAAGGATTTCAAGGGAACCGAATCATTCGTAGAAGCAAGGAACTGGCTCAAAGAAACTGAGGATCTGTTTGTTATCTTCGAGGTGGACGATAGGCAGAAGGTACAGTTGGCGGTATGGTTGCTCAAAGATGAAGCTTCCTATTGGTAGGAAGTCACTAACGCCAAGAGGCCGGTTGAAATATGGATGGATTTCAGAATAAGTTTTGAGACGAAATTCCACTCGCAAGCTGAACGAAGTTTATAGCTGGAAAAATTCTTATCTCTTAAGCAAGGAAGTATGACGGTCAAGGAGTACGTCAATCAATTCAATCAGCTGGCTCGGTTTGGACTGGACTTAGTGAATAACCCTCATAAGAAGGCTCTTCGTTTTGTCAAAGGATTGAATGAGCTACTTCACAGCTTGGCTATGACCCACATACCTATAGGGGCTACTTACGAAAAGCTGGTAGACATGGCGCTCTTAAATGAAGAAGACAAGAATGGCAAGAAGGAGGTTAAGGCGAATGAGTCTCCAAACAAGAAGGTTGACTCCAAGAAAGGAGGCAAGAACAACAACAACAATAATGATAACAAGACACGTGAGAAAAGAAAATGTCACTTCTGTGGTATTGAGGCGCATATAGTCCAGGATTGTAGAAAGAAGAAGACGAAGTTGGGAGCATGCTTTCAGTGTGGTGATACTGGACATATCAGTAAGAACTGCCCTAAGAATAAAGGGCAAGGCCCGCAGGCAGGATCTTCTGGGGGTACATCTTTAACTTCTTCTCCTTGGTGCTTTGTTTTATCTTGCTTATCTTTTCAATCCTATCTTGAGAACCTTAGCTAGAACCCTTTTGGATGTAAACATGTGATTGAAACATGTGATGGTTGATGTTTGCAAATGGTTGCAAGTGGTCGCAAGTGGTTGCTCGTGGTTGCATAACACACATTAGGCACTAGATCGGCTCAGATACATTTTCATATTGCATATGCATGAGTGTTTATACTTGTTTATGGATGAAATTGAATGTGTTATCATGTGGATGTTGCATATAGATGGATGTTGTTGCACACATATAGTGTTTTTGTGACTAGGACTATTTGCATACATGTTGGATTCATGGCACTAAACATATTTTGCATTAGGAAGATCAATCAGGCCTGATCATTTGCACTAGATAAGGAACATATACACACACTTTCTGCATATGTTCATATAGCATTAGAAATCTTTTAAGTACAATGGTTGCTTGTGGATGATGGTTGAGCAGATGGTCGATTGGATGATAGGATTCATTCTTCTTGACTTAAAGATTTCGGGGATGAAATCCTTTAAGGAGGGGAGAATGTAACAACCTGTATTTTAATAACTCGTTAGAACCATAAATCAAGGCAGAATTAATTTTTAAAATAAGAATCAAGGGAAACGGGTTGCGCCATTACGTTCATCTCGAAATTCTGCTAGGAAACGAGTCTGAGTTTTCAAAAATCGGAGTCTGTATGAGGGAGATATGACCCTCCGAAGTTTCAGAAATTTTCAGAATCAAAAACAGCTCGAAAATTCGAATTCAAAACCCAAAACAGTCTGGGCGGGAAATTTCCCGCCCATGGACCAGGTCGACCTGGGGGTCGACCATAGTGTCGACCTCCCAAGGACTAGGTCAACCATAGTGTCGACCTGGGGGTCGACCTGTCTCCTGAACCCACTTTCTGAATCTGATGCATTCTGATGTATTTAGACTCGTTTTCTGTCCAGATTCGTCTGCCTAATCCTATTTAAACAGCCTCCTAGCCTCATTCTCTTTACACCATTCTTCTCTAACCTTATGCTGCACAAACTCTTGATGTACATGGCTTCTTCTTCTTCTTCCTCTAAATTAAATTAAAACGCGAAGATTATTTCTTGAAGACTATGGCTAGGAATTTCATATTGGGGATTTGCTTCTACAATCAAAGCAAGATTCAACGATTCAATAATTCAACAAAAAATTTTTAGACTTGACTTCTACATCTAAATTTCTTAGACCACGATCTGTAAGTTCCTGTTACTTTTAGATAAAAACTATAAATTTAATATGGGCATGTTATAAATTGGAATTGATTTATGTATGATTCATATTTATTCTTGTTTTCTTCTTGGATCTTGACTATTGGGAATATTGCCTATGACGTTGAAACTATTGTTAATGGCATAAGGCTATGCCTATGCCTATGATTGTGAACATAAGACTATGCCTATGACTGTGAACATAAGACTATGCCTATGCCTATGAACATAAGATTATGCCTATGCCTATGACTGTGAACATAAGACTATGCCTATGCCTATGACTGTGAACATAAGACTATTGCCTATGACTATGACAAGGACAATTGTGGCTAATCACCTATGATTCATGACCATGAGGTTATTGCCTAGGATTATGACTATGAAATTGGATTTAAGCTTGATTTTCTATTCAGACCTATTTTCTTTATTTGTCCTTGGATCTTGATTTTGGGAATTTTTCTATTTAAGTTAGATCTATCCATGTTCTTGAACCTAGATTATTATTCAAACCTTTTCATAATGTTATCAGATCTATATGCCTGCGATGTTTTACTCAATTTATTCTGTTGTGTTATTCCTTGGAAATAAATTGATAATAGAACAATGTCTATTATGTTATATGTGAAGTTGAATGATATTCTATTTTATTATCATGTTGGATCGGGAATTAATGAATAAGTCTATTCAAATGTATATTGGAGTATAACCTATTATGATAAGTTGTGTAGTTTATCATGTTATGCAAGTTTTAGGTTGTAAAATCATATCACATATGTGACTAAATGTTAAATCTACATGTTTATGTGTATATGTTAAACCTATGTCATATTTCAAGTTCACACTTATTCATATGTTCGTGATTGATTTGCAAGTTCACATATATGTAAGTTGATTCAGTCTATGTTGCAAATTCACATATATGTATGTTGATTTAGTCTACGTTGCCAGATCACACCTATGATATTCATGTTGATTATTTTGCAAGTACACACCTATGGTGTTCATATTGACTATGCCGAGAAGGCCAAGTTTACACCTATGTCATGTTTATGTTAATGAATTTCTTTATGCAAATTTTGTGTACATTAAATTAGGCTAATTTTTTCGCCTAATATTATATGACAAAAATCATGCGAACGAAAATTAGGCTAAGATTGTTAGCCTAATATTTAGACGGGGTAACGTTGGGAAAAATTGGTAATTATAGGAAACTTGGCATGAAACTTGCCTTGAAAACTTGACACGAGCTTGACATGAATCTTGAACATGGACATGACACTAGAATGAACTTGAAAATGGCCAACTCGAGGTTGGGTTGAGTTTGCAGTGTAATTCTACCCGGAACGGCCCGACAAATCCAATTACTGCAAACAATAGGATCCAATGTGGGTAGTTGGTCATATAGCACTTGAAATCCCGAGGTTAGACTGAATTGTGGTGTAATTCTGCCCGGAACCACCCGGCATATCAAGTGACCACAACAACAGGTCTGATGTGAGAGGTTGGGGTGCATTAATGAATTAATGTCACATGATAGGGTTAAGTCATGAACATGAAAGACAACACTTAACCAACTTGATACATGATTCGTAGGGCTAAGTCATGAACTTGAACGACGACACTTAGTCAAATTTGACATGACACGCAGGCAGGTTAAGTCACGAACTTGAATGACAACACTTAACCAGCTTGACATGCTAGACTGATAAGGGTTTAGTCAAGAGTTTAAATGACAACACTTAACCTATTGGACAAAAACCCTAGTTACGCGGTCCATTTCAGCAGTAATCCACTAGATGTATCATGGTACCCTAGAACTAGGCAGGGTGGGGCACGATTACTGGGCTGATTGTAAGCGACCAGAACGACGGCTGTGTTGGTGCGCCAGTGTAGGTTCAGGCGGGCTATGGTCGTGCACGTGGTCCGGAGTTGAAAAAGCAGGCATTGGCATCAGTAGGTTTATCTATGCCTGCTTGATTCGTGTCGGTGGTTGGCACCCTAGGGCTTAATACACCCTATGGTGGACCTAGCATAGGTGACTACATTCGTGATAGGGTCGTATGACACAGGGATACACGACGAGCTAGAACTTATAGGGAGCCGATCGATTAGTGGATTGTTCCGTTGGACCTCGTAATGGGTCATTTCATGATATTGGGCCAAGGGATCATTTCATGATTAATATAAGACATGGGTTTGGGATTCTAGTAGAGTTGGTGCAGCGAACCCTGAATATGTGATGCTATACTTGATTACACTTGAATTATCATGCTATCTTAGTCTATCTTGCCAATCTTGACATCATCCTTATGTTTACTTTCAGTTTATACATATCATGTTACCTTTACCTGTTTTTATGCTGAAAGTCACTTGGACTTACCAGTCTTTATGACTGGCCCGTTTTCTTTCGCTTCTTTTTCTTTCATCCCCCCCAGGTTCTCAGGGAGGAAAGTCTAGCACTTATCTTGGATTTCGCTTGCTTTCGGTTCAGCTCATGTACAGTTTGATCTTGAGCTATGCTATGGCTGCATTTCTGCTACCTTTGGGGAATTAAGCTACTTTTGTTGTTTTAAGATTAAGCTTCTTTATTTATGCAAGACAGAATTTGTTGTAATGGAAAATAATGATCTTGGCTATTTGATGTAAAAGGTTTGACTCTTTTTGAAAGTAACGAAATTTAGCTCTTGAATCTTCCGCTGTTTTATTTATGTTTTTTCTTGTAATATTTTTGTGTTTGTTTACCTCGATAACGCTCCTCCAAAACTAGTGCATTCCCTTTGTGAGTGACCCTATCGGAGGTGGGGTGTTACAATCTACCTATTTCTCATATACTTTATTGATGATGTTAGGTAGTTGTCTGACTCAAGGTTTTATGTCTCCCTCTTACTACCCTGGGTTGTTCATCCAGTTGTGGATAGGCTGACTGAGTTGCTTGTGACATGTAGTATACTTTGATGAGGACGATGTTATTGGGCGACGAGGAGCAGGAGGCTAACGTATTATCTCCTACTATGTACTATTTTCTATTTTCCGCTGTTATATTTGATGTATTCTCTGAGTGACCTACAGTGAGGCATTTTGTACAGACTCTTATGATGTACTCTAGTGATGTGTGTATATATATATATATATTTCATGATGATATGAAATGTTTAAGATTCCACTCAATTCTGCTTCACTATTATTGCATGTTGTATATGTTCTATTATATTTATCCTTGCACTGTGAGTTATACGACCAGTTCTGCATGTGTTATTCTACTTTGATGTTCGTCCATAGCTACCTGGCACGTCTTTCAGCCATTATTCCCCTTGTTAAGTGCAATAGTTATGGGCGGTCGTCACATTTTCTACCAGAGCTCTATTTAATCAATTTTAGCCTATATTATATTAAAGTGTATGGCGCTTGAACTCAATTGCATTTATTCTCATGAGTGGACTAATCATTTTATGTTACAGATTTAGAATGAGTCATCGAACGTCGAGACATATTACTATGGAGGAGACTGTTCTTGGAGAGGGAGATGGCGATATACCAGATTACCAAGCTATGTTCAAGGCCATGGTGGCAACGATCATAAGGAGGGTACCCGCTCCAAAGAGAGCCGCGGTAGATGTTGGAATGCAAGTGCAAGTACCTAGGGTTATGGACTTCACGAAGCTATGAAAGGATTTCACTTCTCTAGGATGGAATCCTTTCAAAGGGACAAAACCGATTATATAGATTCAAAGGTGGATTGATAATTGCATTGGGATTTTTGGAGACTTAGGCATTGATGATGCAACTAAGAGAAAACTTGCATTGAAACAGATACAAGGAAGAGATATGGACTAGTGGAACTCTGTCACTCTAGAGACTCCAAAAGATGAGATCACATGGGATCAGTTCCAAGTCAAGTTTGAGACGAAGTTCATCTCTACCTTTCAGAAGTAAATTTTGTTCAAAAGGTTCATTAAGCTAAAGCAGAATGGTCAACTAATGTTGGAGTATGTTTTTGACTTTGAAGTTTTGTCCAAGTATGCTCGTTCGTATGTTGAGACTCCTTACAAGAAGAATGAAAAGTTTGTCAAGGGCTTGGAAAAATATCTTGGGAATCAGTCGATTGATCACTTGGATGATTCTTATGAGAAGATCGTGGAAAAAGGTTTTAGGCACGAGAGTTTCTTTCCCAAGGAAGAGACTCTTATTGCAGCTAAAAAGGTACCGAAACCACGACAGGGTGGTAAAAACAAGAAGAGGAAGCAGCAACAACAGAAAGAAAAAGATGGTCAGAAGAAGCAGAAAAGAGAGGTGATTTGCTTCAACTGCCAGCCGAAGGGCCATTTTTCCAAGGATTGTAAGAGTTCAAAAGATGAGAGGAAGCGCTTTAACTTTGAGAAGCCTGGGAATAATAAGAAGGATTGACCAGAACCAGCTAATGCAAGTAGTTTGTGAAGGCGCATGCTTTGGAAGTTGTGCCATCTTCTTCATGGGCTTTTACGTCGGAGGAGAAAGGGAAGGGTGTGGTCATTAAAGGTACTCTTTCCATTAGATATGTTTCATCTCGATTATTGTTTAATACTGGAGCATCGCATTCTTTCATTTGCAATGAGCTTGTGTACCGCTTGGGTTTGCAACCCGAGATGTGTGACAGACCAATTGATCGTGGCTAATCCAGTAGGGGGTTCATCTAGTTTGTGTATGATTTGTCATAGTCTAGTGTTGTGGAGTCATGGTTGCTCCTTTGTGTGTGATTGCTTTGTTTTGAACTTCGCTGGGTTTAGGATTATTTTGGGTATGGACTGGCTCTTGAAGTATTCAGAAAAAGTGGATTGTGAGAAGCTTGAGATGACATTCGGAAATGTGAAAGAGCGAATGGTTGTGATTCGATGTAAGCCAGAAGATGGGGTCTTCGTAAGCTATTTGTATTCGCTTGTGATTCCACAGGAAGACTTGTCATCTGTGTCGATATCTAGTGAGTTCGATGAGTCTTTGACAAGGTCAAAGGGTTGCTACCGCATCATGAGATTGGATTCAAGATCAATTTGGTCGAAGGTGCTAGACATATCGTTATGCCTCTTAGGCGGATGACGCCTAAGGAACAACTAGAGTTAGATGTTTGGGAAAAGGATTCATTCGGAGAAGTGTGTCCAAATGGGGTGCACCAATTGGGTTTGCAACCAAAGCTGATGGATCTTTAAGATTATGTGTGGAATATCATGAGCTGAACAAGGTGACCAAGAAGAACAAGTACCCATTTCCAAGGATAGATGACTTGTTTGATCACCTTCACGAGGCCAAGGTGTTTTATCAGATGGATAGTATGTCGAAAACTGCTTTTATAACACCATCCGGTTTGTTTGAGTGGTCGGTGATGCCATTTGGATTGACGAACACGCCAACGTATTTTGTTGATCCTACGAATAGGGTATTCAGGGATCAGTTGAACAAGTTCGTGCTTGTGTTTGTGGATGATGTTCTGGTGAACGAGGAAGAACATAAGAAGCACTTGTGGGCTATTTTGGAAATCTGGCGAAAGCATCAACTGAGAGCTAAGTTTTCAAAGTGTCACTCCTGAAGAGTGAAGTGAGGTTCTTAGGCCATGTTGTTTCTGGAAACGGAATTTCAGTGGATCCCACTAAGGTGGAAGAAATCTAGGGCTGGGATGGACCTAAGTATGCGACGGATATTCGGAGTTTCCTTGGGTTGGCGGGATATTATCGTTGTTTATCAAGGATTTCTCCAAGGTAGTTGCACCGTTAACAAGACTGATGATGAAGAATCAGGTGTTCACATGATGTGAAGTGTGAGCAAGCTTTCGGAATCCTGAAGAGAGACCGACGAGTGCTCATGTTTTGACGATTCCAAGTGGGAATAAAGAGATGGTGGTATACACCAATGCATATGGTACTAAACTTGGAGCAGTGCTGATGCAGAAGGATAGAGTTGTGGCCTACGCAAGTCAACAGCTAAAGTCGCACGAGAGGAATTATCCAACTCATGATTTTGAGTTGGTGGCGATTGTGTTTGCTCTGAAAATATGGAGACATTACCTGTTGGGAGTTCAACTCAAGTTTTTTACGGATCACAAGTCGTTGAAGTATCTTTTCTCCCAAAAGGATTTGAAAATTCAGCAGTAAAGGTGGTTAGAGGTTCTGGCATCGTATGATTTTGGTATCACCTACACTCCTGGCAAAGGCAACGCAGTGGCCGATGCATTGAGTCGAAGACATGCAAGTTTGGGCGTAATGTTTTCGGAATGGGAGCACCTCGAGTATTTGGCAGGATTTGATTTTAGGCCATGATGCGAGTTAGAGCCTGAAACATTGGCAAGCTTAACGATAAGACCTACTCTCATCGAAAGGATTGGCGAAAGCCAAAAGCGTGATGCAAAGCTTCTCGAGATTATCCAGAAGTTAGAACCAGAGGATAAGTAATTCAAAGTTGATCGAGAGGATTGGTTTCGAAAGAAAAGACGATTGGTTGTTCCTAATATTGATGGACTGATAGATAAGGTTCTAAGAGGATGTCATCACTCGAAGTTGACGATTCATCCCGGTGGTAATAGGATGTATCAGGACATGAAGCTACTTACTACTGGGAAGGAATTAAAAGGGTTGTTGGAAAATTTATTACCAAGTGCATGAACTGTCAATTGGTGAAAGCTGAAAAGAAGAAGCCGAGTGGATTGCTTCAGCCATTGGAAGTTCCTATGTGGAAGTGAGAGAAAATATTAATAGATTTCATCGATTGACTATCTAGGACCAAGGCAGGAAATGAAGGAATTTGGGTCATTGTTGATCGCTTGACCAAAAGCGCAAGGTTTATTCCTATCAAAGCGCCTAGGACAACATCGAAGTGGGCTGAGCTATATATTAAATGGATTGTTCAATTCCATAGTATTCCGGAGACCATAGTGAGTGATCGAGATCCATTGTTCACGAGTGGATTTTGGAAGAGTTTGCGAGAGACTTTGGGAATCGAGCTATGTTTGAGTACGAATTATCATCCCCAGACCGATGGTCAAACCGAGAGGGTTAACCGAGTTTTGAAAGATCTCTATAGAGCTTGTGTATTGGACTTCAGAGGATCGTAGGAAGACCATCTACATATTGTTGAGTTTGCATATAACAATAGTCGAGCATTGGAATGACACCATACGAGGCGTTGTATGGTAGACCGTGTAATTCTCCGGTATGTTGGTTAGAAACTGGAGATAAGTTGATACTTGGGCCTAAGATGATCAAGAAGACATCGGAATGTATCAAGATCGTTCGACAATGAATGAAAGCAGCTCGAGATAGTCAGAAGAGTTACGTGGATAAGCGTGAAAAAGACTTGGAGTTCAACGTTGGTAAGATGGTTTTCGTGAAGATTTCACCATTGATGAATTTTGTTCGATTCAGAAGTAAAGGAAAGTTAGCTCTGAGCTTGGTTACACAGTTTCCGATAGTCGATCGGATTGGAAAGCTCACGTACAGATTGGATTTACCCAAGAAGATGTCGAGTGTGCACAATGTTTTCCATGTTTCGTATCTACGGAAGTGTGTGCATGATTCGGATGTGGTGATATCTCCAAAACAATACAAAGACCTAGAAGTCAAGTCCGTAGTTTTGAGACCTCGTAAGCCGCTTCACGTTCCGGAGAATGACATGAAACAGCTTAGGAGAAAGACGGTTAAGCTAGTCAATGTGCAATGGAGTGAGAATGATGATGATTGTACGTGGGAAATAGAAGAGAGTATGAAGATGATCCATCCAGAACTCTTCGTTGGTATGACCCATTAATGTAGTGTTACCTTACACCATTGTAACTTGTACTGTTGGGAGAATTTCACGTGCTAGGTTAAGGCTATGGATGCATTGCTTGATGGGTCCTAGTTTGGATGGTAAATTGGCTGCTCATGGATGATTGGCATACTGAATAGTTTTGGTTGCTTGTGTTTGTTTGGATTTCGAGAGCGAAATTCCTAAAGGGAGAGGGGGAGAATGCAAAGACCCACGTTTTACGTATTGGAGGATCATAAAATATTTTTATTTAGCTACCTAAGGGTCGGATCATTCTCATATTTTGATATGTTGGTTATGGGAATGTGTGGCATGTCCATAATTTTTATATATTTTAATTGTGACCACTTTGCTCCTATTAGTCTTGAACCTGGCATAACTTTTGATTGGGATTGAATCAGATGCTAAGATTAATTTCATTGGAAATGAAACGATGTTTCCAATTCTGTAGAGTGGTCGCATTAAAGATTTGGTTCAACAGTTCGGGAGGAATTGTTGTTTTAGTGCTACACAATTTCTAGACAGACTAATTAGTCATTAGTGGGCTGATTAGTGAGGTCCATCAAGGCTAGGGGTTGTTGGCTATAAATAGAGGGGTAGAGGCATGGAGAATTGTTTAGTTTCTTCAATTCTCTATTTGGTTGGGGTTTAAGATTCTCCCTACTCCAATCGAATAACTCTCCACTTCAATTAAGTCTTAGATCTACATTAGAAAATTAAAGATCAACATCGAGGAAGCATAGATCGCATCAAATTAGTTGATTTAAATATCGTTCTTTGCTGTTCTTCACTGTGCAGATTAGAGATTCATCGTTTTCAAGCTATTTTGTGGATTTGGTGAGTGATAAGCATCTCTCACCTGAATTCAATCGAGTATATGGGTTGTTTGTTCTTATTTTCATTATTTCTATTCACTTTCACCTAGTCCTACATCATGGTAAGTATATTTTCATTTGAATCACCATAGGATCTAACCTAGCAACTTATAACGGTAAATTCTTGTTAATTCTACGTTTATGCAAGTTGATATCCATTTGTTTATTCAATTATTGTTTAATCATGATTTGGGTGAAATTCATATAGTTGTATGATGATTTATCGTTGTGCAAATGTGTGTTGGTGATTACTAGTGATTGATTGTTGAATTGATTGGTTTTGTATCGAAGCTACGAGTGACTCGATCATTGATGGAGTGCACAAACTTGATAAATCGATCGCCTGCGTGGATCAATGACTTGGGAAGAATGAAATGGTGATGGATCCGCTCAAATTTGCGATAGATCGGTTGGCAAATAAAGATGGATCGATGCTTGGTAAGTTAGTAGATCGGGCCATGTGCATTTCGAAGGATCAGTGGAAAATAGCATGTGTAAGCTATGGATCGATACCAATGCCAAAAGTATTGATCAGAGGTGCTATGTTGACATGGATCGAAAGGAAATGGAAAGCATGGATCGGCAGCCTTATCACATGATATATCAACAAGGTTTTGTTGATGGATCGAACGTGTGCACATCGGTGGATCGGTGAGCAGATCCAATGGATTGGGCGAAGCATTGTATGATGAATTAGTTACGAATTTTAGCATGGGTGGGCATCTGTTTTTGGATCGGCCATGTTTAATGTTGGATCGGGCAAGGGTCCAGGCTTGGGTCGGTGATATTTAGCTGATGGATCGGCAAGACCGATCTATGAGGGGTTGGTGCAAAACACTGATGAGTCATAGCGTTTCTAAAGCGCTATGGATGTGGATGAAACGCTGTGGATTGTTATTCCTAGAAAAGGGTGAAAAGCTTTGAATCGAATATCGACCAAATGAAGTGTGTTTTTAGTTCGACGTTGGACATGGCTTAGAAGTGAATTAAATGTGGAATATTCGAAGTGTTCGTTGATCGTCGAAATGCAACGAATGTGAAGATGACTGCGATTGATTGTTGAAAATATACGTATATGTGATATAGTCTATATATGTACAATTACAGATTGAAGAGAACCAATTATAATATATTATATTCATAAAGCCTTAGAGTGTTTTTCGGCTTGGTTTGATAAGTATAATATATGATTATTATGTGAATGTTCGTTTTGTTAACAAAACAGACATTTATATTCATTATATACAATATTTTTGGATTTGTCCTTGTATTTAAAAAGTTGTGAACACAACAATGAAATTAAATCTCGTAAACCATTTCATTTTAAACAGTTCTCAAAATTTCGAAAGCGATTCCTTTATGTTCCCTGTATATACGCAATTGTGTACTGATCAGGGAACTAAATCGAAGTGCTGCCAAAATTTTGTTGAATTGTTTAAATTGAAAAAATTTACACGATTTAATTACATTATTGTATTTGGAATGGTAGGTAGGATGACCCACCAACAAAGTGTAAATGATCGATTAACATAACATTCAGCGATAAAATTATTTTAGTTAAATGTAAATGCAAATTTTATCATACTTTTTAATTATCTACTTAGGAAAAATGGACAATTATTTTACTGATCGAAGTTGGATGTACAAATGAAGAGAAGATGATGGCATAATAAGTGAACAATTTATTAATGGTGTTGGGTGTTTATTGATTTCGTTTTAAGTAACATTGAAAACGACGATTAAATTTGTTATCCGTGTTGTAGATGCAAATTCTTAAAGCATTTGATGCCGCAAATGGTTAGAGTTCATTTGCATCAATACGGTTTATAGGCCGAGTTTGCGAGATATTAGGCAAATAGAAGCAAGAACCCGGTTACACATCGCGGTAGTCTCAAGTCGTTCCAACACCATCGCGAGGACCTGGTATATATATTAATTACACAGTTAAAGATTTTACATTCTAAGTTGTTAAAAGTTAGTTGATTTAGCTTTAAGTTCTAATTTACATATATGCATATTTCAGGAGAGACAGCATGGTGTTCATGTGTTGTACTAGGAAGTTTTGACGATACACATGAAGTGAGTCAGATTGACGATACAGACTCAGTTTCCTACTCCTAGGACCACGATGCCAAAGCATGTGATGCATATGTAAGTATAACATAGTTAATTAATGTTATAATTTAATTAAAACAGTGTTACCTAAATTCAATTTTATTTTGTTTAACAAGATAAATTTCAGCAATAAAGGGCACATATGCTTGAGGAGACTGGGAGGACCGAGTTGAATACCGAGGATGAGGATATGATTTTTTAGGCTTTCATGGATCCACCAACCCAGAACAGACGCTTTGGTTTTGGGAACCAAGAGGTAATAGAAACTAAAATTTATAATAAAAACTGAAATTTACTTGAGTTGCTATTATGAAATATTTATAATCTAAAATTATTTACAGGTTAGGACATCTCAGCAGTCGTGGTAGAGGGCTCAGGATAAGGAGGAGATCGCACAGCTACGAACCTAGATCGCAGAGCTTAATGAGCGTGATCGCCACCATAAAGAGCAGATGGAGCAGCTTAACCAGCGTCTGGTGAAGTTCATTGCGCAGTACGGTAGGGGTCCTTCATCCGGTGGTTCCCAGGGAGAGTGAGTTGAGGTTAGTTTGTTCTGATATTATATATATATATATATATATATATATATATATATATATAGACACACACACACAAATACGCTTTGAGAGTGGGTGAGGATTATGCTTGATATATTACGATAGTTTGTACGTGTTGATGCTATGTTGGTGATGATGGTTTTGACGTGATGTTGGTTGACTATTTATTTTGATGTTGGGTTAATGACATTGGGATGCATGTACATATATGTTGTGTTGATGACGTTGGGTTGATGTATTTTATAAATATTGGTTTATGTTATGTGTTTTGGATGTTATGTGTTTGGTATAATACTATGTCTGGGTATGTATGTGATTGTGACTTTGATGTATATGCTCGAAATGGAGCTGTTTTGATGAATATGAGATGGTAGGGTGGCTGAAAGTGAGTAATCTGAAATCTATTTAAAAAAGTTATCCAGATTTCCAACGGCGTCTAACGGTTCCCAACGGCTTCTAGGTCCATATATTCAATGGCAATCAACGATTTTGAATGGTAAATTTCATCGGTTATCAACGATATCCAACAGCTTACTAGTCCAACGTGAAATTCACATAACCCAGTTACAAAGTTGGAAGCCATTGGAAAATTACCGTTGGAGGCATTGGAAGTCATTGGAAATCATTGATGTGTATAACAACGCCTTTACCAACGTCGTTCAATGGGTTTCCAACAGCCGTCAATGGCCCTTGGCCGTTGGAAATCACTATGTCTCTTGTAGTGGAGACGTGAAAGAATTTACATGTAATTATGGTGAGTTCAACACTCACACTTTTAGAATATTACTATGTTACATATAGTAGCATAAATTGTTGATATCTTTGTTGGATGAATTACCACCAGTTGGTTCGGATTTATTCCATCTCCTATGATGGGTGATCTTGTACCCTCTTAGTAGCGGATGGCCTATAATATATGATTATATGTTGTATTTGATGTGAGGAACATATTAGAGGGATCTAAAAGGATTCCCCACAACTTTTGATTTAATTTTGTACATATATGTGTTGATATACATGAGATGTGATGTGGGGGGATAGGTTGGAGGGATCCAACATGATTCCTTATTGTGGTTGTTATGGTATTTGCATCATATTATTGATATATGAAATGTTGAATACTAAAGTGGAATACTGATCATATTTATTATATAACATTGGTATATAATTATCGCTTGTTAGAAGGATCAAGTTTCATAAAAAGATTTTGCAAAAAAATGTAAAAGGAGTTTTATAACAAAACCCAGTTATGTTAAGGATTTTATAAAAGATATACAAGAGTTTTACAATTATCCAAATTTTATAAATAATTTTTATGAAGTTATAAAAATAAGATTTGAGAAACGAATCAAGTTATATAAATGATTTGAATTCATAAACTAACTTTTAAATTATTTTAAAAACTTATAATAGAATTTTATAGAAAAAACTAGAGATTTGCAAGAGAAAATATAAATGATTTGATTTATATAAATAAGAAATCCGTATGATGCATAAAAAATTTGGAGTATTTCAAAGGCTAATCAAATTTAAAATAGAATACAAAACATTCTAGTTAAACTTTGTATTTAATTCCAAGGACGAAACTCATATATCTATGTGAATTTAAAATGTGATTTCACCGTTATTCGAAAAATTGTATAGATTGAGTACAGAAATTAGTATTAAGTAAAATAGGTTTTTCTCTGTGAATCATTTTTACTCAATACTAATGTGACAACCCACCCCGGACTAGCCGACATTTCCCCGAAATGCGTTGTGCTAATGCCCGACTAGCATGGGACGGTCATCAAAGGAAAAGGGTTTTGAAACTATGAATCACCAAGAACCTATAATATATCTCACAATGCATGGAATAAAATATATTAATAACATACTTGACATAAAACAGGCGAGACAGTGCATAAGCTAAAAACTAAATCATCATAGCAGCTGAATCCAAAATACAGCTTATGATCCAAACCGTTATTAGAACTTCAAAATACTATCTCTAAAGTAAAATAGAAAATGTACACTTCTAATGCCCAAAGCAGTGACCATCAACAACATAGGGAGAATATATGTATATAATACATGGAAGTCTCCTGCTCGTCTCTGGACAACTACTCGTGCATAACCACCTAACCCGTCTCTAGTCTGCTCGTTTAGGAGCACCCAGAGTAATAAGAAGAGACATAAAACTCTGGGTCAGACAAAAGTCTGGTATGAGCGATAGTAACTCTATATAACCGAATAAAGCAATAACAGGTATAAATGATCATACCTGGACTTGCAACCAAAGAGTTAGCCCAACAAGATATACAGTACTATATGGTAACACTAACATATAGTGTAAAATGGGAGTGTGTGTCATGGTGATAGCAAACATCAAACATAGCAATCATCCTTACATCACTCACTTAGTGCGTAAAGAATACAATATCCACCGCTTTGATCACCAAATCAATTGGGGCCATGACGGCAAGTCCGTACAACTATTGCTATGACCAGACTTCCCTGGTCTATAGTCAATAACCCTACCCAGTCCACAAATGTGACTCTAGGTTAAGGGCCAACTAGTCCACACTTCCCTGGCTCTGGTTCGTCTACATGCCCCCTCTTTTCAATGATGAACCAAAGTTATAGATATCGATAGCCCCTTTGAACACGTCCTGCAGCAAAGCCCAACTCTAGAAGTTAACTCGTTGGTTCCCATCTGAATCCAGAGCAATAACTTCCCATTTGGACTTCCTTTGCATCTCAGGTTTGGGTCTCCTCCGGTTCGGTTCGGGTCAATTCCTCCTATCCGGTTCGGGTCGGTTCTCCTCCTCCTATCCGGTTCGGTTCGGGTCTCCTCCTCCTATCCGGTTCGGTTCGGGTCTCCTCCTCCTATCCGGTTTGGTTCGGGTCTTCCTCCTATCTGGTTTGGTTCGGGTCTCCCTCCTATCCAGTTCGGTTCGGGTCTCCTCCTCCTATCTGGTTCAGTTTGGGTCTTCCTCCTATCCGGTTCAGTTCGGGTCTCCCTCCTATCCGGTTCGGATCGGGTCTCCCTCCTAACCAGTTCAGATCGGGTCTTCATCCTATCCAGTTCGGATCCGGTCTCCCTCCTAATTGGTTCGGATCGGATCTTCCTCCTAACCGGTTCTGAAACTCTGCAGTTTTTCCAGCAAGCTATTTTCGCCAAACGACGGGGTTTTCAACCATTCTAACTTTCCTATGCAATCATAAAACATACCAAACAACAGTAAAAACATATAGAATCAATCAAAAACATTAAAATATCAATCACATGAAATATTTTAGATCAAACAAACCAAAAAGCATGATTCTCCCCTTAATCCCCTTAACCATATTTTAACTGTAGGATTAACAAACTTAATCCAAAATAACCCAAATTTTCATCAGTGGCATAAAATAATATGTTAGAATTTCTACATATTTTTCCAGATTTTTATGATGCATAATTTCGTTAATTATCACTAATTACCCCTAGTTAGCCGTAATTAGTGAATAAAAGTGCAAATCACTCACCTAAGCCACAAATGAATCTTAGATCTGAAACTATGGCTGATATGGCATGAATTCCAATGTATAGTAGCAGCTCTATCTCTGATTTGATGCTAATCCGCCTTGATTTGATGTAGATTTGCTTATTATGTGATTAGGGATGAATTTAGAAGGTGGAGGCCATTACTAGAGTTAGAGGAAGGTAAGTGACGGCTGGAAAAATGAAAATGAATCATCCTTTAACTCTTTTCATCCCTCCTATAACCCTAATCCCGAAATGGGTTATGGGCCTAACCACTAATCAACTAATTAAGCCCGGTTAAGCTGTTTTTTCATTTTCAAACCTTATTTCAACCATATCTCCCAAACGATAAGTCCGTTTGATTAATATGACCATTCTACGGAAAGGTAAACCATCATCTGAATCCAATGAAGTGGTTTCAGGTCAAAGCTCCTTGCCAATCAAAAGTTATAGACAAAACAAGATTCGCCGGGGGCAAAACGGTCATTTAAAATCCGGCAAAAATCGTTAACATGGGAAATGACCCCAATAGTTATTCCTCAAAGTTACATGACCATACGACTTCGTATGAAAATGAAATAAATATTCTACGATCCTCCAATGCGTAGAATGTGGGTCGTTACACTCTATCCCCCTTAAGAAATTTCACCCTCGAAATTCCCTAGTCAAGAAAATAACCAAAAGGTCCCGCATGCCTATCAGCCATTTACAATCAATCAAACATGCATAACAAAAACAACAAACCTATCCTAGCATGCGGTTTACTAACAAGGGAATAACTATATCATGATTAAAACCTTACCAGGCGAAGAGCTCTGGATATGACTTCCTTATGCTTTCCTCGATTTCCCATGTACAGTGATTCTCATTATCACCCCACTGGACCTTGACCAGTTTCATCGTCTTCCTTCGAAATTGCTTCGTATCATGTCCGATAATACGAATCGTTCTGTGTCTCCCAACTGCCTCAGATTCCACTTCAATATCATCCAACTGATCTGGTGAAATAGTCATATCAGAATCATGCACGAACTTCCTTAATTGGGAAACATGAAGTACGTTGTGCACTCCTTCCATCTTGTCTGGTGATGTGCACGTAAAATTGCACATTTATATTCATATATTTATTCTTGTTAAATAAATAAATGAACATTTTTGGGTGTTTTATACGATCAAACCATATTTTAAATATTTTCAAAATCATCACTCATTTTGGGAAAAATTGATCACTTATGCATGTTTTATTTTGTGATTGCATTTACTTATTCTTTGTTATTGTCTCTAATAGGAATTTTGGTGCACAAATAATGCATACACATGAAGATTTGGAGCACAAATGCATGCATACAAAGGAATGAAGAGGAAATAATCCTCATACATGATCATGGAGGACCCCATCTCTCAAATTAACCTCTTTCTCTTAAAGCTTCTTATTAAAGACTAATTGAATGAGACAAAAGGCCTCATGCATCCTACATGACTCATTAGTGGCTAAGAGAGGATTAGAAGCTTCGTGAAGGGCCATTTTGGGGATTTCCCATTATGAGTGATTAGGGTTTTAGGGTTTGTGATCTTGTATATATACCCCCTTTATGTTCATTTATCCATCTTTTTCTTGGAGCCTCTCTTTTATCATTTAGTAGTTTAGTTCATAGCTCTCTTTTATTTTAATGGCTACTTAGCCATTTTCTTTATGTAACTTCTTTGCTTTAATGTAATTTAATTTCTATGCTTTTTACATTCATGTTCATAGCTTAGATTTAATTTCATGCTCATAGCTTATATTTACTTTATGTTCTTAGTTTAGTTCTCTTCTTATTTTACTTAGTTTTTCTTTCATTTTGCTTAATTTTCTAATGTTGAAACTTGCATGTGTTGATATTACAACACATATGAGTGGCTAATCCCTTGATTTAGGGGTAATGATGCTCTCTAACTTTGTGTAAGTTCAACATGTGTATGATTTGTGATCTTTAATATGTGCTTCATGTGAGTGAATATTGATGTGAGTTTATACATATGGGTTAGATAGGTCATGTTGCATTTGCAAATGATCTATGCTTATTCAATATAAACACAAGTTACATCAATATTTGCTAAGTGATTATTGATTTTGAAATGAAAGTATGAACAAAATTTGATGGTCTATAGTTCTAGCCAATAGTTCATAGACCATACTTAGAATAGTTTTGCTTTAGTTTCATTTTCATGAAAATCATAAGTGGTTTAAATGTTGCATTTATATCACTTATTGAGAACATACATTGTATGTTTGACAACTTACAAAAAGGTGAGAGTGGATTTACCTCTAAATTACTCTCTAATTTCATATTTAGCTCTCAACTTAGTTTCTAGTTTCATAGTTTTTATTCGAACAATTCAAAGTTTGGTTTAATTCGATTGAATAAAATTGAAATCACTTCTTTCCCTGTGGATCGACTCGCACTCACTACGTATTACAATAGTACGCCGTGCACTTGCGGTTATTTCTATATTCGTGACGATTTTCTAATTTAATAGAAATTTCGTTGTAGCGAACAAGTTTTTGGCGCCGTTGCCGGGGAAAGAAATTTGATTTTAGTTCTATTCTTCGGATTAATTTTGTGTGTGTTGCATTTTGTGTTTTGTTTGTTCATTTGTTGTTAGTATTTGTTTTGTGT
Organism: Allium sativum; assembly: GCA_030737875.1. Lineage (NCBI taxonomy): Eukaryota > Viridiplantae > Streptophyta > Magnoliopsida > Asparagales > Amaryllidaceae > Allium > Allium sativum. The sequence goes on along the minus strand of CM060924.1, from coordinate 412,192,072 downwards.
GTTTAGATTGATTGTGTGTGTGTTTATTTTGTGTGTTATTTTCTATTTTGTTCTTCCTTTTTTTTAAAAAAAAAAGAAAAGAAAAAAAACTTGTATTTGTTTGATCAGGTTTCAATTGCATTTGTGTGTGTTCTGTTGTAATTAGTTGTGCATTTTTTGTTTTGTTTTATTTTAAGTCATAAAAAAAAAATTGTCTGCTTGAAATAGGTCATTTAGTGTGTGTTTAATTTGTTTGCTCACTCTTGACTTTGTGTTTTGTGTTGTTCTTTTTTTTATTATAAAAAAAAATTGTCCAGCGTTTTCATTCGGCCCTCTCCTTCTATGTTTTAAGGTTGGATTTGTGTTTGTTTTCCTAGGTTTCATTTTTGTTTACTGTTTTGTGTTCAGTCTCCTTTAGTTTATATTTACCTTATTAAAAAAAATAACAGAGATAGAGAGAGTGAGACATTGCAATTTCTGTTCTGTTTCTGTTAGACAGTTAGTTGCATTCTGGTTTCACCTCTGTGCTCAGTTTTAGTTGTTTAGATTTGTTCAGTTTAACAGTTTCTGTTTTTATTTCTGTTGTCCATTTTCTCCGCATTCCCATTAAAAAAATAAAATAAAATAAAAGTTCTGCTCGTTTTGCTTGACCAGATCCGGTTGAGTGTGCATTTATCAAGCTTGTGCATCCTATTTCATTTTGGTTTCAGTTTGCAGAAAAAGAAAAGGGGTAAGGAATAATTTCAGAATTCAAGTGCATTGCAATTTTCAAACTGTTCATCACATTTCATTCCATTTCAAACTGTTTACATTTGCATCTGCAATTTTGTGTTTTACATCGCTGTTTTTCACAATACATTCACTGTTTCTTTCCTATACCACACATCTACCATCAAACTGCCTCTCCGATCCTCCACTGCTCCTTCGCTACACCATCACTTTCTAACTCAACCACCTCCTCTTCATCCATAACTGCTTGCTCTACAAACCCACCAACTCCAATACACTGCCTTCAATAATTGTCCAAACCACCAGTCAAAGCACATATTCACCTCAGCCACACTTCGGCCCTCACTTAACATCTACGCTGCAACCCACCATCAGCTTTCAGTTCCTACCACAAATCCATGCAGTAAGACAGTCACTCAAACTCCATCTACCTTTCCTTCTACATCTCTTCATAACTCGTGACAACCATCTACCTGTGTTATGCACTTCTGTGCATACCCCAGATACCCAAACAAACCAAAACTATCCCTCTGCCATTGATTTTCCACTACTGCTCCTCACAACAACCTTCAACAAATCCTCAACTGCTCACTTCCCTTATCATCAGTCGAATCACAAAACCGTGAACTGCTTCCGTACCACCTCATAACGCCAGTAACCACACTTCACAAAACTGTCAACCTTCATCCAGCCCCTTCCTTCAAACATTCACAAGCCTGCGCCACCCACTATACTTTGCGGTGCAATTCTCGACACTCCATCACTGACTTTCTTCCGATCTACATAACCTGCAAACAAGACCTGCAAAAATTCACTCACTTCCCAGTTCAAAATTCGAAATCAGCTAAAGCCAATTCGCCTCCCCCTAAACACCGCAACCTCAAATCCCTAGCCTCCTTCTTTCTCAAAACCCAAATCGCTACTCCACTAAAAATTCAGAAACCAGAAAACCACAAATCAATTGCCTCTTGTTTATGGAGCTAGCGACTTCAATTCGAGCCAATCGCTTGGTGACTAAATCAAAACCTAGGCGCGATTTGAAACAGATTCGATTTCATTTCATTTTTTTTTTTGGGTTTGCTTTCTATTTTTCGTGATTTCGGGTTAGAAGAGAAATATCTCGAAATTATTCTGTTCTGAGAATAGCTCGCGAATGGTTTCGGGTATGAAAGCGGCAGACTTTGAGTGGGTATTGTGTAATTTTGTTAGGTGGGCTTTTGAATTTTTGATGGGCTTGCGCGCTCGTAATTAGTGAAGTGTTCTAGTGTTAGTTTATTATATCTTTTGCTTTGCATTATCTTTTCCAAAAGAAAAGGATTTCTTTCTTGTTTTGATTGTGTGACAAACCTTCATTTTTTTTTATTTTTAGTGTGTGTTTGCTATGTGGGCTTTTGTTTCGGTTCATTAAAAAAAAAGTCCATCAAAAAAATCACCCTTTTCTCTCTTGTATGTATATTGTTTTTCACTTTTCAGGTTTGCAGAATACAGTGAAAGAAAATTGCTTAGCTTTGCTCAAAATTGCGCTGCTTGCTTAAAAAAAAACAAAACAAAACAAATTTGCCGCTAAAAATAAAATTGCTAAAAAAATCTGCACGCTTAGGTATTGTGCTCTAACCTTGTTTTTATTTTAATTGCATTGTTGTTTGCTTGCATTTGCATCAAAAAAATTCAAAAACAAAATAAAAATTCATTCGTAGTTGCATCGTTAATTCACGTTTAATTTCTGTTTTGCATTCATCTTATTTTTGTTTTTATTTTCTAAGGACATCATTATTTAATGACAAATTGGTTTATTTCCAACGAATTTTTTCTCGGTGTCTAGACTACGGTAGAGTAATAACCGTTTATAAATATTACGATGATTTGTAAATATTATATCGGTCGTTCCTCTGATGGTACTTAAACCTTCGGCTGCATTGCTAGGGTGATTCCTGGTGCACCGATAACTCCTGTCCGTTAACTGGCTGAGAAACCTTTTGTTGAAATTAATCTAACCGTCGTTATATAATTTTAGAAAAACTGTAAATACATAATTTGCATTCATATAGTTGCATTAGGTTCATGCATATGTAAAAAAAGAAAAACACAAAAAAAAAAACACTGAAAATCAAACATCAAAAATAAATAAACTTTCTCTTTCGTGATTTTTTTCTTTTTCCTTTTAAAATTTCAAAAAAAAAAACAAGAAAAAAATTTCCAAGAAATCATAAATCTTAAAAGAAAAAATCTTTTGTGAATATTTCCTTTTCTCGAAAACAAAAATTCAAAAAAAAAAAAACAATACCATTTATCTTGAAAATGTCCGAATTTCCTTATTTCCACGGATTTTATGATAGTTATGAAAATCAATACAATCCATATAATTTTACACCAAATTCATATGGATATTTTAATAATAACGATCGTACAAATAACTTTGATTTTGCACCACATAATTTTCAAACTAACGATCAACCTTCAACTCTTGAAACACAAATTGAATCTTTACTTGAAATGAGCACACAACAAAATCAAAGAATAAATGAATGGTGTAATTCATATTTGTGCAACAATTCAAGTCAAAGTTTTCAAAATATTCAAAATTTGAATTCACTTCCAAATTCAAATGATTTTGAATACAATCCTTGCCGATTCAATTTCGAACATTAAAATGAATTTCAAATTCTAAATGAAAATGCGAATAATTTTTCAGATGATTTTGGCAATGGGAATAATTTCAATGAAAATGATTTTGTTGAGCAAATGAACGAAATTTTTGATAATCACATGGATTTGTTATTTGAAACATACTTGAAACAACGTGACCAACAAAATCAAGTTTCAACGTGTGGCGATTTGAACGATAATCCACCTTTGCCTACAATTGATGATTTTGAAATAACAACTTTTGAAATGGAAAATGAAAATCTTAACGAAGTTGTTAATAACACGGCAATTGAGTTGGATTTCAATTCTCATGAGAAGGTGGAACAAAATTTAAAATTCGATCTTCCTTTTTCTGAAAATTTGAAAATAACAATTTTAGACTTTGAAAATGATATAATTAATGAAGTTGTTAATAATTCAAAGGAAGATGAATTTAATGAACACAAAAATTTTGGACTTTTCGAAGAAGAGTTGAATTATGAAAGAGTAGATTTGAATCACCAATTGGATTTTGAATTCGTTATTTTTGAACAAATTTTCAATGATAAATTTGAAGTTCAAATTGGTGAAATTAAAAATGAATTTCAACCATTTATTCAATCTACCCCAAGAATCATCGAAAATAAACCAACTCATTCGATTTTTAATAAAACAACATTTGTTTTTCCGAATCTATGCCTAACTTCAAAAGCTTTTACGATTTGGTTTTTCGACCTTAAGCTGTGTCTCTCACAATTGAAGAGACAAATGAATCGGTTTTTAGAAGACCGTTTCATTTACTTCTTGTCAATATATTTTCTGATATACTTTAATTATCATTTTTTTTCTTTTTTGTAAGTATAGGGCATATTTTCAAAATTTGCTTTTTCTTTTCTCTTGCCACTTGGGTTGACTGTGCGGACACAGTCAAAATCAAGTGTGGGGGGAGTTTTATATTTATTTGTTTTTGCACAGATTTCAACTTTCTTTTCCTTTTTCATCCCAAAACAAAATTTCAATAAAAAAAATTTAAATTTAAATTTACTTTTAAATGGGCACGATGAAGTGGATATACGGTTTTGGTCGTACGATTTAAATATTTGGAATTTTACTTCTCTTAACGGATAACGAAAGAAAAGTTTGAATTATGAGCAAATTTAGTGTAACCGGTATATAGGGAAATTCATGGGTGATGAGTATGAAATGTTTTCTGAATTGTAATCCGATTGAATGAACGGTTGATTCAGATTACTTACGTTAACATTTTAGATCGTCTAAGTGAAGTTGTGCTAAGATATTCTCGCTAAACTCTCACTCGTAAAAAAAAAGAAAAAAAAGAGAAAAAAAAAGAATATATTTAATAATCCAAGGGTATCCAACATTGCTGGTACATCTGGCGTTGGTGTGCAAACCCGCCAAGCTCTATCCGGCACCTTGTTGACAAAGTCAGCGTCGGTATATCTTGGTCTCATTTTATGAGTTGGACACCTTAGGATTACTGACCCTCACGTAAGTCGTAGTGCAGTGTAGGGGTGGTTTACCTAGGTATTTGTAAATAATAATAATGTAAATATTTTGTAATAAAGAGAGAGTTAGCACTTGAAATCCAAGCACACTCTTCACTTATTTGACCTAACTTGCTAACCAAAAGTAAATAAAGATGCCAATGTACGATTGTTGATATCGATTACAGAATCCATTTCTTATTTGCACTATGTTTCTACCAAAACAACTGGCCAAGCTAGAGGTGTTAGTAGCGATAACTGACTTTTGTTTGAAGTTTTGATTAGTAACGGACTTAAATTTCATAGTGACTACCCAAACTTGTGTTAACTCCTTCGTGTAAATTTAAAAGTAAATTACCCATTTGTAAGTAATCTTGTATTCATCTTGTACATATTTTCTAATCTTGCATTTTGTAAATATTTTTTTTTTGCATTTAACATTTGGATTTTGTGGGTAGTATCCGCTGAAAACCCTCACGAGACAACACTCGTCCTACTGGGGACACCCAGAGGTTTAACGGCTTGTTGCATACGCTCAATGCAATCGTGCTCCCTACAAAAACGGATTTATCTTTAGTTTTTTTACTTTATTCGAGGACGAATAAAAAGATAAGTGTGGGGGTATTTGATGTGCACGTAAAATTGCACATTTATATTCATATATTTATTCTTGTTAAATAAATAAATGAACATTTTTGGGTGTTTTATACGATCAAACCATATTTTAAATATTTTCAAAATCATCACTCATTTTGGGAAAAATTGATCACTTATGCATGTTTTATTTTGTGATTGCATTTACTTGTTCTTTGTTATTGTCTCTAATAGGAAATTTGGTGCACAAATAATGCATACACATGAAGATTTGGAGCACAAATGCATGCATAAAAAGGAATGAAGAGGAAATAATCCTCATACATGATCATGGAGGACCCCACCTCTCAAATTAACCTCTTTCTCTTAAAGCTTCTTATTAAAGACTAATTGAATGAGACAAAAGGCCTCATGCATCCTACATGACTCATTAGTGGCTAAGAGAGGATTAGAAGCTTCATGAAGGGCCATTTTGGGGATTTCCCATTATGAGTGATTAGGGTTTTAGGGTTTGTGATCTTGTATATATACCCCCTTCATGTTCATTTATCCATCTTTTTCTTGGAGCCTCTCTTTTATCATTTAGTAGTTTAGTTTAGTTCATAGCTCTCTTTTATTTTAATGGCTACTTAGCCATTTTCTTTATGTAACTTCTTTGCTTTAATGTAATTTAATTTCTATGCTTTTTACATTCATGTTCATAGCTTAGATTTAATTTCATGCTCATAGCTTAGATTTACTTTATGTTCTTAGTTTAGTTCTCTTCTTATTTTACTTAGTTTTTCTTTCATTCTGCTTAATTTTCTAATGTTGAAACTTGCATGTGTTGATATTACAACACATATGAGTGGCTAATCCCTTGATTTAGGGGTAATGATGCTCTCTAACTTTGTGTAAGTTCAACATGTGTATGATTTGTGATCTTTAATATGTGCTTCATGTTAGTGAATATTGATGTGAGTTTATACATATGGGTTTGATAGGTCATGTTGCATTTGCAAATGATCTATGCTTATTCAATATAAACACAAGTTACATCAATATTTGCTAAGTGATTATTGATTTTGAAATGAAAGTATGAACAAAATTTGATGATCTATAGTTCTAGCCAATAGTTCATAGACCATACTTAGAATAGTTTTGCTTTAGTTTCATTTTCATGAGAATCATAAGTGGTTTAAATGTTGCATTTATATCACTTATTGAGATCATACATTGTATGTTTGACAACTTACAAAAAGGTGAGAGTGGATTTACCTCTAAATTACTCTCTAATTTCATATTTAGCTCTCAACTTAGTTTCTAGTTTCATAGTTTTTATTAGAACAATTCAAAGTTTGGTTTAATTCGATTGAATAAAATTGAAATCACTTCTTTCCCTGTGGATCGACTCGCACTCACTACGTATTACAATAGTACGCCGTGCACTTGCGGTTATTTCTATATTCGTGACGATTTTCTAATTTAATAGAAATTTCGTTGTAGCGAACATCTGGTAATCCAACTTTATACGCTAAATTCCCAACTTTTTCGAGAACTGAAAAAGGACCAACAAACCTTGGTGCCAATTTGCCTCTCCTACAAAATCGAATCACATTTTTCAATAGAGAAATCTTGATGAATACTAAGTTGCCAACGAAGAATTTCAAATCTCTTCGCCTTTTATCAGCATAACTCTTCTGCCTCTCTAGGGCGACCTTCATCCGCTGTTGAATAACCTTGATCTTATCTGAAGTTTCTGTCATTACATCTGGCCCAAGCACAAATTTCTCACTGGTTTCTAACCAACATGATGGTGAGATGCATGGCCTTCCGTACAAAGCTTCAAATGGAGCCATACCAATACTGGACTGATAACTATTATTATATGCGAACTCATCCATATGTAAATGGTCATTCCATGACCCTCCATAGTCCAATATACAAGCCCCTAAGAGATCCTCTAATACATGATTCACTCTCTCTGTTTGACCATCGGTTTGAGGATGGTACGCGGTACTGAAATGTAATTCTGATCCTAAAGCATCTCGTAAGCTCTTTCCAAACCCACTAGTAGTAAATAATGGATCTCAGTCACTCACAATACCTTTGGGTACTCCATGAAATCTCACTACCCACTTCATATACAGTTCTGATAACTTAGCTGTCGTTCTATTCGACTTGATCAGTATAAACCTTGCACTTTTGGTCAAATGATCCATAATCACCCAAATACTATCATGACCCAATCTAGTCCTTGGTAAACCATGCATCAATAAAATCCATTGAGACTTGTTCCCATTTCCATTCGGGAATTTCCAGCGGTTGTAACAAACCACTAGGCTTCTTTTGCTCGGCCTTAACTAACTGGCAATTCATGCACTAGGATATAAATTTCCCAACATCTCTCTTCATCCCTTCCCAATAGTAGGTCTACTTCATGTATCGATACATCTTGTTAACACCGGGATGTATAGTCAGTTTTGAGCGATGACATTCTCTAAGCACTTCATCTCTCAATCCACTGACATTGGGTACAACCAGTCTACCATTCTTTCGAAGACATCCTTCTCGATCAAGTCCATACTTGTTCATCTTCTCACTGCCGATGCCCATCTCTACCTTGGAGATGATTTCCAAAAAATTAGGATCGTCACTCTGACTGGAACCAATCCGCTAAATCAAAGTTGGTCTGATCATCAAATTTGCTAACATTTGTGGATCCAATTCGCACATAGGTCTGAAATCATATCCCGTGATATACTCCAATTGCTTCCATTCTAGAAACATAGCCCCCAAATTAGCATGTCTCCTACTCAATGCATCAGCTACCACATTGCCCTTCCCGGGTGTGTATGCGATATTGAAATCATATGAAGCCAAGAACTCTAACCATCTTTATTGACGAAGATTTAAATCCTTCTGAGAGAAAAGATACTTTAACGAATTATGATCAGTAAACAACTCGAATCTTTCTCCCAAGAGATAGTGTCTCCACATCTTTAACGCAAACACGATCGCTGACAATTCCAAATCATGGGTAGGATATCTTTTCTCATGCGGTTTCAGTTGCCGACTAGCATAAGCTACAACTCTACCTCCTTGCATCTAGTTCGGTACCACATGCATCCGTGTATACCATCATCTTTTTGTTCCCTTTAGGAATAACTAACACTGGTTTGCACGCTAACTTTTCCTTTAGGCTTTTAAATGCATTCTCACACCTTTCATGCCAAACGAAAGCTCGATTCTTCTTGGTCAACTAAGTTAACAGTGTTGCTATCTTGGAGAAGTCTTGTATAAACTTATGATAGTATCAAGCTAACCCCAATAAACTTCTCACGTCCATTGCATCCTTGGGCGTAGACCAATCTTGCACCGTAACGACCTTTGTAGGATCCACGGCAATACCATTCTCTAAAACAACATGGCCCAAGAACCTCACTTCCCTCCTCCAGAAGTGACACTTAGAAAATTTCGCTTTCAATTGGTGCTTCCTCAGGACATCCATTACTGTTCTCAAATGTTCCTTGTGTTCTTCCTCTGTCCTCGAGTAAACCAAGATATCGCCCATGAGCACAAGAACAAACTTATTTAAATGATCTCTGAAACCATATTCGTAAGATCCACAAAATATGCGGGTGCATATGTTAACCCGAATGACATGACCAACCACTTATAGAATCCAGACGGCGTACGAAATGTCGTTTTAGGTATACTCTCAATTGCTACTCGGAGCTGATGAAAACACGTTGCGAGATCCAACTGGGAAAACACTCTTGCTCCATTCAGTTGATCAAACAAATCATCTATCCATGGAAGAGGATACTTATTCTTCCGAGTCACCTTGTTCAGCTCGCGGTAGTCTACACATAAGCGAAGGGAACCAATGGCCTTGGTAGTAAATACAACTGGTGCTCCCCACTCGGAAACACTCCTTCAGATAAATACCTTCTTCAAAAGATCGCCTACTTGCACCTCGAGCTCTCGCTGCTCCCTTGGCGCCATACAACGAAGAGGCATCACTATAGGTATGGCATCTTTCACTAAATCAATCTGAAACTCAATCTCTCGGTGTGGTGGAAGTCTGGTAACTTCCTCCAAGATGTCCGGATAATCGCCAGTAATAGGCACATCTGATAACTCATTCTACGCGATGTCGAGGGAATTTATAAAACTAGCCATCATCCCATCACTAGGTAGGCAACCAAACAGTACCCTCCGCACATCATCCGCTCTAATGGTCACCGAAGACCCTTCAAAGTCTACCACCAGCCCATACCTTCAGAGCCAATTGACTCCCAAAATAATGCCAAACCCAGTAAATCCCAAAATAAAGCAATCACAAACAAACATACTTCCATGACTCGATAAGACCAAATTACAACAAATCATACTAAGGCTAGTCGAACCACCGATCGGGTTCATCAAAACTAAAGGTCTATCGACTATCTCGAGTTCCAATTCCATCCTATCTACCAGGTCACTAGATACGAAGAAATGAGAAGCCCCGGTATCAAACAACACTCGAATAGAAACATCATAAATAGAAAGCATACCTTAAACAGCGACACCTCCTCCCTTTTGCGCCACAGTTGGGGCATTCGACGAAGAAGGAACAGCGTTGATAGAATATGCTTTCACCATTTGCTTCTCCCTAGGGGGTTGTGGACATTCATTTTTAAAATGTCTCACTTGGCCACAGTTGAAGTACCTATTTTCCTCTGGTTTTGCTCGACAATTGCTGGCATAGTGGCCCTTCTTGCCACAACTAAAGCACTCGATATCTTTCTTATTCTTCTTTTTCTGACCATCCTTGGTTTGGTTTTTCTTCCTCTTATTCTGGGAAATATTCTTGCCTCCATCGCTTGCCTGTGGCTTTGGATCCTCTGTAGGTGTAATAGCAACCTTGGTCTTCGACTTAGGGTAAAGGCTCTCTGATCTCAGTGCCTTCCCCACAATAGATTCGAATGTCTCATCCATATAGTTTATAAGTCTTTCCCCCAGGTACCCATCTAGGCCAGTTATGAACCTCTTGCTCTTCTTCTCAGCAGTATCGATAAGAGATAATCCATATTTCGATAAGGTATCAAACTCAGCAACATATTCCGAGACCGCCCAACCATTCTGCTTAAGCTCCAGAAATTTCCTGAACAATTCTGATTTCTGAGCAGCTGGAATAAACTTATCACTAAAGAGAGACTTAAACTGATTCCAAGTAACTTGATCCTCGGGAGTAGCTGCTTTATTAGAATTCCATCAATTCATTACTCGTCCTTGAAGCTGATGCGATGCTAACTTTCTTTTCATTGCATCCTGGATCCCTAAATCTTCAATGATGCGCTCACAACTATCAAGCCAATCTTGAACCTCCGTAGCCGATTCTGTTCCATAGAATGGCTTTTCACCAAGACTAGTATAATCATTGCTAAGCTTGGTGAAGTCCTCTCTAAGCGCTTGCACTACTGCATCACCACCGTTAGTAGCATTAGGAACTGCTCCCTGAGCATCCCTAAGCATCTCCCGCATAAAGGCATTAAAAATCGTCCCCATATCAGGGACATTCCCACTGTTGGCCCCTGGACTTGCTCCCTCTTCAACTCCTTGTGCGGGGTTCCTCACCGTGCTCCTCGTATTTCAGCTCATCGTTCAATCTGTAAAAAGAAAACGATTAACCATCTCCTTAGTGGTGCCAATGCTGTGCGACTTCATCCTTAGATATACTAATGGTATATATATAGTTGTTTTTGAAAACCAAAATATCACAAATATGTGCCCTTATATACGTATACTATCTCTCCCTAATGCCTTCCCCTAGGTTAACTATGCAACCTAGGCTCGGATACCAAGTGTGACAGCCCATCCCGGACTAGCCGACATTTCCTCGAAATGCGATGTGCTAATGCCCGACTAGCACGAGACAGTCATCAAAGGAAAAGGGTTCTGAAACTATGATTCACCAAGAACCTGTAGTATATCTCACAACGCATGGAATAAAATATAATAGTAACATACTTGACATAAAACAGGCGAGACAGTGCATAAGCTAAAAACAAAACAATCATAGCACTGGAATTCAAAATACAGCTTATGACCAAACCATTATTACAACTTCAAAATACTGTCTCTAAAGCAAAATAGAAAAGGTACACTACTAATGCCCAAAGCAGTGACCATAAACAACACTGGGAGAATATATGTATATAATACGTGGAAGCCTCCTGCTCGTTTCCGGACAACTACTCGTGCATAATCACCTAACCTGTCTCTAGTCTGCTCGTTTAGGAGCACCCAAGTAATAAGAAGAGACATAAAACTCTGGGTCAGACGAAATTCTGGTATAGTGATCATGACTCTATATAACTGAATAAAGCAATAGCAGGTATAAATGATCATACCTGAACCTGGACCTGCAACCAAAGAGTTAGCACAACAAGATGTACAATACTCTAATGTAACGCTAACATACAGTGTAAAATGGGAGTATGTGTCAGGGTGATAGCAAACATCAAACATAGCAATCATCCTCACATCACTCACTCTGGGCGTAAAGCATACAATATCCATCGCTTTGATCACCAGATCTATTGGGGCCATGAAGGCAGCTCCGTACAACTATTGCTATGACCATACTTCCTTGGTCTACAGTCAATAATCCTACCCAGTCCACAAATCTGGCTCTAGGTTAAGGGCGAACCAGTCCACACTTCCTTAGCTCTGGTTTGTCTACATGCCCCCATTTTCAAATGTGAACCGAAGTTATAGATATCGATAACCCCTTTGCACGCGTCCCGTAACAAAGTCCAACTCTACAATTTAACACGTTGGTTCCCATCTAGATCCAAAGTAAATACTTCCAATTTGGACTTCCTTTGCATCTCGGGTTTTGGTCTCCTCCAGTTCGGTTCGGGTCTCTTCCTCCTATCCGGTTCGGTTCGACTCTCCTCCTCCTATCTGGTTCGATTCGGGTCTTCCTCATACCCAGTTCGATTCGGGTCTCTTCCTCCTATTCGGTTCGGGTCGGGTCTCCTCCTCCTATCCGGTTCGGTTCGGGTCTCCTCCTCCTATCCAGTTCGGTTCGGGTCTCCTCCTCCTATCCGGTTCGGTTCGGGTCTTCCTCCTATCCGGTTCGGATCTGGTCTCCATCCTAACCGGTTTGGATCGGGTCTTCCTCCTATCTGTTTTGGATCGGGTCTCCCTGCTAACCGGTTCGGATCGGGTCTTCCTCCTAACCGGTTCTGAAACTCTATAATTATTCCAGCAAGCTATTTTCGCCAAACGACGGCGTTTTCAACCATTCTAACTTTCCTATGCAATCATAAAACATCTCAAATAACAGTAACAACATATAGTATCAATCAAAAACATTAAAACATCAATCAAATGAAATATTTTAGATCAAACATACCCAAAAAGCATGATTTTCCCCTTAATCCCCTTAACCATGTTTTAACAATTGGATTAGCAAACTTAATCCAAATTAACCCAAATTTTCAGCAGTGACATAAAATAATATTTTAGAATTTCTACATATTTTTCTAGATTTTTATGGTGCATAATTTCGCTAATTATCACTAATCACCCCTAATTAGCCGTAATTAATGGATAAAAGTGCAAATCACTCACCTTAGCCACAAATGAATCTTATATCTGAAACTATGACTGATGTGGCATGAATTCCAATGTATAGCAGCAACTCTATCTCTAATTTTATTCTAGTCCACCTTAATTTGATGTAGATTTGCTTAATATGTAATTAGGAAGTGATTAGGGATGAATTTAGAAGGTGGAGGCCATTACTAGAGTTAGAGGAAGGTAAGTGGCGACTGGAAAAATGAAAATGAGTCATCCTATAACTCTTTTCAGCCCTCTCATAAACCTAATCCCGAAATGGGTTATGGGCCTAACCACTAATCACCTAATTAAGCCCGGTTAAGCTATTTTTCCATCTTCAAACCTTATTTCAGCCATATCTTCCAAACAGTAAGTCCGTTTGACTAATGTGACCACTCTACGGAAAGGTAAACCATCATCCGAATCCAATGGAAGTGGTTTTAGGTTAAAACTCCTTACCAATCAAAAGTTATAGGCAAAACAAGATTTTCCAGGGGGGAAATGGTCATTTAAAATCCAGCAAAAAACGTGAACATGGGAAATGACCCCAATAATCGTTCCGCAAAGTTACACGACCATACGACTTCGTATGAAAATAAAATAAATATTCTACGATCCTCCGATGCGTAGAATGTGGGTTGTCACAACTAATACATTTAGTGTGGTGCTTAGAGCACCCCAATTTACTCTTCCTATTACCGCAACTAAAAAATACCACAATAATTATCGTTACACTCTTTTTAATAACCTAAAAAAAGGGGCTACCACACCACCGTTACCTTATTTTCCTCTCTTCTCTTATTCGTTCCTCTTTCATTTCATTCTAAAACTCTAATTCTTCAATCAATCGATCAACAATAAATTGTCAACGCTGCAGCAATGCCGAGAAAGAAGAAAGTTGTAGATACATCATTGTCTCAACCCGAATCAACACAATTAACTAAGTTTAGGACTTCAAACGGTAAAAATTTGAATTTTTATGCGGTAAAGATGAAGTAGACAGCGATTATTGTTTATCAGGATTTTCTGATTAGGGCTAACTAGGTGATTAGTTCGGCAAATACTGGTTGACTGCGAGATTTAAATGGAGAGATAATGTGGTATTAGGAAGTATACAAAATTTAATGAGTTTTATTTTTTAATTGCGGTATTAGGAAGAGGATATTGGGGTGCCTTCAGCACCACACTATATTTATATTTACGTCAAACAATGCCTCATATAAGGCTAAGTGTTTGATAGAAATATCTCCGAAAAGCGATTTGATTGATATTTTCCTATTTCAGCCAGTTGACGGAGGTACGCAGAGAATTTGGTCAAACATCAATGAGAACCCTTAATTTGTAAATCATGTAAGGCATTTTTCCACACTCTTAACAACTGTGATAATTGAAGTTGATGTGGAGACCAAGGAGACAAGTCAGGAAATTAAGCAGAAAGTGGTCGGTGTTGTTGCAAAAAGGAAGTGGTAAACGGTTAACAAGGGTATAAATCCTTTTTTGGTTGGCAACACCACCAAAGGAATCAATCGGGTTGATGTAACCTTGCAAAGTAATACGGTGGATGGGTTAGTTAGTAAGAAAAAAGTTAGAGGCTCTTTTGAAATCTATGGTGAAATAGGAGTATTGTTACGTTTGAGGGGGTCACTTTTTAAAAAAAAAATTACTAAAGGGTGGATCATTTAACACAAACCCCCTAAGCAATTTATAAAATATAGACCAAAACGCCCGTTTAATATTTTACCCTAATTACATTTTAGTGTTCGTTAAACCCTAATCGTCTTCTTCTCAGAGTAAACAATTAATCACTTTTTCCACGGAGGAACCATTTTCTAACGAAATTTCTTACTTTGAAAAAGAAGACAACATGATTTTTACTCAAAAAAATAAATGGCATGTTGAATTTGTTGAATAAATCACCGAAAAGGTAAAAATTTACTAGAAAACATAGAGGCCCATTTTCGATCATCTATTTTCGGCATGTTATTTCCAAACTTTGTACTGAATATCATTATGTTCTTGTCAAGTTTTACCCTATTTTGTGTATTTGAATGAAGTGTAAAATCGGGTTATTTTTATTTATTTTTCTGTTGTGTTTGGTTCCCTTAACAATTTTTATTTTTAATGGAGTGAAAATAAAATATGACCCCCCATATCCGTTTTTGGAGTGGCATTAACAATACTCTGAAATAAATGGTAATATCGGCGAAGAAAGGATTGTTAATAGATTTAGTAATCTAAATAACGAGAAAATAACTGACTGTAATGGTAATAATGGTGTCAGTTGTACCAATACCAGTGTTGAAACTAATAAAGATAGAGGTAAAACTGGGAAATGTAGATTGCTTGAAGGAGCTATGGCTATCAAAAACGTGTTTCAGGTTTTACAAGAGAAATAGAATGGTGAAATAGATGCGAGTGGCGATGAAATCTCCAATGAAACTGAGAACAACTTGGAAATGATAGTTAATGGTAGACACGGTACTATTTTTGGAAAATATAATTTGAATCCCTCCTTTTTGATGCAAGTGGAATCATTTATTTCTTTCACGAATGATGACAATAACATGGCTGCTATCTCTGCTCCTTTGAAAAGTGGCTTGACATGCAACAATGAATTACGAAGTGTTGTTATGCCCAACACAGCTGAGTGATCAAGTCTCTTATGGAAATTCGGTAGATAACATTATCAATTGCCAATACACTAAGGAGCGTGTCAGTTTAGATGTGGCCAACTGTGCTGCGCCGGGTCATGTTAGCGTGACTGATGCTTCAGGAAATTCGAGTGAACATGTTGCGATTGTATGTGATAACACTACTGTTACTATTGCACAGGTTGCTACTGTGCATCAGTGCATGCTACTGATCAAATGTTGCATGAAAATGAAGATTCTTCTAAACTTTCCCGTGCATAACATGTTAGTGTGCATGCATTTGATGCATACAAATCCCCTCCACACAGCTTTTACCAAGACATCTCCCAGCAAGCTCTCTGTTCCAAGCCTGACATCGTCCTCTTTCAACAACCGACAGCGTTTAGAGCTCCCCCACATATTCTTCCAAAGCCAGACCCTGTCTCTCCACTCTCGGCTGCAATCTCAAGTTATGATGGATTAAAGAAACTGGTCATTAGGCACATGAAACAAGAAATGGTTTATGCTCAGTGGATCATCCATGGTAAGCTAATGCAATAAACCTATTTTGTAGTGTTTGCAGAAAGTGACATTGTTCATGAAAGTGATTCATTGGTGCTTTTATTGCTATGGCAGTTCGAGATGGTCTTTTGTCCACCTTCCTATGCGATTGCCTTGCCCGGTCCGCATGCTGTGTTTTGAACAGTTTGTTATTATGTTTGATCTACTGCTTCTGGTCGAAAGCAAATCCTCTGTACCCAAAATCTTCTGTTTCCCTGTACCCAACCAATCAGCACTCCCTATTTTCATCTTTTTGCAATTAAGTCAAAGAGAGAAAGAGGGTTTAATTGCAAAAAGGTGGAACTCAGGGGGTCATGATTGGTTGGATATAAGAAAATTAAGGATTTTGGGTACAGGAGATTTGATTTGCTTCTAGTCGGTTTTGTTCTATTGGGTTCTTCTATGATTGGTTTTTTCTTTTTCTTTGTGTCTTCTTCGGTGTGTTGATACACTAGTTTCTGTGTTTTCTTTTGCATGTATAAACAGTGTGTCTATCATGTCTTATTTTTGTTTGTAAATCTTAGTGTATCAATAAAATGGTAGGTGACCATTCAACCCCATCAGCCTTACCAAAAAAACAAAGCCTTATATAACATTACCTTAACCCACACAGACTCGTGAACACACTTTCATGGTTGAGTATATAGAGATATTTTCAATGTATTAAAATATAATGACTTGTCAATACACTTATGAGAAAATTGTGTAGAAATATTTCCTAAGTATCGAAAATATAAGGTTTTGTGAATTCACTTATGCCGTTGAGATAAGTGTATTAAAATGTTTTTCAACTATTTAAATATGAGATTTGTAAATATACTTATGCCATCAAGATAAGTATGTGAAATCAAATTTTAAGAATCGCTCGAGTGATTTTGATTTGTGATTATTAATTAAAACGCAATCGTCGGATATTTTGTATGCCTAACCAAGTAGACCGCCCTTGGGAATTGAAATCATGATTTGATGATTTGTATGATTGATAGTTAAATAACCAAATATCAAAATATTTGATAGTTTTTAATATATCATGTTGGTCAGGATAAACCACTTTGAACTGTTTAAAGCATTCGATCATAGTAAACAACTTGAAGGTGGAGACCTTTGGTATGAAAAGCTTTGCTTGGAGAGCATCTCTAGTTAGCTACAAGACATATATTGTAGTTGTGATCCCTACATTCTAGGATCTTTGTATATGCAAGGACTTCTCGCTACTAATCCTAGGGATGTTTTCCAACAGGATGTAGTAGAAAGTGTTTTTGGTTTGTCCGGTTCTTGGGCAACTTGTAAGGACGAGTGTCTGACATTGCATTTCTAAAACCAAGTATATTGTTTTTACTTGCATACATCTGATGGTGGTGTAGAAGGTAATCCCTCTTACACTTAACACCCTTCTCTGAGACGCATGGTCTCGAAGGTTGTATTTTAGTGGGAATAAATTTGGACTTGATGTAATAGCAATGTGGCATTCAAAGGGGAACATGTGTTATGTGAAAGGTAATTATTACTTCGGGCCTCATCACCTAGAAATTTCTAAATATGTCCATGTGGATTTCTACTATTTGGGTACGATCATTACTCTTCTAGATTACACTTTTTATATCAAGTATGTTGTGTATGCCAGAGCATGCTATGATAGATCAGTTACGATCGAAGTGATGTCATATTCGATCTATGAGTCATCAAATGGATCCATGTGTATGGTGGTCGAAGATGTTGTTTTATGGTACATTCCTCCAGAAATGTAACATACGGAAGGTAGTCTGTTGCCTTGCCAGTGTAATGACCCACTTTTCAGTACAGTTTAAGACGACATTTATCAACCCAAGTCAATTCAAATTTTATAGAAAAGCAGATAGCTATTAGAAAGAAATTAGAGGATGGGATAAGAAAGAAATGTCAGAATAGAAGAAGAACTATCACAACACGGATTCTCACATTGCAGCGAAACAAAATATAATATAAAAATAAATCTTTTACTGAGAGCTTGAAATAAAACTTACAATCATCAAAGTACATCACACATCTGGACAGTTATAATAATTTGTCCTCATATACAATCACACAGCGGAATAAATACTATATATCATATGTCTAAACACCTCCAGCTCGTCTCTGGACATCGCAGCATCCGATAACCTGGACCTATACAACCCGGTCTAACCCGAGCATTACAAACGCTAGATCAGTCTAGTGAACCAAAGTGAGAAAAACACATTAAGTTTGAAGGTATCACACAAATTAATTTTAAAGTCAAAATTTTTTCGAAAGAAAAGAATAATCGTAAGCTCAAATCCACACATAAATACAGACGTTCTTTATCTTACGATAACCCAAAATATTTTTAAATCAATATCATTTCTTATATTATAATAGTGTCTAAATACAAATAAATAGCAATCTAGCGGAATGCTAGCATCTCGTGCTCCACATACATACTATACAATCAAAACCGCGGGCTCTTATTGGAGAATGGATTTCCTGGCAAGGTATGGGACCACCTTCCCGACAATGTACCTATGGAGATGAATACATTAGGGTTTAACAAGAACATCTTGCAACCCGAGCTAAACATCACTGGTCCCTCACTTTCTCTTGAGAGTACCGAATATATCAATACCACGGTTGGGGGCCAGCTAATCAAACCGATAGCATACATACATAAATAAGGACAACCGAAGGAATTTGATTTCTTTAGATCAGGTAATGATATACCCTTTTGATGGGTGCGACCCACATAACCATGCGACCTACCCGATTTTGTGCCATTTCCCGGTTTTTGAGGCATGAGGTCATAATTATCTTTTCATAACATCTATCCACCATTCACTTTGAATAACACATCATCAGATTCGTCAAATCACTAATTGACGTCCACAAATATAATCTAGATATAAAAGAGGTGCCCCAATTTGCCACCGACTCGGTATATTTGTAAAAATCAACGTACGTGGTTTTCAGGAAATACTTTGTCAGACATTCGTCCATACAAGTCATCCAGGAGCAGGATGAACCGAAGGCACCCTCCTACTGCATCCAATATAAGAATCATCCCACGGATCAGTAGCGAGAATTTCTTGCAATCCGTAGATTCCAACCACGATAGAATCACAGTATATCTCTGGCCGCTAAACCAGAGATTATTAGTAGTTCTTCCGTTTATGAAGATCTACAGTCTTTAATGCTCCATTTCGATCATCTTCTGATATCTTCACGTATTTGTTGGTCGGAATGATTTTCGAATATAAATTCGATTCCGGTCATTCCGTACCAACAACGCATTTGGCCAGATTTGATAGTCATTTATTTAACTATCAAATAAATAATCATGGAAATAAAATGAGTTCATCGATTTAGTCCTCAACATCGCTTGGCCTTTTAATTAAAAATAATTAACGAATGGTTAATTAAAACTTCTAACTCTTTCAGTATTTTATTCTAATGATTTCAAAACCATTTTATTATAATACTTAATATCTTATAACCATATTCAATTTCCATTTAACTCTTTTCAAACCATTTGCTACATCATTCTTTATTATCTATAACTGGAATATTAATTCAACTTATTACTCGTAAAATAATGTTACGAAATCTCTTTTGTGCTCCTTACTTGAAAACAAAAACCAATGCTTATTCTTATGGAATAAATCTATTTCAAGTCTCCACTTTACATTTATTCTTTCTAACTCGAACATATCGTTATAATTCCACACATCCCCCATTTATTTCACTTTACTTTGGAATATCATTATATATCTTCCAATCTTTTTAATTTCCCTTTACTTCGGAGTACTCATTATATACCCTTCAAACCTTCACCAATATTGTTGCATTATTATTTCTCAAATGGAAATAATAGATTATTACTAACCTTTTTACCATTACAACTAATACCATCCTCAGATAATCCTGAACTCGTTCTAGTTGGGGTATTTTAATTACCTCTCAAACCTAGATCAACAATGTTCTTATCTTAGGATAGAAATGAGTTGAAATTCAAAAACCTATATTTCATTCTAATATCGAAAAAAATCCCTTTAACTATTTAATTTAAAAAGCGGTTTTATAAAACCTTCTTGCTTTTGAAAATTTCCTTCTCGAGTATAACTATTTTTTTTCTTAATTCATTGATTAAGAAATTACTTACTAAAACATCAGCTTTTAAATTTCTTCAAACAATTCGTTTTATAACTAGGATTTTGTTAAAAATCCTATTACTCACTTCTTCACCAAATTCACTTTTTTAAAAAAATTCTAATTCATTCAACCCATTTCCCGCTTCAGAAATATTATTCTAATTCCTTTCATTCTCTTAATTCTATTATTAAGCAACGTTAATTTAAAATTAACGTTATAACACCTCATCTCTCTTTTATAAACATCGTTTATACAACTTTGGTTTAATATAAACCCTTTTATCTTAATTTCCTTTTACTCAATTTAAATATTAAGTAAATAATTAATTTAAGCTATCGTATTCGGTTAATATCATTTTTATAACTTTGTTATAAAAACTCGTTCTTTAATATAAAACCCGTTCATAAATTCTTTTCACAATTCAGTTCAACTCCATTTCAATTCCGATTACTTTTAAATGGATTTCAATTAAAAAGAATTCTCCTAAATTATTGTTGAAAATAATAATAATTTACTTTAACTATCAACTACTTTAGAAGTAGTTAATTTCTTTATTAAGAAATAATAAATTTCCCTTTTAAAAAAACTTAATAAAATTAAAACAAATATTCATTAAACTATTTCCTTAGATTAATTCAAAAACAAAATAACTAATAGTCACTCTCACTTAAAACGGTTGACTTAGTCAATCCAAAACACAGTTATTTCGTTAACTGATTCCAGTTACTCCTTACTTTAAATTGATTAATAATATAATATAATTAATTTAAATAATTCCACTTAATTATTTCCTTAAAAACGATTATCCAATTCTTAACCATTGGGTTAATTTTCTACTCTCTTGCTTATAAATTTGATAAATATCAGAATTTGCTTTATAAAATCATTTAATAATTTAATGTAAAATTAATAATAAAAACAAACTTTTTATTCAAAATGATAGATTTAAAAATCTATCTTCAGTTATAATATATTTGATAACTTCATTTATATCGATTCGCCTAACGGTAAATCGAAATTTATAAAACGGTTTATTTATAGGCCATATGCCGCCAATTACTCAACCAATGTTGCTCATAGGTTAAACATAACAATTGTTGAATTTAGGTTCAACAATCAGTGATCAAGCCAATCATTCCATATATGGGTCCAACAGTTCATATATTTGCAATATAAAAATAAATAATAAATTTGAAGAATCCCGTTGGATTCCTCCAACCAGTTCTTCCCTGTATTCAAATAGGTTAACTCAAATAAAACAGTCCATTTAATACGATAATATATTATCCATTAAAATAAACATGAATAATTAATTCAACTGATAACGGTCAACTAACAACAATACAAGCAACCAATTGAATTTAATACATTTATATTATTATAAATGTCACCAATAAGGTAAGTTACCTTGTTTGTAAATAATCGTTAAAAATAACAATTTAATTTTAACTTAAATTAAACGAACGTTTAATTTAAATCCATTATATAAAAATATTCAGTATATAGGCAAATAATAATCAAATCATTCAACAACTAGTAAACGTAGCACACAAATAATAAACCCGACTTATATAAAATATAAGTGGGATAACTAAGTGAATTTAACTCACCTTGAGTTGATTCGTTGTTATACAGCTTGTTTCAGTTAATTTAAACAACATTTAAATTTAATTGAAATTTTCAATAGAATCTAATCCCATCCATTTCTGTTCCAAAGTGTAGTGTTCCTCAAAACGATTCCAACGGTATTTGATTTGTCTGATTCTGTTAAGATATGCACTAGTTATACCCAATTCAATTATACAATTAAATTAATGTCATTTATTTCCTTAATCAACATTCAAAATTAACTAATTACTTTGGGTTTCAAATATCTGGTCCAACTATTTCTTCCAGCCGGTTTGTTCATCAGTGCCCACTTAGTATGCCTGCATACATTCACGTCTTGGTTACATAACTAAATTCGAATACTTGCTTTCGATTGAATCTTAGATTATAGTTTAATTAATTACTTGCGGTTAGGATAAGTAACATGCCGACTCTTTGTTCTTTAAGTCGCGTTCTCATCCCATCTTCCCGAAGACACCACGCCAAGAATCAACACCAACTACTCACACAAAATTTCCCTCAATGCTTCCAATATACTCCTGCTCTTCCATCTTCGTGTACACATCTTCTGTGCTCCCATTGCAGCACAAACCCGCATCTCAACAACACATCATGCATCCGTCAAAAGCTGTGCCAACCCCCACAATCTGACACCGATCGAAGATGACCGGCGGCTGCGCCTCACCATGCTTGACTCACGCCGGTAGTAGCTTGCCATCCGAGTGCTTCGTTTAACCCCAGTTCAACTTCGAGAGTTTCTCCTTTCGAGGCTGATTCCAGCTCCTACAAGCAGCTACTTGCTTTGCGATTTTGTCCCTTGGTAGACCTTACATAGGCGAACCCTTTTCCCTTTGACACCATCATAAAATTCAAAGTCTAGGAGGAGATCGGATCATGTTTAGGTTTGGACAATGGCAGCCGTTCAAAAGGGTAAGGCGGCGGTATAAGAAGTTGACCACGCAAGTGTATTTTGATCAAGAAATTAGGTTTGGGTTGAACGTGTTTGGGGTACATAAAGGAGATAAAAACTACTATTTTAATATAAATTGAAACTTAACCGTGAATTAACATTTAACACTACCACGTATAACTTCTATTTTCGAGAAAAATGCTAATCCTAGCATAGAAAATTATTTTGGAATCGATGGGATAGGTTTCGTCGAATTCCGAGGTCGTTTGTAAAAAGTCCTTTATAAATCACAGGCTAAAAATCACACGTCTAAATTTCTCATGATCACAAAATAAATCTAATCAACTTGAAAATTTGAAATTCAACTAGACCTTTTCCTTATGGATCCAATGAAATTTGTTTCGTTAAAATCGGAATTCATTTGGCTAGTCGTTTATTCCTTTAAATTTACCCCTGTCTAAATTGACCAAATAATATAACTGATTAAGGCGTTTATCGTTGCCATGATCAAACGGTAAGTCCGATTGACACTAAAATCGACGTCTTATAATAATTAATCAATATGAATCTAACGGCACAAGTTTCGTCACATTCCGAGACCGTTTCCTGTTACGCTATTTTTATACACACACAATGCTATTTTGGACGCCAAATTACCCGGTCTCCAAAAATAACAAAATATATACTTATCCTGGCTCTAAACATCAATACGAATTCAACGTAACTAGTTTAGTAGCTTAATTCGATCGTCTGCTCAAGTTACACTCAAATATCCCTCTATTAAATTAAATTAATTTAATTACGTGTTATATACAACAACTAAGCATTTTTGGCTACCGTTGCCACATACGATATTGGTTTGCCACGAAATTTAATATCGTACAATAATTTAACGTTGAAATTCCAAAGAAACTAATTTCATCTAAAACAGGGACTGCTTGCAAAAATCGCTATTTGAAGGCTTATATAATATAAATAAAATATTATATAAATTCCAAAATAATCGAATTAAATAATAATAAATTATTAGAATCATAAATACCCATTGAAAATATCATATAGCTTCAAATATAAATTATACAACTCGATATAATCAATTTCAAGTTGAACGTTATTCGAATTAATATAAAAAACCCTATTAAATTATTAAATAAACGTTATCATTTATTAATGAAATCCATAGCGACTATTTTAAATTTTGAATTGGAAATAACTAACAATCCATAACACGAAATCTGGATTTGTAGCACCCCACGTCCATTAATGTCACTCACGAAGGGAATGCATTAACTTCCATGGAGGTTATAAGTGAATATAGAACATAAAAATTACAACAAGACAGATAGTAAATAGTACTTGGAAATCTAAAACATCATTTTATTGCAGCGGAAATTAAACATGTTTGTTACATCATAAAACCATAGATCATAACCAAGTACAATATCCATCTTCATAAAAACAAAATACATAATCTCATTACATAAATAGCCATTAAAAAGATAACAAGCTGGAATTTACTTCAACGGTCCAAGCTTTCCAAAGAGAGATGAAGCATTTCAATCAAACTCCACTAGAGTCGGGCCCAACCTGAGGACCTGGAGGGGGAAAAAGGATAGAAATAGAGGGGGTCAGACATAAAGTCTGGCGAGTATGATAATTCTAACAATACTATTATCAAAATAACTAGACTAAGGCATAAGCTTGAAGACAAGTAAATGTCTATGAACTCTTAGGAAGATAAAGATAGCGTTTAAGATAACGTTAAAGACAACGGTAAAGGCACACCTAATTACTAACGAATGATTACTACACTGCACCGCACATTACTACACTGCACCACACCAGTCACCCTATTGTTTGATACCACTTGCTTCACACAGAAACTTTATAAATAGCCTTACGTACCCCTAGCTGACTACATTGGTGTCGTCTGCCCCTATCTCCACTAGGTGTACCCCACTACCCACTTTCAATCGGCTCCCTACTCGTAGATACCCGTGCTGGCCCCACAGTGGGGTGTATCACTCCCCTAAAGTGGCAACCCGATACAACTTGAAAATGCACGGCTTATACCTACATGATGCAACAACGTCTTACCTACCAGCCCGGGTCCACACATGCATACGAAACCCGTTGGACTTGCGTTGCCACCACTCCCCGTTTTGGCCTCTTACAGTCGAACCCAGCATGCGTGTCCCGTCCTCGACTTGGGTCGAGCCCACAAAGATACGTTTGGGATACTGGTCGAAATGGGCCCCCACAAGCTACCCACCTAAGCTTGTCACTAGTATATCCCACTTAACCCTCTTAGTCATGTTCATTTACATGTGTGTTTGGTTAAGTCTTACTAATCGTATTTCACATGCCACTAAGGGCACCCCCTAGATTCCTCATGCCACCCAAGGAACCTACTTAACCCCCATGTCCCACGTTACATGTTTATCTGGTTAAGTATTTCTTAATTCATTCAGGCCATAACCTCATAAAGACCTCTCACATTAGACTGGCATTTATGGCAGCTGGATTTGCCGGGCGGGTCCGGGCAGTCTTACACCATAAAAGAGTCTAACCTCGTGTCTTTACAACCGTTATGCTTTAGTTTAGGCCTAGGACCTCTCACATTGGGCTGACATTTGTGACCACTGGATTTGTCGGGCGGGTCCGGGCAGGTTTACGTCACAAACGAGTCCAACCTCGTGTCCTAAGCATTGATTAACACTTAAAATCTTTTACCCCAGTTTTAATAATTCCCTATTCAAATTATTAATTAAGTAAACTTTTAATGATGTCCATAATTGACTCAATTATGGCCATCCACTTATGGCATGCAAAATCATATCAATTGCACCCCAACTTTTTAATATTAAATCCTTAATATTACCCCTACCCCACGTTTATACGTTCGCTTATTCAACGCATAATATAGGCTAGACTTGTATAGTCTAACACCTAGCACAAAGATAAATTATCACAACATATAGACAATTAAAATAAATCTAATCATAATAGGGGTGAAACTTGCATAAACTACACATGTTAAGGATCAAAAGGTGTCAACTTGTTAAATGTCTCAATTTACATGATATGATCATAGCCCAAATCTATACATAAACTTGCATATGGGGTTTTTAGGCAACATAATGATGGTGTGAACTAGCATAGGATATCACATATGTCATAGCATAATTCTAGATGTCATAATAGATGTCTTGGTATATGTTCATAACTTTCCTAATCAATCTAACTTGCATATGTGACTTGTCATATAGATCAACATAACCCAAACATGATGATTTAATTAATATGAACTAACTAGCATAGATGGTAACATCATGGCCTTTTTAACATGTATGATTCATCACAACTTAGAATAGAAACTTTCAACATACATTACATCATCATAGCATGATTTACAACATATAAGATATCATCATCATATAACATTGGATTTACAATATACATGATAGCAAAAGGGGTTTACAACAACATATATGATAATTCACATCATCTACTCATAATCCATTCATAACTCAACCTAATTAAAATGATAATAATCTTGTTAAGATCATCATACTCACAATTTAGAGAAGAAAAGAGAGAGTTTTGCTTTGCTTTAGGGTTGAGAGAATTAGAATTGAATTTGCTTTTCTTCTTTCTTAGTTGGCGGCGGCTCCATTGATTTCCATGGCGACGGTATGACGGTAACTATTCTATTCTAATTAGGTTTAGGGTTAGCATTAGGATGTATTTAGTAGGAAGTTATTTAGGACCATTAGATTAATCCTGAACCATGAGAACCAATCAAATGCAAAATCTGCATTTGAGCGAATCGGCCTACGGGTTGACAGCCAAACACCCTGGATTAACCCCTAGTCGACCCAGCGGGGCTAGGGTCGACCTCAAAAATGGGCCGGTTCGGTTATTCCCCCTCCCAATTCGCTGTTTTGAACTTTTTCGCATATTTATTTACTTAATTTTTAATTTATATATATATAAATATATATCAATATATATATATTTCTCTGCGCAACCCATTTCACTTAATTCTTTTCTAAAAATTAAGTATACTTTAATTTGTGAATTTTAATGTTATAAAATTACGGGTGTTACATTCTCCCCTCCTTAAAAAATTTCGTCCCCGAAATCTCCAAGTCAAGAAGAATGTATATCCTACCATCTAATCGTCCATCTACTCAACCATCAAACACCAGCATCCATTGTCCTTAAAAGACTTCTAATGCTTTAATGTTTATATGCACAGTGTGTGTATATGTCCATATATAATGCAAAATTAGGCGGTCTACTGATTCAGTCGACCTCCTTAGTGCAATTCATGATAGTGCCATGGGTCCAATATGTATGCAAAAGATACCTAATGATACATATCAATTCTATATGCGTGCACAACCATCCACTTGAATGCAGCAACTATATGATAATACAACCATTATACATCCATTTTACTAAATACATCCATATAAATGCAATATGCAATGTGCAATATGAAGTGACTGAGCCGATCTGGTGCCTAATAGTGTGTGTGTATGCATCCACGAGCTACCACTAGCAAACACTTGCATCCACTTTGCATCCACCATACATAACATGTCTCAAACACATGTTTCAACCATAGGATCATCCTAACTAAAGGTCAAAGATACTAGAGAGAGGATATACTAAAGATAAGATAAGTACAAGCTAAGCGATAAAGGAGAAATTAAAAGACATACCCTCAAAAAGAAAAGGGTATCGTGAACGCATCTTCTCTTCCGTCTCCCAAGTAGCGTTGCTCTCATCATCTCCCCATTGCACTTTGACTAGTCTGACCTCTCGATTTCTCAAACTCTTGATCTCCGACCCAAGAATGCGCGTAGGAGCTCGTCGAATTGTCGCATCACGCTCTATCTCCACCTCTCTAAGCAAGCTCGGCTCTACCACTTCTGCGGTCTCGTGCAAGCACTTCCTCAAATGTGACACATGGAATACGTCGTGTACACCACTAAGTCTCTCGGGCAACTCCACTCTATACGCCATCTGTCCAATTTTCTCCTTAATAGGAAACGGCCCTACAAACCTTGGTGCTAATTTCCCAACGGACCCAAAGCGAACAACATTTGGTAATGGAGACACTTTGACAAAGACCATGTCCCCAACTTCAAACTCGAGATCTGTCCTCCTCTTATCCGCATAAGATTTCTGCCTATCTTGCGCTGCTTTCATCCTCCTTCGAATCAAGTCGATCTTCTCCGAAGTCTCCCTAATCATATCGGGCCCAAGTAAGATCTTATCCATAGATTCCCACCAACATGTAGGTGAACGACAAGGTCGTCCATATAGAGCTTCGAATGGTGCCATACCAATGCTGGACTGAAAGCTGTTATTATTTGCGAACTCCACCAATGGAAGATGCTCTTCCCATGTACCCCCAAAGTCTAGGATACATAGACTCAACAGATCCTCTAGAATGCGATTCACCATCTCAGTCTGGTCGTCCGTCTGAAGATGATATGCGGTGCTCAAACATAACTGAGTCCCTACCGCCTCTTGTAAGCTTCTCCAAAATTCGCTAGTGAAAATAGGATCGCGGTCGCTCACTATGCTAGAAGGAACACTATGCAACCGAACTGTGTCTCGAACGTATACAGAAGCTAACCATGGAGCAGTCCTCTTACTCTTCACAGGAATAAAATGGGCGCTCTTAGTAAGTCTATCTACTATAACCCAAATTCCCGTATTACCCTTACTCGATCGCGGTAATCCATCCACAAAATATATCGAGATGCTTTCCCATTTCCATAGTGGAACCTCCAATGGGTGAAGCAACCCACCGGGTTTCTTTTGCTTCGCTTTTACTTTTTGGCACACCAAGCATCTAGCAACATACTCGGCCACGTCTTTCTTCATGCCGGACCAAAAGTAAACTCTCTTCATGTCTTTGTACATCTTGTCCCCGCCGGGATGAATGGTCATCTTCGAACGATGTGCTTCGTCAAGAATAGTCTTCCTTAGGTCATCGTCTTTTGGTACACAAAGTCTACCGTCCCTACGTAACCAACCCTTATCATCTAGGGTATACCTACAGAGATAGCTTGATGACTCCCCTCCTTTGAGCTTTTCTACTAACTCAACTAACTGTGGGTCGTCTCGCTGTGCCTCGCCAATCCGTCCCAAAAGCGTAGGTCTGACCTCCAAGGATGCTAGCAAACCGGGTACGAAGTCAACGGAAGGTCTAAAGTCAAACATCGAAATGAATTCTAAACTTTGCCGCTCAACAAACAAAGGACTTAAGGATAATCTTTTTCTACTTAAGGCATCGGCCACCACGTTACCCTTGCCAGGGGTATATGCTGTCTCAAAGTCGTAGGACGCTAGGAACTCCATCCACCTTTACTGCCTTAAGTTCAAGTCCTTTTGAGAGAATAGGTATTTTAAAGATTTGTGGTCAGTGAATAGTTCGAATTTCTCGCCAAGAAGATAATGACGCCAAGACTTAAGTGCGAAAACAATAGCGGCCAACTCTAGGTCATGTGTGGGGTAATTCTTCTCATGCGCTCTCAACTGCCTTCCACCATAGGCTATTACCCTGCCCTCTTGCATTAAGACTGCGCCTAGTCCTGTCCCACAAGCGTCAGTATAAACGGTAAACGGCTTACTCCCGTATGGCAATACTAAGACTGGGGCTGAAGTCAAAGCTCTCTTCAAACGTTGGAACGCATCATCACAATCTACGTCCCATGTGAAAACTAGGTTCTTCTTCGTCAAGCGTGTCAATGGAGCTGATATCTTTGCGAAGTCTTTGATAAACTTCCTATAGTAGCCAGCCAACCCCAAGAAACTTCTCACTTCGGTAGCATTTTTAGGAACCTTCCAATCTTGGATGGCCACCACCTTCGCGGGATCTACAGCTATCCCTTCTTTGGAAACCACGTGTCCTAAGAACCGTACTTCCTTCCTCCAAAAGTGACACTTAGAAAATTTAGCTTTAAGCTTATGCGCTCGAAGAGTCTCCAACACTTCCCTAAGATGTAGGGCATGCTCTTCTTCATCCTTAGAAAAGATCAAGATGTCATCTACAAAGACTACCACAAATTTGTTAAGGTACTCCCTAAACACCCTACTCATCAAATCAACAAAGTATGCGGGGGCGTTTGTCAAACCGAAGGGCATCACTAGCCATTCATAGAAACCGTCCGGAGTCCTAAAGGCAGTCTTGTCAATGCTATCCTCAGCCACTCTCAACTGATGGAACCCAGTGGCTAAGTCCAACTGCGAAAACACTGAGGCGCCAACTAACTGATCGAAGAGATCCTCAATCCTCGGCAGTGGGTGTCTGTTCTTCTTAGTAAGTTTATTAAGTTCTCTATAGTCCACACACAGTCTAAGGGACCCATCCGCCTTCGTGGCAAATACTACTGGAGCACCCCACTCCGATATACTTCGTCTTATGAACCCCTTCTCAAGCAACTCCTTCACTTGCTTATCGAGTTCCCTCCTTTCACGTGGAGCCATGTGGCGTACTGGCAAAGATACTGGTTTCGCATTATCCACAAGATATATTCGAAAATCTATCTCCCGCTTCGGAGGCAAGCCCTTCACCTCCTCAAACACATCCGAATATTCTCGGACCACTCTAACAGATCATAGATTTTCCTCAGACGCGTCAAGCCATTCTAGATAACTTAGCATAACCGAATTTATGGGATTACAAAAGATTTCGAGAGTGTTGCCAAGGCGAGTCACGAGCCTAACTACTCTCCTTTCACAATCAAGAACGGCCCCATTTCTGGATAACCAATCCATTCCTAAAATTAGCCCATAGCCCGTGAAGCCCAACACATAAGCATCACATCTAAATTCAACGCAAAGTATGGAAATTTTCAAATCCAAACACATCATAGACAAATAAGCTGAGCCCCCAATTGGATTCAAAACAACTAAGGGATCCTCTACTAAACTGGTGTTTAAGTGCAGTGATTCAACTAATGATGTAGAGATAAACGAATGCGATGCGCCCGAATCGAATAAGGTACAGACAGGATGATCAAACAGAAAAACTAAGCTTTCAACAGAAATGGTTCTACCTCGTTCTTGCAGCGGTGGGACCGCGAGAGCCTGAAATTGTCCCCTAGCCTGCCCTGGTGCCATAAGAGCCTGCACCTGTCCTCCCGAGGTAGCTCCTGCCCTCTGCCCCTTCTTTGGGCAGTCCTTCACTAAATGTCCCGCATCGCCACAATGAAAACATCCTGTCTTCTTTTTCTTTCGGCAATCCTTGCTGAGATGGCCTGGGTTTCCACAGTTAAAGCACTTCTTCTTTCCCTTGCCATTATTGTCTTTTCCACCCTTCTTGTTTTGTTGTTGTGGTTTCTTATGATCCCCCTTCTTCTCGGGTGCCTTATCAGCTTTAGCGCTTTTCTCCTCATGCCTGAGCGCCATTTCTACTAACTTCTCAAAGGTGGCCCCTATCGGGATGTGGGTCATAGCCAACCCTTGCAATGGTTCATTCAAGCCATTCACGAACCTTAGAGCCTTCTTCTCCGGCGTGTTTACTAAATCCAAGCCAAACCTTGCTAACTGATTAAATTTATTGACATATTCTTTCACTGATGAGCTTCCTTGCTTCAATGTCAAGAACCTTTCCATATATAGATTTTCTTCCGCCCTTGAGAGAAACTTCGCCTCGAACCTACGTCTGAAATCCGCCCAAGAGTCAACATGACGCTCCCCATTAGTGACCTCCCACCAAAACGAGGCCTCTCCCTTCATCAACCAAGCTGCTAAACGAACTCTCCTCCCTTCTTCTACTTCAAAGATTTCTAGCAATTCTTCCACCTCCTTAAGCCAATCTCTAGCTTCCACAAACGTTTCTGACCCTTGAAATGGTTTTCCACCCATAGCCTTGAATTCCTTGCACGTCTTTGCAAAAGTATCTACGCGAGGAGGAGGAGGAGGAACGGGTGCAACTGGTGGTGGAGGAACATTGGCTGGACCTGCAGCGGCCCTAGCCTCTAATAACCTCCTATACCATCCTGGTTCGTTACACCGTCGGGTAGATTAAGATCTTCAGCCATGCTGAAACGAAAAAGGAAAGATTCAGAATGGAGAATTCGAAAGACAAAGATATGGGCTATTGGGGATTACGTTTTTTTTTTCTTAAAAACTTTTCTCTTTGAATTTCTCATTAAAGCATGTTTTTGAAAGCACTTCTTCCAAAAATAGCTATTTTTCTAAAGTATTTTTATCTGTTCTGGTAACCTTAAGCTCTGATACCACGTGTAACACCCCACGTCCATTAATGTCACTCACGAAGGGAATGCATTAACTTCCATGGAGGTTATAAGTGAATATAGAACAGAAAAATTACAACAAGACAGATAGTAAATAGTACTTGGAAATCTAAAACTTCATTTAATTGCAGCGGAAATTAAACATGTTTGTTACATCATAAAACCATAGATCATAACCAAGTACAATATCCATCTTCATAAAAACAAAATACATAATCCCATTACATAAATAGCCATTAAAAAGATAACAAGCTGGACTTTACTTCAACGGTCCAAGCTTTCCAAAGAGAGATGAAGCAGTTCAATCAAACTCCACTAGAGCTGGGCCCAACCTGAGGACCTGGAGGGGGAAAAAGGATAGAAATAGAGGGGGTCAGACATAAAGCCTGGCGAGTATGATAATTCTATCAATACTATTATCAAAATAACTAGACTAAGGCATAAGCTGGAAGACAAGTAAATGTCTATGAACTCTTAGGAAGATAAAGATAGCGTTTAAGATAACGTTAAAGACAACGGTAAAGGCACACCTAATTACTAACGAATGATTACTACACTGCACCGCACATTACTACACTGCACCACACCAGTCACCCTATTGTTTGATCCCACTTGCTTCACACAGAAACTTTATAAATAGCCTTACATACCCCTAGCTGACTACATAGATGCCGTCTGCCCCTATCTCCACTAGGCATGCCCCACTACCCACTTTCGATCGGCTCCCTACTCGTAGATACCCGTGTTGGCCCCACAGTGGGGTGTATCACTCCCCTAAAGTGGCAACCCGATACAACTTGAGAATGCATGGCTTATACCTACACGATGCAACAACGTCTTACCTACCAGCCCGGGTCCACACACGCATACGAAACCCATTGGACTTGCGTTGCCACCGCTCCCCGTTTTGGCCTCTTACAGTCGAACCCAGCATGCGTGTCTCGTCCTCGACTTGGGTCGAGCCCACAAAGATACGTTTGGGATACTGGTCGAAATGGGCCCCCACAAGCTACCCACCTAAGCTTGTCACTAGTATATCCCACTTAACCCTCTTAGTCATGTTCATTTACATGTGTGTTTTGTTAAGTCTTACTAATCGTATTTCACATGCCACTAAGGGCACCCCCTAGATTCCTCATGCCACCCAAGGTGTGACAACCCCAAACTTCCACGGGTGAAAGCAAGGAGAAATCATTTTTGGAATACAACATAAATACAATAAAACAGAACACAGATACAATATAGCAAAGGAGATTCATAGAGTAATAACATTATAGCAGCGGAAAAATATAATGTCATCAATCACAGAAAATCCACAGTCACAGAATCTAAGCTATTACAACAAGTTTGCAGAAAAGAAATAAATTTGATGTCTAAAAAGAAAAGAATAGATGCCAATAGAAACAAAAAGTCTTCAAGCTCCAAGTCATCACCTCTTCTCCCAAACAGAATCCAAGAGAGAGAAAATAAGCAGCTTCAAAGAAAAGCTCCAAGCAAAGAATGAACCTGTCTACTTGGCTGCCCGTGTAGAAGAGAGGGCACCCAAGTTTGCAAAAAGGTGAAACAAACTATGGGTCAGTCGTGGGACTGGTGTGAGAATTCTTAAATAACTTATACTAATAAGGCAAATCCAAAGACCACGCCGCTAACGCGGAACGGGTTGTACCAATGGATTGTCGTGCATAACTATAGTGTCAATACAGATAAGTAAAACGTAACAAAACGCAATGTCTTTTGAAAAATGGAACCACCATAAGACTCAGGTCCCATCACACAATGCAACGCACACCAAGAGGATAGAGTTTTACCTTATGGTGGTTAAACATGCTAAATACGCCAAATACGAAACTAATACTATTATTAGGGTGTATATGTTTTAAAACAATTCAAATTATAAGTATCAATCCTAGGAAGCATAGGTACCATATATTATGCCTCCAATACTAGTAATACAATCAAATCCGCCGGGGTCGTATTGGAAATTTGGGTTTCCATCATGAGTCCAGGCTAGGGAGGACTCCTTACCGATTCGAGACGCTCTAGTTAACGTCTCAGGATTACCCGCAGTTAACCCTTGGATCCTGCAGGGCCGGTCCTCACATACAGCTTAGAGGATTGGCAATTCCTAAGCACACGTTCCCCGGTCCTATAGGACCTATCCGAGGCGCCTCATTTCATCATCCTCCAAAAGTAAAATGACTACTAACTAGAAAGAAACGTGCTACTTTCCCTGCGTTCCCTTCCCCCTTTTTAGACTCTACCGGTTTGTGAGGCTCGTGAAGTCATGTTCTTCATACCACAAGGTTCTGCTTTTCAACAAGAAACCTTGATCATTGCATCTTAGTATGCCACACCGTCACTCCATACCGTACTATTGATCGTCCGTCACTATATAAACGGGTGTTAAGTAGAGAATAAATTCTCTACCACCAATCGTTTATATATTAACTGAATATCAACAACATAATATTTTGTGGGGTACGATGTCAGACACACTATCCATTTATACCCATGCTCTAGGTCTGAACTAGGGTCAAACCCGTGAAATCAACACGTACGTTTGGACAATTATCCCGACCCTTGAATTGGGAGCAAACCAATTCAGAGTCTTGATCGTTGTCCATTCGAGGGGAGATTTACGGTCTTCATGCGCCGTCTTCATACTTGAATTCTTGAAATCGTACGATCATTTGGAATGGGATTAACCCGGTCTTTCCAAATAATCTCGCATTCATATATTTTGAGAAAAACATATTTCATATCATTATTTTATTTTATAACGATTAATTCTTGCCTTAATTATTTAATATAATTAATTCCTTATTTAACGACGCTTCAGGTCAAGGGCGACCTTGGCGCTGTTTTCCAATCACTTTGATTTTTACTTTTCCCCTTTACATTTTGAACAATGGACATTTTCTATGGTGTAACCCTTATACGTCATAAATAATGTAAATCTTCTCCTATGTTTCATTTCCCTTTTTTTTTCTATTTTGACAAAATATCATTTTGTGCAATGCAACTTCCTATTTTTCTATTTTGACAAAATATCATTTTGTGCAATGCAAGTTTCTATTTTTCTATTTTGACAAAATATCATTTTGTGCAATGCAACTTCCTATTTTTCTATTTTGACAAAATATCTTTTTGTGCAATGCAACTTTCTACTTTTCTATTTTGACAAAATATCGTTTTGTGCAATGCAAGTTTCTATTTTTCTATTTTGACAAAATATCGTTTTGTGCAATGCAACTTTCTACTTTTCTATTTTGACAAAATATCAATTTGTGAAATGCAAGTTTCTACTTTTCTATTTTGACAAAATATCATTTTGTGCAATGCAAGTTTCTATTTTTCTATTTTGACAAAATATCATTTTGTGAAATGCAACTTTCTACTTTTCTATTTTGACAAAATATCATTTTGTGAAATGCAACTTTCTACTTTTCTATTTTGACAAAATATCATTTTGTGCAATGCAAGTTTCTACCTTTCTATTTTGACAAAATATCATTTTCATACAATGCAAGTTTCTATTTTTCTATTTTGACAAAATATCGTTTTGTGCAATGCAACTTTCTACTTTTCTATTTTGACAAAATATCATTTTGTCAATGCAAGTTTCTACCTTTCTATTTTGACAAAATGTCATTTTGTGCAATGCAAGTTTCTACCTTTCTATTTTGACAAAATATCATTTTCATACAATGCAAGTTTCTATTTTTCTATTTTGACAAAATATCGTTTTGTGCAATGCAACTTTCTACTTTTCTATTTTGACAAAATATCATTTTGTCAATGCAAGTTTCTACCTTTCTATTTTGACAAAATGTCATTTTGTGCAATGCAACTTTCTACTTTTCTATTTTGACAAAAATAATATGCTATGCATACAATGCACCTTTTCTATTTTGACAAAAATAATATGCTATCCATACAATGTACTTTTTCTATTTTGACAAAAATAATATGCTATGCATACAATGCACTTTTTCTATTTTGACAAAAATAATATGCTATCCGTACAATGCACTTTTTCTATTTTGACAAAAATAATATGCTATGCATACAATGCACTTTTTCTATTTTGACAAAAATAATATGCTATGCATACAATGCACTTTTTCTATTTTGACAAAAATAATATGCTATCCGTACAATGCACTTTTTCTATTTTGACAAAAATAATATGCTATGCATACAATGCACTTTTTCTATTTTGACAAAAATAATATGCTATCCATACAATGCACTTTTTCTATTTTGACAAAAATAATATGCTATGCATACAATGCACTTTTTCTATTTGAACAAAAACATAGTTCATTAACATACTATGCTATTTTTAATAATGAACAAAATATAGTTCATTAACATACGATGCTTTCTTATTTTGATAATGAACAAAATATATTCATTACATATAGCGACTAACTCTATTTTTATTAACGAACAAAAAATGGTTCGTTTCACATAGCGACAAATTCTATTTTGTTAATGACACAAAATATAATTCTTTAACATAGCGACAAATTCTATTTTGAATAATGACACAAAATATAATTCTTTACCATAGCGACAAATTCTATTTTGAATAATGACACAAAATATAATTTTTTTAACATATAGTGCTTTCTTATTTTATAAATGAACAAAATATAATCATTCACATATAACGACCAATTCTATTGTATAAATACACAAATTTGTTCATTCAACATACGGTGTTTGTATTCTATTATAACACAAATTTGTTCATTCAACATACGGTGCTAATTTTCTTATTTTGATATTGACAAAAGTGTCAATTTACATACGGTGTTCATTTTCTTATTTTGATATTGACAAAAGTGTCAATTTACAACATACATGAACAATTTCTTATTTTAAGATTGACAAAAATGTCACTTTAACATACATGAACAATTTCTTATTTTAAGATTGACAAAAATGTCACTTTAACATACATGAACAATTTCTTATTTTAAGATTGACAAAAATGTCACTTTAACATACATGAACAATTTCTTATTTTAAGATTGACAAAAATGTCACTTTAACATACATGAACAATTTCTTATTTTTAAATTTGACATATCAACATGTCACACAACATACATGAACGATTTTAATATATTTAAATTTTATATATCAACATGTCACACAACATACATGAACGATTTTAATATATTTTAAATTTTATATATCAACATGTCACACAACATACATGAACGATTTTAATATATTTAAATTTTATATATCAACATGTCACACAACATACATGAACGATTTTAATATATTTAAATTTTATATTGAAACATCTCAACATACGGTGGGTTTTGTCCTAGCATACGCATACAGATTAAGTCATAGCAGATTCACATACAGTTTATATCTTAGCAGATTCACATACATATATGATTATGAATGCGAACATCTATAATTAAAACATAATTACTTAAATAAAATAAATAGGATTCTCACCTCAATTAGATTAAAGTTTTTTCCCAATTGCTCTGTATTAAAGTGGTATTCGAAGTCACGGTTCCACCGGATCTGAAATTTTCAGAATCGGTGTTCATATGCATAAGTTATTGATGTTTTAAATCAAACAGACTTTTAACAACTGCTTCTGTCACGCTTAAAAGCGTTACAAAATCTGAAGCATACCTCAATTTCAGAATTTGTTCAAAACTTCAAATCGCGATAACTTTTGATTTACTGAACGGTTTTGGGTGCCGTTTTTTGGAGAATGACCGCCTTGGAGAGATCTTTGCACGGCCAGAAGGGGGTGGAGTTCGGTCGAGCGTGGTGGGCCCGGCGTGGCTGCGACCGGCGGAGCTTTGCGGCGATGGTGGCGGCGCTACAGGGCACGGGGGAGGCGATAGTGGGTACCAAATCGAAGGGCTCGCGAAGAGCTTCGAAACGGTATATGGTATGCTGAATTCCGTCGAGAGATGAGGGAGAAAAGTGAGTTTGAAATTTTGATCACTTATGGGTTTCGGCGGCTTAAACATACGGAGGAAGAAGAAGGCACTGTTCACGTATACGGCCCGTATTTATACGTGTATTTCTAGGGTTTTTATTTTTTTTTATTTATTTAATTAATTAATTCTAGAAAATACAGTTTTCACATACGACCTCCGATTCGCGCTCAACGACTGTCGAACTTAATGTTTTGACGTCTTCTGAACGCGATGGCGCTATTCCCATGGTCCAATTCTGAAGTTACAGACTGGTTTTCTTTTATTTTCAAATAAATCCTTTATTTTAAATTCGAACGTAAATATAATTTTGCCGGGGCCACATACGAAGTCAGAAAAATCCGAAAAAATTATTTTTGGCTTTCTTATGCCGATACGATCACAACAAAATTCGTTTCGTTCAATTCTGAGACCGTTTGAATTTTTAATGAATTTTTAAAGTCAAAAATTGTCCGTTTACACTGAAAAATCAATTATAATTATATATTAATTCTAAAAATTACCAAAAAATCATTTTTAGCTTTGTTTTGATGATACGAACCCAACAAAATTTATTTCGTTCGATTCTGAGACTTTTTGAAAAAAAGCTATTTTCAAGGCGAATATTTTTAATATTAAAAATACATTTTAAACAAATATTTTCTGAAACTCGAAACATATAAGTGTTTACTGTTTTTCAATGCAGAAACGTCATTCTGAAACCAATGGAAGTGGTTTCAAGTTCAAATTCCTACATATGTGAAAAGTAGCATTTTTGTCCTATGCAAATTACCCACCGACCTTTCTAAAAATTGAATCAGCCATAACTTTTGATTTCCGCTATGAAATTTCGATTTTTCGGATTCGTTGGAAAGATATTTTTAAATAGGTTCTAACATTTTTGGTTTTACTAAAATCCGTTAAATTTTGCATCCTGTATGGTTAGTCAAAGTTCAAGTTTGACTTTTCAAACTACCGCGCCATTTCTAGCTCTTTTTATATTTAAAATTAATTTATTCATTCTAACTTCGATTTGAACCAAATTCGTGATCTTTATTATTTAAAATAGATTATTTTAAATATCAAAACTCATTTAAAATCACTTAAAATAAATTTTAACTTGGCCCCAAAATTCAGGGTCGTTACACAAGGCACCTACTTAACCCCCATGTCCCACATTACATGTTTATCTGGTTAAGTATTTCTTAATTCATTCAGGCCATAACCTCATAAAGACCTCTCACATTAGACTGACATTTATGGCAGCTGGATTTGCCGGGCGGGTCCGGACAGTCTTACACCATAAAAGAGTCTAACCTTGTGTCTTTACGACCGTTATGCTTTAGTTTAGGCCTAGGACCTCTCACATTGGGCTGACATTTGTGACCACTGGATTTGCTAGGCGGGTCCGGGCAAGTTTACGTCACAAACGAGTCCAACCTCGTGTCCTAAGCATTGATTAACACTTAAAATCTTTTACCCCAGTTTTAATAATTCCCTATTCAAATTATTAATTAAGTCAACTTTTAATGATGTCCATAATTGACTCAATTATGGTCATCCACTTATGGCATGCAAAATCATATCAATTGCACCCCAACTTTTTAATATTAAATCCTTAATATTACCCCTACCCCACGTTTATACGTTCGCTTATTCAACGCATAATATAGGCTAGACTTGTATAGTCTAACACCTAGCACAAAGATAAATTATCACAACATATAGACAATTAAAATAAATCTAATCATAATAGGGGTGACACTTGCATAAACTACACATGTTAAGGATCAAAAGGTGTCAACTTGTTAAATGTCTCAATTTACATGATATGATCATAGCCCAAATCTATACATAAACTTGCATATGGGGTTTTTAGGCAACATAATGATGGTGTGAACTAGCATAGGATATCACATATGTCATAGCATAATTCTAGATGTCATAATAGATGTCTTGGTATATGTTCATAACTTTCCTAATCAATCTAACTTGCATATATGACTTGTCATATAGATCAACATAACCCAAACATGATGATTTAATTAATATGAACTAACTAGCATAGATGGTAAGATCATGGCCTTTTTAACATGTATGATTCATCACAACTTAGCATAGAAACTTTCAACATACATAACATCATCATAGCATGATTTACAACATATAAGATATCATTGGATTTACAATATACATTATAGCAAAAGGGGTTTACAACAACATATATGATAATTCACATCATCTACTCATAATCCATTCATAACTCAACCTAATTAAAATGATAATAATCTTGTTAAGATCATCATACTAACAATTTAGAGAAGAAAAGAGAGAGTTTTGCTTTGCTTTAGGGTTGAGAGAATTAGAATTGAATTTGCTTTTCTTCTTTCTTAGTTGGCGGCGGCTCCATTGATTTCCATGGCGACGGTATGACGGTAACTATTCTATTCTAATTAGGTTTAGGGTTAGCATTAGGATGTATTTATAGGTGTAGGAAGTTATTTAGGACCATTAGATTAACCCTGAACCATGAGAACCAATCAAATGCAAAATCTGCATTTGAGCGAATCGGCCCACGGGTTGACAGCCAAACACCCTGGATTAACCCCTAGTCCACCCAGTGGGGCTTGGGTCGACCTCAAAAATGGGCCGGTTCGGTTATTCCCCCTCCCAATTCGTTGTTTTGAACTTTTTCGCATATTTATTTATTTATTTTTTATTTTTTATATATACATATCAATATATATATATTTCTCTGCGCAACCCATTTCACTTAATTCTTTTCTAAAAATTAAGTATACTTTAATTTGTGAATTTTAATGTTATAAAATTACGGGGTGTTACAGGATTTTTCTCTTCCATATGAAAATTATATGCAACAAGATTCCAACATTTCTTGTTTCATAGAAATCCAACTTATATCGGATCATGTATATCCAGTTAAAGTTCAAAACTTAATATTACAAACTATTGCGCCATTTCGAGCTCATTTTATATTATATATAAATTTAACGTTCAAACTTCGTTATACAATCAAAACATATATTTTAAATCCATTTAAAATTCCAAATCAATATTTAAAATAATAAATTAAATTAAATATTTGACTACCAAAAATACGGGACATTACAATCTTCCGCCTTAAAAGAATTTCATCCCTGAAATTACTAAGGTAGGAAAAAGGTTATAAACCCATTATAATTTAAAATCCAATTTATTATAAATCAAAAACCAACACATTATTGTAAATAAAAAAATTCAAAAAATTTCAAACACTTTAAATTTCCAGAAAAATTCGGCAGAGTCACCCCTATACGGAGTGAGATCTGCGATATCGTAGGAACAAATAATATATATATCGACTCACGATGTCAAAAAACAAAAACCAAAATTTGTATTTTCGCGTAAGCGTACCTTTTACGAGCGCTATTGAGCATAATTGCTCAACTTACGTGCAATATTCGCAACCAAAAGCAATCCTCATGGCCATCTGGCACCTGTACTTAACTCAATTTATCATGTAAGTAACATATACATGAAATATTTAAATAGCACTTCATTAATCAACAGTTTAACTGACCAATTTCCAAAATTCAACATATAGCATCACTCATACACAAACATAGGGTTAAATCATGAAATTTAATTCGTATGCGGTTCCATTCCAGTTTATTATACTGGAATTCATTCTCTTTTGCTTTCAATTCATTCATCTTCTCATTAATTCGTAAATGAATTATATTCAATCAATCTAAGACACAATCAACAAACGATACACAGCTAACATAAGCCGATCATTCAAGTGAATTCATATTCAATATTAATATTCACTTATATTCACTTGGGTTTAATATCAATCGATTTATATCAGATTGATTTCCATAACTATTATTCATTAATAAAATTTCCAAATTTCAAATTCATTTCCAAAATCCATTCTTAATTTCAATCAACCAAGTTAATTCCAATTCATATTCAATTGACTAATTTATTTTCAAAATTAGTTTACCTCAATTTTTAAAATCCGAATTCTGATTCATTTTAATTCCAAATTAAAATTTCTATTCGCAAATTCCATATGTGAAATCTTTTCGGGCTATATTGAACCATTCAAATTTTCAATCCAATTTGAATTCTAATCAAATCAACCAAACATGCCAATATCTCGATAATTTAATAAAATTATCTCTTTTCCATGCAAAAATATATTTTGGGTAAAATTATTTCATTTACCATATTTATAAAATAATATTGTATCTATTACCAGTTCATTGCTTCTTAACACTTGAACAGATCAAACAACACAATACAAAACATCCATATATAAAATTTACAAATACGCTCTCATATATAAACACTCAACTCAATCCAGGGCTTTACTAACCCCATCTCTATCGAGTTAGACCATAGATCCAAGGTTATTAGTAAACCACTGCTCTGATACCAAGTGTAACGACCCAATTTTCAATACAGTTTAAGCTGACATTTATCAACCCATGTAAATTCAAATTATAAAGAAAAGCAGATAGCTATTAGAAAGAAATTAGAGGATGGGATAAGAAAGAAAGAAATATCAAAATAGAAGAAGAAGAACTATCACAACATGGATTCTCACATCGCAGCAGAACAAAATATAACATAAAAATAAATCTTTTACTGAGAGCTTGTAATAAAACTTACAGTCATCAGAGTACATCACACATCTGGATAGTTATAATAATCTATCCTTATATACAATCACATAGCGGAATAAATACTATATATCATACATCTGAACACCTCCAGCTCATCTCTGGATTTCACAGCATCCGATAACCTAGACCTATAAAACCCGATCTAACCCGAGCATTCCAAACGTCGGATCAGTCTGGTGAACCAGAGTGAGAAAAACACACTAAGTTTAAAGGTTCCACATAACTTGATTTTAAATTCAAAATCTTTTCGAAAGAAAAGGATAATCGTAAAACCAAATCCACACATAAATATGGACGGTTTTTATCTTACGATAACCCAAAACATTTTTGAAATTAATATCTTTTCTGATATTATAATAGTGTCTAAACACAAATAAATAGCAATCTAGCAGAACGCTTGCATCTCACGCTCCACATACAAACTATACAATCAAAACCATGGGCTCTTATTGGAGAATGGATTTCCTAGCAAGGTATGGGACCACCTTCTTGACAATGTACCTCTGGAGATTAATACATTGGGGTTCAACAAGAACATCTGGCAACCCAGGTTAAACATGACTGACCCCTCACTTTCTCTCGAGAG
The DNA here is from genome assembly GCA_030737875.1 of Allium sativum. Classification (NCBI taxonomy): domain Eukaryota; kingdom Viridiplantae; phylum Streptophyta; class Magnoliopsida; order Asparagales; family Amaryllidaceae; genus Allium; species Allium sativum. The sequence goes on along the minus strand of CM060924.1, from coordinate 412,148,671 downwards.
TACCGAATATATCATTACCACAGTTGGGGGCCATCCAACCGAACCGATAGCATACATACAAAGATAAATAGGGACAACCGAAGGCATTTGATTTATCCATATCAGGTAATGATAATCCCTTTTGATGGGTGTGATCCACATAGCCATGCGACCTGATTTTGTGTCATTTCCTGGTGGATGAGGCTTGAGGTCATAATTATCTTTTCATAACATCTGGCCACCATTCACTTTGAATGCCACATCGTTAGATCCGTAAAATCACTAATTGACGTCCACAAATATATTTTGGGTATAAAAGAAGTGCCCCTCCTTGCCACCGACTCGGTATATTTGTAAAAATCAACGTATGTTGTTTTCGTGAAATAGTTTGTTAGATATTCGTCCATATAAGTAATCCAGGAATAGGATAACCGAAGGCACCCTCCTACAAAATCCAATATAAGAATCACCCCATGGATCAGTAGCGAGAAGTCCTTACAACCGTAGATTCCAACCACGATAGAATCACATTTATCTCTGGCCGCTAAACCAGATATTATTAGTAGTTCTTCCATTTATGAAGATCTATGGTCTTCAGTGCTCCATCTCTATCATCTTCTGATATCTTCACGTATTTGTTGGTCGAAATGGTTTTTAAATATAAATTCAATTCCAGTCTTTCCGTACCAACAATGCATTTGGCCAGATTTGATAGTCGGTTATTTAACTATCAAATAAATAATATGGAAATAAAATGAGTCCATCAATTTAGTAATCAACATCACTTGGCCTTTTAATTAAAAATAATTAACGAATGGTTAATTAGAACTTCTAACACTTTAATATTTTGAATTACGGTATTTACTTCTTATCGTAATATTCTAATGTTTTCAAAACCGTTTCATTACAATACTTAAGAAATATCTTATAACCATATCCAATTTCCATTTATCTCTTTTCAAACCATTTGCTACATCATTCTTTATTATCTATAACTGGGAAATTAATTCAACTTATTACTCGTAAAATAATGTTACGAAATCTCTTTTGTGTTCCTTACTTGAACAACCAATGCTGATTCTTATGGAATAAATCTATTTCAAATCTCCACTTTACATTTCTTCTTTTTAACTTGAATATATCGTTACAATTCCACACATCCCCATTTATTTCCCTTTACTTTGGAATCTCATTATATATCTTCCAATCTTTTTAAATTTCATTTACTTCGGAATCCTCATTATATATTCTTCAAATCTTCACCAATAGTGTTGCATTATTATTTCTCAAATGGAAATAATAAATTATTACTAACCTTTTTACCATTACAACCAATATCATACTCAGATAATCCTGAAGTCGTTCTAGTTGGGGTTTTATAATTATCTCTGAGACCTAGATCAATAATGTTCTTATCTTAAGATAGAAATGAGTTGTAATTCAAAAACCGATATTTCATTCTAATATCATAACAAATCCCTTTAACTATTTAATTTAAAACGTGGTTTTATAAAACCTTCTTGCTTTTGAAATTTCCTTCTCGAGTATAACTTTTTTTTCCTAATTCATTGATTAAGAAATTACTTACTTAAACATAAGCTTTTAATTTTCTTTAAACAATTCGTTTTATAACTCAGATTTTGTTAAATATCCTATTACTCACTTCTTCACCAAATTCACTTTTAAAAAAAAAAAATCTAATTCATTCAACCCATTTCCTGCTTTGGAAATCTTATTCCAATTCTGGTCATTCTCTTAATTCTATTATTAAGCAACGTTAATTTAAAATTAATGTTTTAACACCTCATCTCTCTTTTATAAACATCGTTCATACAATTGTGGTTTAATATGAGCCCTTTTATCTCAATTTCCTTTTACTTAATTCAAATATTAAGTAATTAATTAATTAAGCTATCATATTCGCTTAATATCCTTTATATAACTTTGTTATAAAAACTAGGGTTTTAATATACAACCCATACATAAATTCCTTTCACAATTCAGTTCAATTCCATTTCAATTTCGATTACTTTTTAAATGGATTTCAATTAAAAGTAATCTCTTAAATTATTAATAATAATAATTTACTTCAACTATCAACTACTTTAGAAGTAGTTAATTTCTTTATTAACAAAATTTCCCTTTTAAAAAAATTATTAAAATTAAAACAAATATTCGTTAAACCATTTCCTTAGACTAATTCAAAAACAAAATAATTAATAGTCACTCTCACTTAAAACGGTTGACTTAGTCAATCCAAAACCCAGTTATTTCATTAACTGATTCTAGTTACTCCTTACTTTAAATTGATTAATAATATAATATAATTAATTTAAATAATTCCATTTAATTATTTCCTTAAAAATGATTATCCAATTCTTAACCGTTGGGTTAATTTTCTACTCTCTTACTTATAAATCTGATAAATATCAGAATTTGCTTTATAAAACCATTTAATAATTTAATGTAAAATTAAATAGTAAATAATAAATATTTATTTTCTTTTAACAAACTTTTTACTCCAAATGATAGATTTAAAAATCTATCTTCGGTTATAATATATTTGATAACTTCATTTATATCAATTCGCCTAACAGTAAATCGATATTTATAAAACGATTTATTTATAGGCCATACGCTGCCAATTACTCAACCAATACTGCCCATTGGTTAACCATAATAATTGTTGAATATAGGTTCAACAATCAGCAATCAAGCCAAAGCCAATCATTCCACCATATAGGTTAAACAGTTCATATATTTGTAATATGAAAATAAATAATAAATTTGAGGAATCCCGTTGGATTCCTCCGACCTGTTATTCCCTGTATTCAAATAAGCTAACTCAAATAAATCAGTCCATTCAATACGATAATATATTATCCATTAAAATAAACATGAATAATTAATTCAATTGATAACGGTCAACTAACAACAATACAAGCAACCAATTAAATTTAATACGTTTATATTATTATAAACGTAACCAACAAGGTAAGTTACCTCTTTTGTAAATAATCTTTAAAAATAACGATTAAATTTCATTTAAATTAAACGAACATTCAATTTAAATCCGTTATATAAAAATATTCAGTATATAGGCAAACTATCATCAAATCATTCAACAACTAGCAAACATATCACACAAATAATAAACTCGACTTATTTAAAATATAAGTGGGATAAATGAGTGAGTTTAACTCACCTTGGGTTGATTCGCTGTTAAACAACTTGTTTTGGTTAATTTAAAGAACGTTAAATATAACTAAAATCTTCAGTTGATTCCAATTCCATCCATTTTTGTTCCAAAGTGTAGCGTTCCTCAAGACAATTCCAATGGTATTTGGTTTGTCCGATTCTATTAAGATATGACCTAGTTATGCCCAATTCAATTATACGATTAAATTAACGTCATTAATTTCTTTAATCAACATTTAAAATTACTGGGTTTCAAATGTCTGGTCCAATTATTTCTTCCAGCTGGTTCATTCATCAGTGCCCAGTTAGTATGCATGTATACATTCACGTCTTGGTTACATTACTAAACTCGAATACTTGCTTTTAATTAAATCTTAGATTATAGTTTAATTAATTACTTCTGGTTAGGATAAGTAACATGTCGGCTCTTGTTCTTATTTCTGAAGTCGCGTTCTCATCCCAGCTTCCCGAAGACACCACTCCAAGAATCAACACCCACTACTCACACAAACTTGCCCTCAATGCTTCCAATATACTCTTGCTCTTCCATCTTCACGTACACACCTTCTACACCCCCATAGCAGCTCAAACCCATGCCTCAACAACACATCACGCATCCATCAAAAATCGCGCCAACCCCACAAGCTGACACCGATCGAAGATGACTGGTGTCTGCGCCTCACCGCGCTTGACTCACGCCAGTAGTAGCTCGCCATTCGAGTGCTTCATTTAACCCCAGTTTGACTTCGAGCATTGCCCCTTTCGAGGCCGATTCCAACTCCTACGAGCAACTACCTGCTTCACGATTTCATCCGTTGGTAGACCTCACATAGGCGAACTCTTTTCCGTTTGACACCAACACAAAATTCAAAGTCTAGGAGGAGATCGGATCAGGTTTATGTTTGGAGGATGGCAGCCATTCAAAAGGGTAAGGTGGCAGTATAAGGAGTTAACAATGCTAGTGTATTTTGACTAAGAAATTAGGTTTGGGCCAAATGTGTTAGGGGTGCATAAAGGAGATAAAAATTATTACTTTAATATAAATTGAAACTTAACCGTGAATTAACATTTAAAACTACCACATACAACTTCTGTTTTTCGAGAAAAATGCTAATCCTAGCATAGAAAATATTCAAGACCCGATGGGACAGATTTCGTCGAATTTCGAGGTCATTTGTAAAAAGTCCTTTATAAATCACAGGCTAAAAATCACGCGTTTAAATTTCTCACGACCACAAAATAAATCCAATCAACTTGAAACATTGAAATTCTACTAGACCTTTTCCTTAAGGATCCAATGAAAATTATTTCATTAAAATCGGAATTCATTTGGCCAATCATTTATTCCTTTAAAGTTACCCCTATCTAAATTGACCAAAATAATATGACTGATTAAGGCGTTTATCGTTGCCATGATCAAACGGTAAGTCTGATTGACACGAAAATCGACATCTTATAATAATTAATTAATACAAATTCAACGGCACAAGTTTTGTCACATTCCGAGACTGTTTCCCGGTACGCTATTTTTGTACGCACCACAATGCTATTTTGGACACCAAATTACCCGGTCTCCATAAATAACAAACTATATACCTATTCTGGCTCTAAACATCGATACGAATTCAACGGAACTAGTTTCGTTGCTTAATTCGATCGTCTGCTCAAGTTACACTCAAATAACGCTCTATTAAATTAAATTAATTTAATTACACGCTATATACAACGACTAAGCATTTTTGGCTACCGTTGTCACATACGACATTGGTTTGCCATAAAATTTAATACCGTACAATAGTTTAACGTTACGGTTCCAATGAAACTAATTTCATCTAAAACAGAGACCGTTTGCAAAAATCGATATTTTAAGGCTTATATAATATAAACAAATTATTATATAAATTCCAAAATAATTGAACTAAATAATATAAATTATTATAATCATAAATACCCACTGGAAATATCATATAGTTTAAATATAAATTATACAACTCGATATCATCAATTTCGAGTTAAACGTTATCCGAATTAATATAAAAACCCTATTAATTTATTAAATAAACGTTATCGTTTATTAACGAAATCCATAGCGACTATTTTAAAATTTGAATTGGACATAACTAACAATCCATAACACGAAATATGTATTTTTCTCTTCCATATGAAAATTATACTCAATAAGATTCCAACGTTTCTTGTTTCACAAAAATCTGACTTATACCAGATCCTGTATATCCAGTTAATGATCAAAGCTCAATATTACGAACTACCATGTCATTTCGAGCTCGTTTTATATTATATATAAATTTAACGTTAAAAATTCATTATATAATCAAAACATATATTTTAAATCCATTTAAAATTCCAAATCAATATTTAAAATAATAAATTAAATTAAATATTTGACTACCAAAAATACGGGACATTACAACCATTGTATGGAATCCACTCACCATTAAGTGCCTTTGGATTTGTTTGTATAACCTAGATACACAAAATTTAATAACGGTAACAATTTCAGGTATTTTGTTATGTTATTTGAAAATGGTTTTAACCCATATGTCAATAGAAATTACATAATATGAATGAATAAAAATATTTGGTTTTCATAAGGTAAAACCATTCTTGTTTCATGAAGCGTGTTCTAACAAGATTTCTTTTGTTTTCAAAGTTTTTGAAAGGTAAATAAATACTTTGCGGTTCGAGTTTTCTCGCCCTGGTTTTCCACATTGATCTGGATTTTATATTCCTTGATGTTGGGATTAGATCGAGTTATTTTTTGAATTAAATTTGGATTGCTTGGAGCTTCAGGAGAGGAGCTAACCTCAAGACGAATTCTTCTATGCTTTAGTTATTTTTTGTTGTGTTTGTCGTTGTATAGTAAAAACACAGGTGACTTATAGATCCCCAAGTTGGCTGCTCTAGTTAATTTTTCTTTCTTCCTTTTTCATCATTCATTATTTTTCTACTTGTTTGTTATCTGGTGCATGCTAATTCCTATTTCTATTAATCAATTAGATTCATTATCATTAGTTATCATTAGCACGGTAATCAGAAGTTTATCTAATTTACTTTATTCTGTATTTTCCTAGTTTCAATTATAAACCAATTTGGGTCTGCTTTAAGGTTTTACAGTTTCAATAGCAATATCTAATCAGATTTTTTAAATTTTACAGGTTAACTAATATCAGTTCTAAAATATAGTATAATCTAGGCGTCTAACAATCTAGTTTACTATAAAATAAATTTAAAACTAAGAGGATTTTCTTTTAAAGGACAAACTTAGGAAACATTTTGGTGAAAAGTATGCAAAGTTTGGCATTTAGGGAGGACACATTTTAGTGCAAAGGTGGAATTTTGGGGCCCACTATCCTTTACCATTTTACACTAAAATGTGAATTTCTCCCTAAATTCCAAACATTGCATACTTTTCACCAAAAAAAATTGCTAGGTTTGTCGTTCAGCCTATTTTCCACTAAAATTAATTAGTTTAGTTATTTTAGTCAGAACTATGCCCACTCACCACCGTGCTTGACTGTAGATCCAGTTCCAATCTTGCTCATTTCCCTTAGATATATTTAGTCCTCCTTCCTATTACTTGATCCTTATTTAAATTTGGATTTAGAATAGGATTTATTTATTTAAGGATTTGAAATCAAGTTTTCATTTCCCATTTTGGTAAATCATCACTGCAATGGTGGAAAACTAAGGATCTGAGCTAACTTAGGGGCTTATTGGTAGTGGAACTCCATTACTCTTTGCTATTAGATCAACTCCCAACTCAGTCTAGTACATCACTCAAAACCTTGGCGATTATGTAACAATCTTGTCCACAGAAAATAATATGACTTGAAACCACAATCATCAAACCAACAAGGGTCAAGTTGACCACCTAAGGTCGATGTTGGAATGTTGAGGATTAACTTAGCGCTTATTAATATGTTTTATTTTTCTGCATTTTAATTTCTTATTGACATTCTTATTACTAGTTGTCTTATGTTTATTTGGATCACGATGAGTTATGCATAAAAAATATCTAGAAAATTGCCACGACCGCAATGGTGCACGTTCCATAGCCAAATTCGGACAATGTGGAAATTTTACTTTAAGTCCTTATTCAATTTTAGTTCATTAAAGACTTAATTTTCTTCTTTACTCCGGGAAAATTTCAATATTTTACATTCTTTCCCCTTAAAATAATTTTGTTTTTGAAATCTCTTAGGATAAAAAGACATAATTAACAACCAACACCAAAAATCCGCATCCATCTACTCATCTCATAACAACCATAGTGCTTATTATTTCCTAACACGATTATGTATAGATGCAACATGAAATCAAGTGAAGCTAAACTAATGCAAAAGAGTATCCGTCTGCTAATTCAGTTGACCTTCTGTTTAGGTAAGAATGCTTATGTTATGCATCAAATGTATGCAAAATCCTAGCGATATGCTAATAATTTTCCATCCATGTTCAACCATACATCCACATGCAAAATATCCATGTTTAACAATCAATAAACTAAGAGTTAAACTAATGCAAAAGAGTATCATTCTACTAATTCAGTCGGCGTCCTGTTTATGTAAAAATGATTATGTTATGCATATGCAAAATTCTAACGATATGCTAATAATTTTGCATGCATGCTTAACCATACATCCATATGCATAGTTTCCATGTCTAGCAATCAATAAACGAAGAAGCGATATACACATGATATGACTGTGTACCTACATGGATGGCTTTTCTAACGTGTAAAAATGTAACCAATTACATCCATTAGCATATATCACTCATAACTTGTCCTATTGACATGCTTACAACCATTAGTATCATCGAAAGGCTCTCCATGAAGGGTGCACGACATAAAAAGGTAATCTATGCTCCCTAGCTGATGTCTTGACTACGGTAGCTGCACCATATGGAAACTTCCACGTATATCTAATGATGGATTCCCAATACTTAGGCCATATCCTATCTTTAGGGAAATTTTATCTCCATGTTCTCTTCCGTGGACTCGACTAAACAGACTCTATGGGACTCATATTACACCCAAAATAGCTTTTCATAGCATTCGAACTCATTGGAATATAATATGATAGCATCATTAGAAATTCTGTATAACAACATGTGGTCGTAGGTACATAGCTTTTAACAGCATAAGAAAACTACTACGCAAAACCATATTTTACAACATTTTGTTGAGCTGTTAATATTTTCAACAAGTTTACCCGGTTATTGCTTCCCATTTCATCTGCAATTGATAAATGTTGTTATTAACATATAATAGTGTTTATAGATAGCTACCAAAAGCTCTGCAATTAATAAATGTTATTATTAAACTTTACAGCATTTTCATTTTTGCATCAAATAGCTTGCATAAATGTTTCCACATTTTCATCTGCATTTCGTACATTATGTTATTAAGTATTCGAAGTAATGAGCACTGCAAAAAGGCTGTTATTAAATTTTAAGAGTAATGACATTACTAAATAATCATCGTCTTTTATTGTTTTAGTTTTTACAACATTTATATTTTGTTGTACTATCACAATATTTATGCACATACAATCCCAATAGCATTTAAATATATTTCAGGTAGCTAGTACCAATAACATGTTTGAGTCAAGCATGAAAACTACCATATAGACACATTGCTATTAATCATTTACATAAATTATATAACATATTATTCATAAACAAAGACATCATCTATAAACTTAGTTTACATAATTTCCATAAATAAAAATATCACTATAAACAAAATTTAAACAATATCTGTTAAACAAAGGCACAACACTACAGACGAAAACCCAATATCCATAAAGCAAATTTCCCCCAAACTCTATTAACAAAATAGGTAACCAAATAGTCTCATATATTCTTATTGTGGAAGAAGAATGTGTCATATTTTTCATTCTTGCACTAGTTGTCTTTAATTACCTATTGTAAATCGATTCATAAGTTAGTGATTCTGTTAGGAGCAGATGACATGTCGTAATCATGGCTGCAAATAACATACCAATTATGCTAGTAGTTTTCTTGTTGAAATCAAGTGCAAATCCTTGGAGCAGAAGGCTTACGTATGCATTGTAAAAAAGACGATGTTGTAGATCGATGAAGAGCAGGAGGCTTATGTATCAGTTTTCGACTATTGATATCTAGTTGATGTTTTCGTTGTTATATTTGTTGTATAATTCTCTGAGTGATTGTACTGTGGAATCTTTGTATAGATTCTTATGATGAAATCCTTTGTTGTATGGATATTCTTCCAAGTTGATATGGAAGTTTAAGTTTCTGCTCAAATCTGCTTCACTACTATGTGCATGTTGTATATGTTCTATTATATTTTATCTCTACGCAGTGAGTTATACGACAGGTTCCGCTTGTGTTATCTTACCCTGATGATCGTCCATAGCTGTCTGGCACGTCTTTCAGCGCATTATTTCCCTTCTTAAGTGCAGAAGGTATGGGCGGTCGTCGCAACACCGATCCCTGAAGACTTAGTGTTTCAAACCAATATTGAAGGAGTTGGTTATTCGTACTAATCACTAATGTGTTAGGGATTCGTACCGATCCTGGAACACTTTGACTGGTGTATTGAGATGTTTGGAGTATGTGGTTTCATATCGATCCCGAAGTGGGATTCATATCGATCCCTAAAAAGTTGTGCGTTTAAAAGGTGTTTTTGATGAGTAGAGAAGATCGTACTCGTACGACTCAATTCGAACTTGGTTCTAGTTGCTTAAGTTACACTTCTGAGTCGTTTAGCCAAGTGAGTGTGATGCTAACTGCTCCTAAGCTATCATAAGCCATTCAGATTGCAACGACTTGACCATCGCAAGGCTGGATAACTCAGAAATGTCACTCAGGCACCTAAAGATCACGTCCAGATGAAGTTGTGTGGGTATGATCACCTCATCCCATCAAAACACCTTCTAGATGCACAACTATTTGGGGATCCATATGAATCCCCAAACTCCAAACAGCTCAAAATGCAAGTCTAATTGTTTTAGGATTGGTATGAATCCCCAACACATCAGGGACCGGTATGAATCACCAGCTCCTTTGGGATTGGTGTGAAATACCAAGTCTTTAGGGATTGGTGTGAAACACCAAGTCTTCAGGGATCAGTGTAACTTTCGAACTCACACAAAACTTCAAGTGTTCGTACGTCTAGATCCCTTCATCAAATTATAACCAAATTCAACCAGAAGATAGAGTGAAGAAAAAGGAGAAACTCCATAAAGACAAAGTTCCAGAACCACGATTATCATGGGGGATCAGTATCGATCCCGGTGGTTCTGGACCCTATGCCCTTATGGGCCATGATTCCCACGCACCTACCTGCTTCCCTCCAAATCCTCACCTATAAATATCCCATTCCTAAGCGAGAATAGAAGTTCTTCTTCTTGGACTTTCACCACGATTTTTGGCACTTGGATCACCATTGCTCTTGTACCTCTGGCAGTAATACCGATCCCGCTTTATACCCCTATGAGTAATATTGATCCAGGGCTGTAATTGTAAGGTTCATCAATAAAGTGCTAAAATCTTCAAAGTGGACGTAGTCTTAAACAAGTCGAACCACTACAAACATTGTATGACTTTTATTCTTTCCTTTCCCCTGCATATTCTCTCGTTTTCGCTTAGTTTTACTATCGTATAAATCTTTGAGTGTTGTGCCAACTTTTTGATATCAACATTTTGGTGTGTCGGATAGGGGAAGTCGTAAGAAAGCAAACTTTTTCCCATCATTCTTTCATCCAAGTTTGGAGAACTACTCAGATATGTAAAGATCTAACCTCCAAACTTGATACTAATGGTTGAAGAAGGGAAAATCAACCACTGCCGGAACTTCCAATGCCAACCAAGAGGCATCCATCTAGCAACAACCTTCCAATGCTCAATCCACCCTTGACGTAGCTACATATCTTGATCCCAAGGCTATGGTTACCCAAGCCCAGTTTATTGAACACACAAGGAAGCTAGAGGAGACTCAAAGATAGCTTAACAAGCAAAAAAGCAGAACCTTGAATTGATGCAACAGCTGCAACATAGCACTCAAGGAGATGTCACCTACCTTTAGGAGAATATAAGCGCTCAACCTCTTCCAAACTACGTCTCTAAGAGTTACACATCTCATTCCCTCTGTGGAAACCAAAGCCAATGGAGAAGAATCAACTGTGATGGTGCTAAATCACCATTAGAGAGGGAACACGTCAACATCACTATTTATGGTTTAGGGTTAGTCTCGACCAAGGGACTAGCGCCTATCCCCTAGCCCCTTACAAGGCTGGCATAGCCCGTCACTCTACAAAACTTGGTGCTTATGCATCATGCAACAAACCAGGCCTAAGTTACATCTCACCAGCTTCCACTCAAAAGAAGAATGAATGCTAATGAAACTTATGACAACGAAGATGTCATCCAAGGAGGCATCCCTGGCTGTGCACCCTGGAGTTAGATCACGACCGTTGGAATCCAGTGGAGATCTAAGCTCCAGATCTCATCGACATGATCCATATCATGAGAGAATCACATGGGCACATCACCATTGATTTGGAACTAATCCGACATGCAACCGATTCACTGCAGATGTTATAAATGTTGAATGGCCTAGATGCCTCAACATACCACAAATAACGACTTACTCGGGGAAGATAGATCCTTGAAACTTCTTGAATCGTTATGAGTGGCACATGGATTCAGCTTATTCCACATATGCCATGAAGTGCAAGTGCATCCCCATATTTCTTGAAGGTGTGGCATCGTTGTGGTTCTCTTGACTCCCGCCAAGAACCATTTCAACCTTCGACCAACTTACAAGGGAACTGGTCAAACAATTAAGGATGCACCTGACTAGACCTAAAGATATCCTGACTATAACCAACACACCAACACACCAATACACTCCGCTTATTGACTCCCTCGAGAACATCTACCCTAAAATATGCAATGTCGTCCAGTACAAGAAGCCGAATTCTAGAGAACCGACGAATAAAGTTAGAGAGTCTGAGAAATATTGTTGCTACCATAATATATATGGCTACGACACAAACAACTGTCGCCATCTGAGAGATACCATCGAAAATCAGATCTACCATAAAAAGCTTAAGCAGTACAAACAGGGCCTCCAAGTGAAGTTCCCGAGTTGTCCAGTGCTCACTAAGAACAACAGCCAATGAGGGCCATGGTCATAGACCAGATCCTCAAGGATTAACTCATTGACTCAACAAGGTTGTAGCAGAAATCTGTGGATTGCATTGCCATAATGCTTATTTCATTCAGCTTGAATTTACATTTCGTGTAAACCTTGTTGTTCACTTTCAAAGACTAGTTTGATTGTAGGCCTTTACTTTGACATATTAAGCTTAAATGTAACTCTTGTCTGAAGTGCTAAAGTATCAACCTAAACCTTCATGATTCATCCATGGGTCGTTGAAGTACCGCTACAACAAATGCAATCTGATTATTGCAACCCTCACTTACCTCCTAAACTAGGGAAAAGTGACTCAAGACCAATGGACTTAACATGACTTATTTAAGCTCAGGCGTACTTAAGAGTCCATCCATTAGTACTACCCTACTAACCTCCAGAGCTAAGGGCAAGTGCCCTAACTCTGATAGTTAGTACACGACCTATCTATGCTTAGACATATTTTGGAGTCCATCCATTAGCGCCACCTAAGTTCGATGGTTAGTACGCGACCTATCTATGCCTACGCATATTTAGGAGTCTGTCCGTTGACATCTCCTAAGTTCGATGGTTAGTACACGACCTCTTTATTCTCATGCACACCAACCAAATGAATGTGATATCGATCACTTATATGGACAACTCTGATCCTTAGAGTTTGGATTTGAGTATAAATTTGCGAACCAATAACTCCCTCGACTCTAATCCGAACGAAACAACGAGATAGTATAAAGGATGAACTATCCACCACTCAGCCCTCACGACTTGGGATTAACGACCAAAAGGAGGTTCCGGGTGTGGATCTACCAAACTCAAACTTCGTACAACTTGAGATCAATGACCCAAGGAAGATATCAAGATTAGAGTAATCGACACTCAGGCCTCACACAACTAAGACTAACGACTGAAAGGAAGTTTTGGGAGTGAAGTCAACATGGTCAGTCGTCACATGATTTGAGTTCACCAGGAGTGAAATCTCGAACAATCCAATTCTAAGTGTAACAACGAGTTACATTACATGAGTACAACTATTGGAAAGTGTAAAAAATACTCGAACACTTAGAACAATAATAAACTTCCTCCTGATCTTTGACCTCCTTCCCTCCAGCTAGGGGCACGTAGGGAAGCACGGCAGGGGGTACATCAGGAAGGGAGCCAGGGGGCACACCTTCTCTCATAGCTCTTGTTTCATCATCGTAGCTGACCTCCTTCACGATACTTAGGTCGAGTTGCGAATATGTTGTGACTGGGTTGGGAATTGAACTCCAGAATTGATGATTCACCAATACGTCCACAGTTCAATTTGCTCTAGTACATCTGAATTATCAGCTCCAACGAGTTCATTTCTTAAATATTGAGTTTTAGCTTTTAATCCAATCACGTGACGTGGCAAAGAAGTCCATATTTACGAACTCGAGCCTAGAATACGAAGATTTCACCAAGTTTTCGAAAAAAGTAAATTTACTTTGTAATCCCGAGCACTTAGAAAAATTTCAAACTTTCCATTTGGGTTCGTATTCCTGCAATACCAGCAGTTCTTCTTCCTCCTAAACTCATAATAATTTTCTTATTTTTCGAAATTTTGAAGCGAAATTCTGTATCTTCGAACACTTAGGAAAAATTCTCTCTTGGGCTACACTTCTCCTCTACCGATCCCTGGCTCCCCCAACAACTTCTTATCTTCACAAAAAAATTAAGAAAAATCAAGGTTCACAGGGTATGAAAATTTATTTTGTATCCCCAAAAACGACAAATTATTTGGGATACAAAATTAAATTTTGTATCCCCGAATACTTAGGGATTTTTCCTTTCCACTCCTCTCGAACTCCGTTCCAACTTATTTTCACAACCTTCTGCCAAAATTATATCCTAGCTCCACCTTCCACTTCATATCCAGAAAGCATTTATTTTTGGAGTCGAAAATATAGAGAAAAGAAGATAGGAAGCAGAGTCGGAGATTTGTAGGGGAGGAGGAAACCTTAAAATCCCAACTGCTAAGGGTCCGGTATAGATCCCCAAGTCGATACTGATCCCCAAGAAAACATTTTAAAAAAACAGAGGAAAGGAAGGGTGAGGAAACCCATGATCGATATTCATGGGGATAGACCCATGCCTATGCTTGTGTACACTAGTTTTTAAACTCCAATTTCTAAGGAAAACACGAATCAAAGACCACTCGTGTACTCATCAATACTTAACTATCCAAGAGCACAGGTTTGGCACTCAGGTTCAATCATGCTTTGAAAACTAACCTATGCAACCATAAGCTCATGCACATATCACTATCATTGTGATCTAACATTTATAGCTCTGATTGTATCGCGCAAAAACATTTCCTAGCATGTGAGTGCATACATGACTTTATACTAGCAACAACTCGCATACATCCCAGTGTAAGCGAGAGCCAGCGAGTAATGTTTAATTTCTTGAATCAGAAGAGATTAGATGACTACTTGAGAAATCAAACGAATTTTAGTCTTATCAGGGAAGTCCAAACCAGTCAGAACTAGCAATGATGCTGGAACTACATACTTATACCAGTAAGTTTCGACAAAAGCGGTGCAACTGCTCCAAACCGACATACTTATTTGGGAAAGGTCGCGACCATTCTTGGACACATCTTGGAAATATCTTCCGACATCAAATACTTGTCTCGATTTAAACCACATCGTTTTCACATAAGAAATACGTTGGGGGGGGGGCAGATGTTACCCGGCCTTTTGACCCGGCCATCAAAAGCCATCCGGATTTCTACGACTTGATCATCGTAGGGATGGACAACTCAAAAGTGTCACTTAAGCACCTAGAGATCAATTTGGATGGAGTCGGGAAAGTACGATCATCTCGTCTCATCAAAACACTTTCTGGATGCACAACTATTCTGGGATCGATATGAACCCCACTATGAGATTGGTATGAATACCCAAATTCCAGATGACTCACGTGAGGACCGCCCACAATTCCTGCACTTAGCAATGGAAAATAATGCACTAAAAGACATGACATGTAGCTACGGACGATCATTAGGGTAGAATAACACAAGTGAAACATGTCGTATAACTCAGAATGCAAGGATGAACTATAACAGAATATATACAATAGGCAATACTAGTGAAGCAGAATTAGCAGAATCTTAAAGTTTTCCATATCATCATGAACTAATATCCATACATCCAAGGATTACAACATAAGAGTATGTACATAATACTTAATACAATCACTCAAAGAAATCATAATAGCGGAAACAACAAGATATGTATAGTAGCAATAGTACATAAGCCTCATGCTCGTCATCGCTCTACGGCATTAACCCATCAAGATCAATCACCTACCACCTAGTCTTCCCATCCACAACATCATGGATAAACAACCCAAGGTAATAAGAGGAAACATAAAACCTTGAGTCAGACAACAATCTTAATGAGCGATAAAACAACTATCTAACACCATCAATAAAGTATGTGAGAATAGGCATATTAATCAACTAATTTATCAACATCAACAGAGAAGAATCCAAACCATTCTTCCATACATCCGACAATGATAGCCTTTACAACAAACAATTTGAAACAACAGTAAATTCATGGCAATCAGTTATCAAGCGTAGACCATTCTAATCGATATCGACATCTCCCAAACACAAGCACCGAAGGCCTAAACCAACATCACCCAAGAGATATCAACATCGATGTCAAATAATCTACATAAGATGATACAAGCAAAATAATCATTATTTATGACTTTGGCTATCACTGCCAATCCTGCTTCGAAACCATCGTTGATCGCAAGACTGGTCGTATCGTCATGCCATCGGTCAAGGGCTAATGGTAACCCCGGTTCTGGCAAAAACTCCATACGCCTTTCGTCACTACGTATCTAGGTCATTCATCGCTACCCAGGGTACTCGATTGAGCATCTAGTCTTTTAG
This sequence comes from Allium sativum, assembly GCA_030737875.1. Lineage (NCBI taxonomy): Eukaryota > Viridiplantae > Streptophyta > Magnoliopsida > Asparagales > Amaryllidaceae > Allium > Allium sativum. Next base: position 412,132,367 of record CM060924.1, on the reverse strand, counting down.
GCGTCCCTAATATACTGTAACAACCCGGAAAATCCGAGCCAATTTAAAAAATTTATTTTGGCGATTTTGATTAATTTTGGATATTTAAAATGAATTATTTTAAATAATGACGACGAGAAATTTATATTGAATAGAATTGGAACGTATATAATTATATAAATCGACGTTAGAATATAAATATTTATTTTTAATTATAAAAGGAATTGAATATGGCGCGGTAGTTCGAAAATCCGGTTTCAAATTTCAAATGAATGTACAGGGTTCAAAATAAACCGGATTTTAGCGAAACTAAAAATATTAGAATCTACTTGGAAATATCTTTCAAGCGGATCCGAAAAATTGAAATTTCATAGCGGGAATAAAAAGTTATGCCCAGTTGAAAATTCAGAATAGTTCCTATAGAATTTTAGCCCTTAAAATGGAAATTTTGCATATGACCTCCGTTTTTGACGAAACCACTTTTGTTGGATCCGGGATGTCAAGTTATTGCTAGCTTCCAAAATTCATAATTTTCTGAATCAATATGTAATCGTGGCAAAGGAAAACGTGTTTTAACAGTTTTAGTCAATTTCCATCGACCAGAAAATGGCCATTTTTCAAATGATCTCAGAATTTGACGAAATTAGTTTTGTTAGAACCGTATCGTCAATGCAAAGCCAAAAATATTTTTTTGGGAATTTTTAGAGTTAGTATGTGGCACCGGTAAATTGAAATGTGCGTTCAAATTCAACATACATTGATTTATATTTTAATTTGAACGGAAACTGATCGTAACAATAGAATTGGGTTACGAAACATATCCCATTGTGTTTGGAATGGGGGTAATTAGTTGTGGACGACAGTTGTTGGGTCTCGATTGGAGATTGAATTTAAAAGTTGGTTTTTAGAATTTATTAAATTATTAAATATATATAAATCATATAAAAAAACCTTTTATTTCCTTTCCCTCCACTCATCGTTCACTCTCGATTCCCAAACCCGACATCGATTAAAATAAAAGAAAAGAAAAAAAGGGGCGACAGAACCCTAGCCGCCGCCACCATCGCAGCCCCCCCTCAACCCCCCCCCCCCCCTCCACAGGCGCAACCAACTTCCCCCTCCTCTGACGAGCCTCGCCGCAACAATCCTTCACCCCCAAACCTCCTTGCGAACCTAGGTCGCGATCCCCTAAGCGCTACATCCAACGACTGCCTCCTCAGCGCAGAGCACTACCGCCAGTCCCCAATGGCGCTGCCCCGACCTCCGACCCTTCTCTCGCTGGAAACGCAATGAGTGTTCTTTTTACTTATTATTTTGTTTTACATATTAAAGTATTGTTTTCAAATCCGATTTTTAAGTAGGAAAAAACTTGATTTTTTTTAATGTATAAAAATATAGTTTTATATTAGAAAAGATATGAGATTGGTTGACAGATTTGATTGAAACCCCACACGGGTATTGGGCTGATATGGGACATACACTAATCCCAATATTTAGTTGTATGTCAATCGATTGGTTGACAAACGGTAATAAGCGTTAAATATTTATATTCAATGCTTATACAGTGTAGAATGTACTATGGACGATGGTTGATTGTGTATCATTGTTGTTGTATACATGTATTATATGAAATCCATATAATCACGTTATATGGTAATTGACTGTGTCTGATTCCAGTTCAGAAAGAAAGAGTATTTTAAAATAACGTTTATTTTAAAATAATAAATATTTTAAAATAATATTTAGTAATGGACAAAATGTGATTTTGATGTCCAATATGGGATGGACACGAATATATTTAAAAATATATAAAGTCGTGTTGATTTGTTATGCGCCATTTTGACGTGAACGATACTTATATCGATTTTATTCATTATTATAATGAATATCGAAAAGGAAATGATTTCGAAATCTAATATTTTGAAAATATTATCATTTATATATCGATGATATGGAATATTCAATTTTGATTTGAAATTGAATATGAAGTTGAAATCGTTTTGAAAAAGAATTTAAAACGATTTATAAAATATGTTTTAAAAGGAAATCAACAAAATATATGTAATATATATATTATATATATAATGGCCTGAATAGAACACGCCACGCCGCGGTAGTTCGCGAATTTCGACCATTGACTTCGAACGGATATTACGGGAGATCCGACTGTCGGATTCTCCTAAAACCGGAACTATTGGGTTCATATCGAAAAGAGCTTTCTAACGAATACAAGAAATTAGAAATCTAACGGTTGGATTTGGAATTATGTCCAAATCAAATTTGGAAAAGGTCGTTGTAAGTGTAGTTCGATGGACATTGATGGAAATCGACTATACGGACCTTGATAAAATTGTTAAAAATATCAATAATTAGTGTAAAATAATAAGAAATGATTTTGAAAGAATTGGGATGAAAATTTCCATATTTGAAAGATAAAAATAGTTTTTTTTTATCAAAATGAACTAGTTTTGAACTGGAATTATATTCCAATATTTTTAAATAAATAAATTGGGTTTGAAATGGTTTTAAAAATAATCGGAATTTCCAATATATGAATTGGAATGGATTTGAATCGAAATTATCTTCGGAATATTTCAATATTGTATTTCGTGATTATAAGGATATTGTGGAGGAATTTGGAAGATATATATATATCGTTATTCCAATACGATATTTATTGGTGTTAGAATTTGATATTGAATATAAGCCGATATATTTTCTATTCAGAGCCTTATATTTAATATCAAATTGGATTTTGGGTTCGTCGTGAATGGTATCTTTAATATCCGACCATTTATATTATTGGTCGGATATGGAAATTGATATCGATTATATATTGATTTGTTTTTCCGTGAAGCTTCCATAATTAATGGAATGTGATTTGGGTTTGTCGTGAACGGTGTTTTAAATAACACTTGTTCTTTAACTCGATTAATGATGGAATGCGATTTTGGGTCGTCGTGAATGGTATATTTAATAATACTGTTCTATGACCCAATGGAATTAAGAAAATCAGAAACTAACTAGAGATTAGTTAAGTTGAATGGTTTCCTGGGTATTGATCTGATGTTGGTTTCGGCCTTTGGGTTAATACTTAGGGAATTGTTCACTTGCTAATTTACGGTTAAAGGCTGATGGAATGGGATGTGATTTTTGATTTATCGTGAACCGTGTTTTAAATGACATTAGTTCTTTAACCCAGTTAAAGACAGGATATGATTTCCCATGTTAAACAATCGTTAATATTGATTTTTGGGAAGATTAAAACCAAGTGGAGTTTTAATGCATCTTTAATTAGATTGAAATGATATCCAAAGGAAGATTAAAGAATAAATTTAAAGAATTTATCTTTGATAAAATTAATGGGAACCTTTCCCAAAGTATATGAATATTAGGATAAAGAAATATTCTGGATTGGAATGAGGCGTATGTTGTGTTTTTATAGCACTTGTTTATTATATATGTGAGTTATTCAAAAAGACCGAGTTTATCCCATTTTGAATAACTAATTCGACGATGTGTCGAGGATGAAGACGTTGGTTGAAAACTGAAGGTCTTCACATCATTTGGATGATTACTGATGTCTTGATTAGACTGTACACCCAAGGCGTGGTAATAAGTGGTGATCGTCCAGACGTACTTGGAGATCAACGGATATGCAAGGGCCTCTCCCCTGTATTGGACATATGGGGGTGGAATAAGGTGCCTCCAGTTTCGTTTAGACCCAGAACGAACTTTTAAATGGATGTGTGTCTGACATCGGATTTCATTCTGTGTGATTGATATACATCGGTCGCATAACGTGAATTGCCTGTGTGGCATGCTGAGATGCAAATGATCAAGGCTTCTGTTGTAAAGCAGATTCTTGTGGTTGATGATCAAAGCACGGCTTTAATACAGCGTAGCTTTGTGTAGCGTTAATTCGCGAGCCTCACAACCCGGTGTGAACCAGAAACGGAAGAGGACTGCAGGGAGGGCATGCGTTTCCTTCTAGCTAGAAGTGGCGTCAGTGGTTTACAAGCCCTAACGAGTTTGACTTATGTGGTTGTTGGAATGCGAGGTGCCTCGGTTATATCGGTCGATCCGGGACCGATGGAGTCATTTGGCTCATTTACGCCCCATAGGGCGGGGAGACGTATTGTTTAGGGTTTAAGTTTAATCCACTTCGTGTGGACCGGCCCTGAAGATACAAGGCTTGTCTGCGCGCTTGCCTGAGACTCGGGCTAGAGAGTCTCGAAGCGGTGAGGACGATCCCTTGCCTCGGTTAATAGATGGAAATCCAATTTCCAATACGAGACATTTCGGTTTTAGTTGTAATCATATATATGGCGACATAGGGGTATGGGGCACTCATGCCGTCTATGATTGATACTTATGATTGAAATTGTTTTGACACTGTACACTTATAGTAATAATAAAAGATGAAAATTCACGTACCAAGCATTCTTGGCTATTATAAGGTAAAAACTCTATCCTCCGGCTTGTGTTGCATTGTGTGATGGGACCTGAGTCTTATAATAGCTTCATTGTTCTTTATTTAGCATTGCGCTATTTGTTTTATGCACTGGTATTCTTGGGGGTAAACCCGTTCCGTGTTATACGGCGTGGTCCCTTGATTTACCTAACTTTAAAATCAGATTAATTACTGTTTTAGTTCTCACACCAGTCACATGATTGACCTGGAGTTTATTGTTTTAACCTAAACTCTGGGTGCCCCTATTTTCCGCATGGGCAGCTAGAAGTTTTGGTTTTGCAGATTTATATTCACAGGATCCTGGTTTACAGCTGGAACGATATTCAGATAGCTCTGTATCCGCATATCTCCTTCAGTTGTGTTTTTTATTATTTTTCCGCTGCATTGAAATTTGTAAATGTCTGATATTTAGTAAATGTGTAATATGTAATTCATACTCTGTATATTCTTGTATTCTGATGAAATTGTTGTAATAAGCAAAGAAATGTTCTTCTGTTTGTGTTCTGATTGGTCATGTTCTCAACCCAATCCGGGCTTTCCTTCACGGGGAAGTCTGGGTCGTGTCATATACCCCTGCTTTGAGTCCGCTAGAACCTACGATAATTCTTCATCCTTTGTTATCTCTAGTTGTCATCGTCGGCGACCATTAACAAGCTTAAATCATCTTGAGCAACCATTATCCACGAGCTCAAAATATACTTGAGTCGTCTTCACATTCGTTGCATTTCGCCGATCAACGAACACTTCAAAACACTTCGAACGTTCCATCTTAAACTCACGTCGAACCTACATTCATTCTCGAACCAAAATAACATCACTTGGTCCACCATTCAATGGGTCGTCTACCTTTAGGTCACAACCGACCCATCGATCATACGAGCCAACGTCAAAAGCGACCCACTATAGGTCGTGAATGACCCAATCAGCTCCGAACGACCTAACTTTGTGAGGCGACCCATAGGTTGTGAATGACCTGCTCCATCACTACATGGTGCTCCACTTCAAGTCCAACGACCCACCATATTGCGACCCATACTTCAAATGACCTGACTCAACTTAGATGCTCCATGACCCATGCATTCTGGACATACCGACCTTAGGAGTAACGACCCATCAATTCCAGATGACCTGAGTATACACGAACGACCCGCTTCATAGATGCTTGGACGACCCGATCATTTGAGCGATCTAACATTGTGCCAGCGACCTGACTTCAATGACCCAAATCCCTTTTACGACCCAAGCCCAACGACCTGAAGCCAACAACCAGACTTCATTTCTTGAACAACAAGCCATGCGACCCATCCAAAAATGACCCGACTCCAGATTCGACCAATCTATCTCCAAGCCCAACTGATCCAACACCAAACGACAATATCGATGCACGCAACTCATCCAAATCATCCAATTCAACCATCAACACTTTATGAAATCTTCAACAATACTTAAACGACAATTATTCATCATACAACCATATAAAACTCACCAAATCATGATAAATCAATGAATAAACAAAATAATGGATCTGAACTTATATAAACATCAGAATTAACATAAGAATTACTGGTTTAAGTTGCTATAGTAGATCCTATGGTGAATTGAATTAAAATTGTACTTACCATGATGTAGATCTAGGTGAAAACAACTTGAAATGATGAAAATAGAATCAAACAACCTATATACTTGATTGAATCCATGTAGGAGATGCTTATCACCCACCAATTCTTCAAATTAACTTGAAATCACTAAATTCCCAATCCGGACAACAAAGGATAATCTTAAAACCTCTCAATTTGATGCGATCTCCCTTCACTCGATGTAGATGCTTTGTTTGATGTAGATCTTCAAGCTTCTTGCATAGATCTAAAATTTTAATGGAGGAAAGGTGTATTTGATTGAGCAAGGAGGATCACAAGCATAACCAATGAGAGAATGAAGAAAAGTAATCCTCTTTCCATGCCTCTAACCCCTATTTATAGCCTCTAACCAGCCCACTAATGGGCCACACCAAATCAATCCATTAATACTAGCCAAACCTATACAGAAATTATGCAGCACTAAAGCAACGATTCCACCCAAACCACCGAACCAAATCTTTAATGTGACCACTCTACGAAATTGGCAACACCATTTCTCTTCCAACAAATTCGATCTCAGCACCTGATTTGATCCCAATCAAAATTTATTCCCTATATAAAACTGACAGGGGCAAAATGGTCACAAATAAAATAGATAAAAATTATGGACATGTCTCAAATCCCTATAACCAACATATCAAAATATGAGAAAGATCCGACCCTCGGGGAATTAATTAAAAATATTTTACGATCCTTCAATATGTAAAATGTCTAATGTTACATTTTCTCCCCCAGGAATTTCACCCCCGAAATTCTAGACAAACAAAAGAAACCAAAATCATTTCGCATGCCTGTCATCCATGAGCAGCCAATGCTACTATTCAAACTAGCATCTATCAAGTTATGCATCCATAGCCTTAACCCTAGCATGCAGAATTCTAACGAAATAGTACAAGCTACAATGATGTAAGGTAACACGACATTTAGGCGTCACCCCGACGAAGAGTTTTGGATGGATCCTCTTCATACTCTCTTCCGTCTCCCACATACAATCGTCATCATCCTCACTCCATTGCACCTTGACTGGCTTAACTGTCTTCCTTCTAAGCTGTTTCATGCCATTCTCCACCACACGAAGCAGCTTACGAGGTCTCGTAGCTACGGTTTTGACTTCTAGGTCTTCGTACTATTCTAGAGATACCAGCACATTCGAATCATGCACACAATTCTATAGAAATGACACATGGAAAACATTATGCACACTCGACTTCTTCTTGGGTATATCTAACCTATATTTGAGCTTTCCAATCCGCTTGACTATCGGAAATGGTCCAATGAATATTGGAGCTAACTTTCCTTCACTTCCGAACTGAACAACATTCTTCAATGATGAAATCTTCACGAAAACCATATCGCCAACGTCGAATTCCAAATCCTTTCGACGCTTATCGGCGTAACTCTTCTGATGGTCTTGGTCTGCCTTCATTCGTTGTCGAACGATCTTGATACAATCCGAGGTTTCTCTGATCGTCTTAGGCCCAAGAATAAACTTATCTCCAGTTTCTAACCAACATGCCGGAGAATTACATGGTCACCATAAAACGCTTCGTATGGTGCCATTCTAATGCTCGACTAGTAATTGTTGTTGTACGCAAACTCAACTAAATGTAGATGGTCTTCCCATGATCCTCCAACGTCCAGTACACAGGCCCTTAGGAGGTCTTCCAAAACTCGGTTAACTCTCTCGGTTTGACCATCGGTTTGGGGATGATAAGTCGTACTCAAACACAACTCGGTTTCCAAAGTCTCTTGCAAACTCTTCCAAAATCCACTTGTGAACAATGGATCTCGATCACTCACTATGCTCTTTAGGATACCATGGAATCAAACTATCCACTTAATATAAAGCTCAACCAACTTCGATGTTGTCCTAGCAGATCTGATAGGAATAAACCTTGCACATTTGGTCAAGCGATCCACGATGACCAAAATTCCTTCATTTCCTGCTCTGGTTCTAGGTAGTCCATCGATAAAATCCATCGATATCTACTCCTACTTCCAAGCAGGAACCTCCAATGGCTAAAGCAATCCACTCGGCTTCTTCTTTTTAGCGCTCACCAACTGACAGTTCAAGCACTTGGAAATGAATTTCCCAACATCCCTCTTTGTACCTTCCCATTAGTAGGCTCGCTTCATGTCATGATACATCTGATTATCACCATGATGAATCGTCAACTTCGAGCGATGACATTCCCTCAAAACCTCATCTCTTAATCTGTCGATCTTCATGAACAACCAGTCGTCCTTTCTTTCGAAGCCAACTCTCTCTATCGACCTCGAACTCTTTATGCTCTGGTTCCAACTTCTAGATAATCTCGACAAGCTTTGCATCCCGCATTTGGCTCTCGCCAATCCTTTCGATGAGAGTAGGTCTTATCGATAAGCTTGCCAACATTTCAGGTTCCAACTCATACCGTGGTCTGATATCATATCCTAACAAGCACTCAAGATTCTTCCATTCCAAAAACATCGCTCCCAAACTTGCGTGTCTTCGACTCAACGCATCCTCCACTGCGTTACCTTTACCAGGAGTATAAGCTATACACAAATCATACGATGCCAAAAATTCTAACCACCGTTGCTGCCAAAGATTCAAATCCTTTTGGGAGATAAGATACTTCAATGACTTGTGATTCGTAAACAACTCGAATTGAACTCCCAACTGGTAATGTCTCTACATCTTCAGAGCAAACACGATCGTTGACAACTCCAAATTGTGAGTTGGATAATTCCTTTCATGCGGCTTCAGCTGTCGACTCACGTAGGCCACAACTTTATCCTTCTACATCAGCACTACTCCAAGTCCAGTACCACATGCATCAGTGTATACCGCCATCTCTTCATTTCCACTTGGAATGGTCAAAACAGGAGCACTCTTCAGTCTCTCTTTCATGATTCTGAAAGCTTGCTCACACTTCGCATCCCATGTGAACACTTGATTCTTCTTCATTAATCCTATTAATGGTGCATTTATCTTGGAGAAATCATTTATAAAACGCTGATAATATCCCGCCACCCCAAGGAAACTCCAAACATCTGTCGCATTCTTAGATCTATCCCAATCTTGGATTGTTGTCACCTTAGTAGCGCCAACGCTATTCCATTTCCAAAAAAACATGGCCTAAGAACCTCACTTCGCTCTTCTAGAAGTGATACTTCGAAAACTTAGCTCTCAGCTGATGCTTTTGCAAGATTTCCAAAGCAACTCGCAAGTGCGTCTTATGCTCTTCCTCATTCCGGGAGTAATACATAATATCATCCACGAAAACAAGCACGAACTTGTTCAACTGATCTCTGAAAACCTTATTCATAAGATCCACAAAATATGTTGGCGCATTAGTCAACCCAAATGGCATCACCAGCCATTCGAAGAAACAATATGGTGTCCTAAAAGCGGTTCTTGACATACTATTCTTTGCCATCCTCAACTGGTGGAATCCCATTGCTAAATCCATCTAAGGAAACAACTTGGCCTCATGATGCTGATCGAACAAGTTGTTTATCCTCGCCAATGGATACTTGTTCTTCTTAGTCACCTTGTTCAGCTCATGATAATCAACATACAATCTCAAAAATCCATCTACCTTAGTTGCAAACACAACTAGTGCACCCCATTCGGATACACATCTTCGAATAAACCCTTTTCCCAAAAGGTCACGTACTTGCACCTCTAACTCTCGCTATTCCTTAGGCGCCATCTGCCTAAGAGGCATGACGATAGGTCTAGCACCTTCGACCAAATCGATTCTGAACTCAATCTCACGATGCGACGGCAACCCTTTGACCTTGTCAAAGACATCTTTAAACTCACTTGTGATCGGCACTGATTACAAGTCTTCCCGTAGAATCGAAAGCGAATATAAATAGCTTACGAAGACACCATCTTCAAAGTTACATCGAATCACAACCGTTCGCCCTTCCAAATTCCCGACTGTCACCTCGAGCTTCTCGCAATCCACTTTTTCTGCATACATCTTGAGCCAGTCCATACCCAAAATAACCCCAAACCAGCGAAGTTCAAAACAAAGCAAGCACACAAAAAAGAGCAACCATGACACGACATCACTAGACCATGACAAATCATACACAAATTGGACGAATCCCCTACTGGATTAGTCACAACAAAAGGTCTATCACATATCTCGGGTTCCGAACCCAAGCGGCACATAAGCTCATTGCAAATAAATGAATGCGATGCTCCAGTATCAAACAACACCCGCACTTAAACATCTCTAATGGAAGGAATATCTTGAACGACGACACTCTTCTCCTTCTCCTCCGCCATAGGAGCCCTTGAAGACGATGGCACAACCTCCAAAGCATACACCTTCACAAGCTGCTTTCCCTTAGCTGGTTCTGGACAATCCTGCATGTTATGCCCAGACTTGCCACAGTTGTAGCACTTCTTCTCAGCTTTTGGGTTCTTGCAGGCCCTGGAGTAATGGACTTTCTGCTAGTAGTTATAGACAATCACTTCACCTTTCTGCTTTTTCTGACCATCTTTTCCTTTCTGCTATTGCTGCTTCCTGTTTTTTTACTACAACCCCGCTGTGGTTTCGGTTCTTCCATAGTTGCAACAACAGTCTCTTCCTTGGGAAACAATCTCTCATGCCTCAGAGTTTTCTCGACGATCTTCTCATAAGTGTCATCTAGATGATCCAGCAGTTGGTTCCCAAGGTATTTGTCCAAGCCCATGACAATCTTCTCGTTCTTTTGATAAGGAGTCTCGACATATGAACGAGCATACTTCAATAAAGCTTCGAAGTCAAATACATACTCAAGCATTGGTCTACAATTCTGCTTAAGCTCGACAAGCCTTTTAAACAGAATAGACTACTGAATGGCAGAGATGAAATTCGTCTCAAACTTGACTTGGAATTGCTCCCATGAAATATCATATTCTGGAGTCTCTAGAGTGACAGAGTTCCACCAATCCATAACTCTGCCCGTAGCTGTCTCGATGCAAGCTTCCTCTTAGTCGCATTATCAATTCCCAAGTCTCCAAAGATCTGAATGCAAGTACCAAGCCACCTTTGAATCTCTACAATCGGCTCCATCCCCTTTAAATGACTTCCCTCCTAGGGTAGTGAAATCTTTGCATATCTTCGCGAAGTCCACCGCCCTAGGCACTTGCACTTGAACTCCTACATCTACCGCAGTTGTCTTATGAGCAGGCACCCTCCTCATGATCGCTGCCATCATGGCCTCGAACATAGCTGGGTAGTATGGTGTTAGCTAGATTTTTGGTCAAGCCACCAAGAATATGAACACTCGTATTAGAATGGACAAGGATACTTATACACACAAACTCAAGAGAACATACCCTAGTTCGTGATGCTTAAACTCGGCTCGTGGTCCAACTTCCCCCCTCGGCTCGTGGGCTAGCTTCCCCCTCGGCTTGTGGTCCAGCTTTCTCCACGGCTCGTGATCACGTGCCATGACCTGACTCTGTACCAGGGTCACGAACTGACCCTGATTCCTCAAGACGTATGGCCACGACTTGGTCAATCATCATCAAGCCACGACCTGAATTTCAAGGATCCAATGATTCTTGTCTACAACGGCCATATTGACCACTTCTCCACTTACTCACGAACGGGTCTGAGATTCTCGAGAATGGTGCCACGTGTCTTCATGAACTGCCTATAGAAATCATCTATAAATAGCCCAACCCTTGCCATTTTTCAGGATCTTTTGGCAATTAAGAGCTCTGATTCCACCATTATCGTACTATCATCATTTCCAACTAGTATTATCTTGAATTTACTGAGTGAATCAGTATTGTAAAAGTGAGATTGAGAGAATATTGTGATTGTAATTACATTCAAATGTATAATCATGTCATATAAAGTGGATGTATGCTCTTTAACGCTGAACCACTATAAATTTGGTGTGTTTGTTGCATTTTCTTTCATTTCTAGCTTTAACTCTCTGCGAATCAAGATAATTTGGGTGTTAGAACCACTTTTTGGTCTAACATTTTGGTGCTTTCACTGGGAATCGAATTCTCAGCCTATCGGATTATTTCTCTACTATTTGGATTTTCAAGTCTGAAGAAAATAGCCTGCATTCTCACTGTTTCGTTTTTGAAGATTTCAGCAAAGTCAAGACATTATGGCCATAAAGAAATGCAAGGATTCACGATCTATTCGAGCAAACGAAGTTAACGAAGAGAACGTTCAGGAGCATGCCGAAGTGGTCTCCTCGGCTCGCGACTCGCAGGGGTGGACCGACCCTAGGAGGGGGTCACATCCCGGTCCCAAGAGGGGATCACATGGCGCCCCCAAGAGCACACCACGAGCCGCGTGCAAGAATGCATCATAAGCCACCACCAAGGGTATACCACGAGCCACATACCAGAGGGGGTCACGAACCGCCCTCAGCTAGGGACCATTACTCGACCCGGAAAGGAGATTATGACCCACTCCACTCATGTTGATGTTTCTGCTCGAACTGGCCCAAGTGTTGCACGTTCAACTACGAATATTGGTGACCGATTACTACCTCGGCCCCCACAATAGAAGGAGATCTATCCCGTGTACTTGACATGTTGAAAAAAACGATGCTTTGGAGTCTGAAAGACATGAGAGCTCCTCGATGAGGGAAAATATGACTGCGATGAGAAGACAAATAGATGAGCTCCAGAGATGGAGAATACCTTCACCAACATATCGTTTTACTCCAGAATATTCATCCTCGTCAGAGGAGCTTTCGAGATCCCAAAGACAGCCATTTGAAAGGCCTGATAATGTGGAACAACTTCGATTTGGATCCCTTCCTCCTCGAGAAGAAACGACACTTAACCTAGGACCTCACAATCGTAACACGAATAACCCTGCTCTTTTGCCTGCAAGGGGTCTGGGCACTTATGACCCTATTCAGAATCAACCATTACAACCCCCTCGTCGCGTGATTGACCATGGCCATAAGGGACAAGTAAGATCTGCTCAAGCCCCGGACATGGCGTTGGAACATAGAAGAGATATTGGGGGACCACATAGGGCAAGGAGTACTGACCCTGAATCCACCTTGACTAATGCTGATGTCGAGGCAATGGTGAGGCAGATCATGGCAGATAGACGTGGAAAAAGAAACAAGGATTGGGGTATAGACCGCAGTCATATGACCTTTACTGATGACATATTAGACATCCGATTCCCGAGGCGATTAAGCATGCCGACTATGAACCGTTATGCGAGCAGGACAGACCCAGTTCAACATTTAATGAGATATTTATGGTATATGAATGCTACTGCTGCTCCCGACGCAGTGAAATGCAAGGCATTCCCGATATTCTTAAAGGATGTGGCATTAATGCGGTTTACCCGTTTGCCGGCACGATCAATCTCCAGCTTCAAAGAATTGACTGAAAGGTTTATAAATCAATTCCGACTTCATACTCAAAGGTCCAAAAACATTGTTGAAATATCACTCATCAAGCAGCGTCCTGATGAAACTCTGAGGTCGTACCTAGACCTCTTCAATTTAGTAGTCATGGAGGTTAGAGACCCTCACGAGCAATCTGTCCTAATGGCCTTAATTGACGGAGTAGATAAAGATATGGAGTTCCTCAAATACTTAGCAGGATAACAGCCGCTAACCCAGGAAATTTTCTATGGGAAAGCCAATATCCGTCTACGTCAAGAGGAATTGTATGCTAATCAAAAGAGGAAGGCCATGGATATGGAAGATATATAGAGTAATGTGGCCGTAAAACAGTCTGGAGATAGCTCGGGGAAGGTAGAGGTCAATGTCGGTAATAAAAACCAGAGAAACGGCTGCCAAACTGGAAATGATAACAAGAAAAGGAATTGAAGGAATGATGCATAGAAGAGACCTCGATTCAGAAAATTTGAGAACCTCACACCCCTGAATGACACAATGGAAAATATCTACCTGGACACCTACAATGTTCTTCAATATAAGAGGCCTCCTCCAAGGGATTCGACGAAGAAGGAGCGTGAAACTAGAAAATTCTGCATTTTCCATCAAACTTAAGATCACTCCACAAACGAGTGTCGCCATTTAAGAGACATGGTTGAAAATCTACTTCGGGAAGGAATGTTAGACGAACATAAGTGTTAGCCTACTTTGTGAACTAGGCTACACAAAGAGCAAATAGTGAGAAAGACACCAATCGGATAGGATCAGAGGAAGATAGTGTTGGACATGAGCAGAGATCAGAGATGCAGAGGGCACGTCGGATCGGATCGGAATTATGTCGGCAATATCAAAGGATAGCAGGTGACCTTATCGGTTCAGATTGGAATAGTATGGCAGCAACATCATAAAGCAGGCGGCTTCGGTGGTTCGGATCGGAGGAGCACTTTAGCAGCATCAGAAGAAAGCAAGCAATCCCATCGGTTCGGATCGGATGAGTACTTCAGCAGCATCAAGGGACGGCAAGTTGCATCACCGGATCGGATCGGAGGCCCCGATCCGAACCCTTTTTTCCCGTTGAATCTGTAGTCGCTGCTGCGCATATCCCTTGAAGACTCGGACAAGATCTGACCATTTCTCTCACGACCTCCTACTGAACCAATGCGTTGTAGCCATCTTGGAGCCTCCGAACCCGACTATCAAGGGATGAATGCCACGCAATTCCGAACCAGAGCCACTTCGAGGAGATTTTTCACCTATAAATATACCATCTAGAGGCATTTGAAAGGATCTTTTGGCAAATTCTCAGACCATACTTCCTCCATAGCCGAATTCTACAATCATATTCAGATCAAAATCATCTCTTAAAATCCATTTTTGAGAGATTTGAGTGAGTTTGTGCATTGTAATTGTGAAGTTGAGTGAGAATCATTATTGTATTTGTATTCAAATCATCAATTAAAAGAAAACAAAGTGGACGTAGGCTCGTTAACGCCGAAACACTATAAATTGCGTGTTCTTTATTGCTTTTTGATTCCATTTCATTGAATTCATATCTAGTTTGGGTGTTAGAGCCAATTTTTGGTCTAACATTTTGGTGCTTTCACTGAGAATCTTCAAATTCTAAGCCTTTCTGGGATTATCATTCTACTATTTGGACCTTCAAGTTCAAAGAAGTTAATCCCCTTTCTTTGACATCTTTCAGTACTTGTTGATTAACCGTTGAAGAATCAAGTATTATGGCTAAGACCAAAGGAAAGGAAGTGCAAGGTGCTTGGGGAAATGATGCTAGAGAAAATTAGCAAGCTATTGTGTTAACAAGGTCACGCGCTCAAAGCTCTGGAGCAGATCACTCTAACCAGAAGGATCCGAACCGGATCGGAGGGGCCGATCCGAACCGAGAGGAAATAAATCGGATCGTGTTAACACCGATCCGACCTGACGATCCAAACCATGGCGATGATGGTGTCGGGGTCTCTCACTCTCTCCATCCGAACCGCCCCGAACAGGCTGCTGTAGGCCGATCCGATCCGAATCAGAATGAAGCTGGAACTTCTACTCGAGCTCCCTCCAATGCTCCAATTCCAGCCACGATGACTAATGTCCAGCCTGATCCATCTGCACCCATTACACAGGGAGACTTTTCACGTTTCCTTGACATGCTTCAGAGCACTAAAGAAGCATTAGAAGCCCAAAGGCGTGGCAACCTTCGCATGTAGGAAAACATGATCACCATGGGTAGAGAATTACAAGAGATTCGGAGGTAGAGAACTCCTTCCCCACCACACCGTATTTCTACAGATGATTCGTCTTCTTCAGAGGAGGAATGTCCTCGCGAGAGAAGGCCGCTTGAACGACCCCAGAACCTAGATTAATTGACTTTCGGATCTTTAGGATCCCGAGAAGATGCTGCTCGTGTATTGGGCCCTGATGACCCGAGTCTGCAACAGCCTATGTTACTACCTATGCGCGGATCCCACATCTTACCCAGGGATCCTAATATTGCTAACCCCACGCAGTAACAACTTCTCCAACCTCTACCTCCAGAGGTCGACCGGGAGCGCAGAGAGTAACGTAGAGCGGCTGCCGCCAGAAACAGAAGGTTATCCCCTGATCAGGAACCCAGGGGTAATCCAAACATCAGATCTAGAGAGCCAGTGCAGACATTAACCAACGCCGATGTATGGGCAATGGTGCGCCAGATTGTGTCGGAAAGCCGACGGTATACTATTGAATATTGGGGCATTGAGCGAAGTCATACCCCTTTCACATATGATATCCTAAATTTCCAATTCCCCTGACGATTCAACTTGCCTCAGATGGATCGATATTCAGGAAGGACAGACCCAAGCCAGCACCTAATGAGATATGCATGGTTTATGAATGCGGCAGTAGCTCCAGATGCCGTAAAATGCAAAGCTTTTCCCATTTATCTTGAAGATGTAGCGTTAATGTGGTTCACTCGACTTCCTCCTCGGTCGGTGACAAATTTCACAGAATTGAGTGAGCGTTTCATGAATCAGTTCTGACTGCATGCCCAAAAGTCCAAGACTGCCATAGAATTGTCACGAATTAAACAGGGCCCAGGAGAATCTTTGAAGTCATATTTGGATTGCTTCAATCTGGCCATCACCGAAGTCACTGATCCCCATGAGCTCACTATCCTGATGGCCTTGATAGAAGGAGTAGATCTCGACACAGAATTCGGGGATTACTTGGCTGGAAAACCACCTCCTACAAGAGAATTATTCTATGAAAAGGCTAATGTTCGCCTAAGACGAGAAGAAGCCAAGGCAAACCGGAAGAGAAAGTCCGAAGGGGCCTCAAAGGAGGGTGTCCAAAGTAATGTCGTTGTGAAACAGTCTGGTGACAGTTCAGGAAAAGTGGAAGTAAATGTTGGCAACCAGAGTGGTGGTAATAGCAACAGAAATGGGAACGGCAATAGAAGGAATAGAAACCGTGGGAATAGCTCCAATAAAAGACCCAGATTCCAGAGTTTTGAAAATTACACGCCGTTAAATGATACGTTGGAGAACATCTATCTAGACACATACAGTATATTGTAGTACAAAAAACCAGCACCCAGAGATTCTACTGAGAAGGAGATTGAAACAGGAAAGTTTTGCTTGTTTTATGGTACACATGGTCATTCCACCAATGAATGCCATCATTTGAGGGATATTGTCGAAAAATTGCTGCGACAAGGGAAGTTGGATGAGTACAAAGCCGCCCCGAGGGACGGGGGATAAGCCCCGAACCAAGAACAGCCTGCTTCAAAACCCACAGCTCAGCAAAAGGGTAAGAGAATCGTCATTAACTCCATTATAGGCGGGCCTCATTTGGTTGGTCGTAGTGTGAAAGCAATGGACCAGTACGTCAATGCTGCCAAGCATTATGAAGTGGGAGAATGCAGCAGCCTTGAAGACGTCACTCCAATAAAGCAGCAAAAAACGATGTCCGATGATGTCATATTCTGCAATAGAGACGAGTTTGGAGTTCAATCCCCAACCGACGATCCGCTAGTGATAACCACGACAATTGGCCCCGCTCTGGTTCATAAGGTGTTAGTGGACAACGAAAGCTCGGTCAATAACCCCCTCAAGAAAGCCTTCGAACAAATGAGGCTCGAAGCAAAAGACTTAAAGCCATGTCAAGGATGGATACGTGGTTTTAACGGAGTATCCACAACTCCAATGGGTTTTGTGGAATTACCAGTCACACTAGGGCAGGGGGATCGCCAAAGATTAAAGATCCTGCCGTTTGTAGTTCTGGATTTGGAGTCACCTTATAATGCCTTTCTAGGCCGACCAGCCCTTGCCGAATTTAGGGCATGTATTGCGCCATGGTGTTTGCTGCTAAAATTCCCAACTGACTCAGGAGTTAGGACGATGAGAGGCGACCAAGCTACAGGACGAGCTTGTTACGTGGCAGAGTTAAAGATGCTAATGAAGGGGCTGAATATAGATGCTAAAGACGATTCCGCCTCTCCAAAGGGGGCCTTAGCATAGCAACTAAGGGGTCCTGCCCCAAGAGAGTCGCCCTTAGACGTGCTCGAGGATATAGATCCCAGAGAGGATAGAGAACCTGGGGACATGAAGGCCACTCCCAACGAAATAACAATCGACATACCTATTGATGAAACTGATCCAACAAAAGTACTGAAGATCGGCTCGCAACTAGATCCAGTTAGAGAAAGGGAATTGACTGATTTTTTAAAGGAAAATCTGGATGTGTTTGCCTGGACTCACGCTGACATGTGTGGGATTTCACCTACCATCATGAGCCACTCTTTGTGTATCAATCCAAAGCACCCACCAGTCAAGCAGAAGAGACGGATGTTAGGCCCAGAGCGGTCAGCAGCTTTGAAAGAAGAAGTAGAAAAATTAAAAGGTAATGGATTTATTAGGGATTCGAAATATCCCGACTGGATATCGAATCCTGTCCAGGTTAAAAAGTCCAATGGGATGTGGAGAACGTGCATCGACTTTTCTGATTTGAACAAGGCTTGCCCGAAGGATAGATTTCCTCTCTCCAGAATTGATCAACTAGTAGATTCAACTGCCGGGCATGAACTCTTATCCTTTATGGACGCCTATTCCGGATACAATCAAATTCTCATGCGTGTACTAGATCAAGAGCATACAAGCTTTATTACAGACTTGGGATTATATTGTTATGTCATAATGTCGTTTGGATTATAAAATGCGGGAGCCACATATCAGCGCCTGGTCAACCACATGTTTTACAATCAAATCGGGAAAACCATGGAAGTGTACGTGGATGATATGCTCGTGAAGTCCAAGCAATCTCCCGATCATACGAAGGACTTGCAGAAATGTTCGGCATGCTACGAAAGTACAGGATGAAGTTGAACCCCTTGAAATGTTCTTTTGGTGTGGCATCAGGCAAGTTCCTCGGCTTTATCGTGAGTTCTAGAGGAATTGAAATCAATCCGGACCAAATAGCAGCAATCTGGAACATAGAGGAGCCGCAGAGATTAAGGATGTTCAAAGCTTAGCTGGCAAGGTTGCAGCACTGGGCAGGTTCATCTCCAAGGCAACAGACAAGTGTGTACCTTTCTTCGATCTCATAAAATGGGGAAAGCGAAATTTTGAGTGGACGCATTCCAGAATTTGTTACACTTTTTAGAAAAGCCTCCCATATTATCAAAGCCGGTGGAACACGAGGATTTGTTCGTCTACTTGGCAGTATCATCTCATGCCGTCAGCACAGCATTGGTACGTGAAGAGGACAAAGTCCAGAAACCTGTGTACTACGTAAGTAAAAAATTAGCTGTTGCAGAACGCAACTATCCGAAGATAAAGAAGCTTGCTTATAGCCTCCTGATTGCCTCCCGTAAACTCCGCCATTACTTCCAGGCACACCCGATAATCGTATATACTGATCAACCCTTGAGACAAGTGCTGCAGAAACCCGAAGCATCAGGGCGATTACTCAAATGGAATATCGAGCTGAGTCAGTTTGATCTGAACTTTCAGCCATGAAGATCAATAAGGGGGCATGCCTTGGCTGACTTCATAGCTGAATTTACAATTCCTGAAGAAGAAACGGTGGGTGACAAGATCGTTACTTTGGAACAAGAGTTAGAGCTTAGTCCGTGGAAATTATATATGGACGGAGCCAAGAACGATAGAAAGTCCGGAGCCGGAGTTGTTTTAATAACTCTTTAAGGACGATCTATCTACTATGCGTTGTGGTTAGAGTTTGCTGCTACTAACAACGACTCCGAGTATGAAGCCGTGATTGCCGGGCTGAAACTCGCTAAAGGTTTGGGAGTGAAGACACTAAATATATATTGCGATTCCAAGATAGTTGTATGTTAATTTCGGGAAGAATTTGCTGCTAAAGGACCTCGACTCATCACTTATCTCAAGAAGGTAAAGGAGTTGTTGGAAGATTTGGAGCATTATAGTATAACACACATTCCGAGAGCGGAAAATCAGAAAGCAGATCGATTGGCGAAGCTAGCAAGTTCAGATAGTCTTAAAGAATCCGAAATGGTTCCGATAGAGGTGTTGGATTCACCAAGTTTCGATCTAATGGAAACAGAGCTAGCCTTGGAAGTTGAACCAGAAAGAGAATCCTGGATGACATCAATTAAGAATTTTCTCAAAAATGGAACCCTCCCATTGAAAAAGAGTGAAAGACGAGTTGTAAGACGTAAGGTCACAAGATATGTTTTACAGGACGACGTCCTTTATCGTCAAGGGTTTTCGATTCCCCTACTACGGTGTATCGCACATGACGACATCAAACATGTACTGCAAGAGGTACATGCAGGTGAGTGTGGAGATCACACTAGGGGCCAAACCTTAGTAAAGAAAGTGTTACGGTACGGATATTTCTGGCCTACCGTGAATAAAGACGCGACTGCTTATTCACGACGCTGCAACAGATGTCAAAGATATGCCAAAGTTCCCAGAGCGCTTCCGACTCAGCTCAAGTCAATGGTAAGTCCGTGGCCGTTTTCCATGTAGGGAATTGACATTATTGGAGTGCCACCCATTGCCAGAGGAGGAGCCAAGTATGCGATTTTTGCCGTGGATTACTTCATGAAGTGGGTGGAAGTTGAACCTCTAACAACCATCACGGCAAGGAAAGTGATCAGTATTGTGGTGAGAAACATTATTTGTCGATTTGGGATACCGAAGACCATCATAACTAATAAAGGGACGCAGTTTGACAGCATCGAGTTCAGAAATTTTTGCCAAAAATATAAGATTGATAAACGATAAACTGCAGTAGCTCACCCGCAATCAAATGGCCAGGTCGAAGCCATAAACAAAGTCATTAAATCAATTTTGAAGAAGCGGTTGGAGCGGGCCAAAGCTAGATAGGTAGACGAGTTGCCATTAGCTCTGTGGGCCTATAGGACAACCTTTAAGACAGTTGCCGGTCATACTCCCTACTCACTATCCTTTGGGTCAGAAGCAGTGGTCCCGGTAGAATTAGAAGTCCCTTCTCATCGAGTTGCGTACTATGACCCGATGACAAACAAAACACTCCTCCTAGAATCTCTTGATATGATTAAAGAAAAAAGAGATGAAGCCGACTTGCGTGCCTCAAGACATCGACATCAAGTAGCACGCTATTATGACCAAAAAGTTTGCTTCGAAACCTTTGAGCCAGGAGACCTAGTACTGAAGCGAGTCTTCCCGCCGTCGACCCAACTGGGTCCAAAATGGGAAGGGCCATTCACCATCCAACGGAAGCTTGATACAGGAGCATTCAAGCTAACGACCGTGGATGGTGAAGAGATTCACAGGGCTTGGAACGCTCAGCACCTACGAAGATATCTGAGCTAAATATGAAATGTCATTTCTTTTGTTTTCATAAGCTATGTAAAAAGGCACGACTTGCCTTAAAAAGTCTATTTATGTTAACAAAGGACTATAAAGTGGATGTAGGCTACGACTTAGCTAAACCACTATAAAAATATCGTGTTTCATTTACTTTCCTGCATTATTTATATTTTCAACTATTATTCTATGATGACTGAGAAACACGAAATGTTAAACTAAAGTTGGAGATGACCTATATGCGGGAACAAACAAAACGACTGTTTGTACAATAGGACATATAAGAATGGGAAGACGACATTCTTAACTCTAACTCTCAAGAATCAAGAGAGAGTATAAAGGACGGGAAGACAACGTTCTCTGAGGCGTGAAGGTGCACCCAGATGAGTGACCGCCTCAACGAAAACTCTAATCTGGATATGAGACAGGAGAGTATAAAGATGCCAGAAAGAACAGGCGCCAATAACGAAAGGAATATGACCCCCATCAGAGAATTGGGGAAATTTAGACTTTTTAATATAATCTTGAATAGTTCCCCCTCAGTTATTCAAGATTGACTGGGGGCATACATGTACACACATATTCCCCTCCATCATGATTTCATTACATAACTTTAGTATGACATGCTTCTGTATTTTTACTTAAGTGCTGAATTAACGACTATCAGGCATTGTAGGAAATAAATTATTTTTATTTACAAACGTGTGAGTTTGTACAAGGAAAATAAGCAAAAAAAAGATGCGAGGGCCACACTCGCTGAAACAATTGCGGGCCAATTAAATGCTAAAATAAAACAAAACACTTCATCACTTAGGCTTTGGAGTGGACTTGGATTTTTTAGCAGCCTTCTGAGCATCCTTCGCCTCTCTTTCAGCATCAGTTAAAATGCGCTTTGGTTTTTTTCCTCCCTGTGACCGAAGTGCTGGAATCGGTTGATTTTTTCCTAGGAGTCGGAACACTGGAATCAAGAGAAGACTTTTTAGCAAGTTCTTCTGTAATAGACCTAGTCGAAAGCTTAACAACTAACCTTGATCCAGCATCCACCACTGCGAGAAGCTTAAGGCTTTCGGGGTCCAGGTCTTCAACTTTAAGCTGCATACGTTTGTCTTGTTCGGCTTTCAATGCAGCCAAAGTGATGTCATCAGCGCTTTTTGACTCCCCAACTATAGCCACCTTAGGGTCTTCCTTATGTCCCTCGTTGCCGCCGTCGTCCTTCAAGGCGTCTATCATCTCGTCATCCTGAGGAGCATCATCCTTAGATAGATCAGCTCCCTTTCCTAAATCGATAGTGGAAGCCTTATCCTTTTCTCCTTGAGCCTTCTCCGTGGATTTTGCTCCAGTGGTGGTTTCCAGAGTCCCACCAACCTTCTTGGTCGGTTCAACACCTACAGAATGAGAAGCAACAGTTATCAACTCAGGATAAAATAAAGAGTCCTCCATCGATTGTCCGATTATGTGATGAAAAGTGGAGACGGCCATGACGAATTGAGGTGAAAAGGTAGAAATATCTTCCGATGATTTCTCAGCGGGAGTCACCACCGTCTCTGACGCCGTCTCGGGTATGGGGGATAAAAGAGATGCCCGGGGGATCCTCGGGTTTTCGGGGTCATATCCCTCTACTTCAGAAGTTTCAGCGGTAGTGGAAGAAGAACCAGCCTCAGAGATGTCCTTTTGTTTAGCCTTACGCTTCTCTTCCTCCATAGTAGCAGCGATGAGGCGGCGTCCCTCGGCCAGACGTGCTGGTTCATCATCTCTTAGATATTTTTCCATAAGCTTGTCCTCGTCGACGGAGTCTACCTTGAGTTCCTCTTTCTCTCACTCAACGATTTGACTCCATACGTGAACCAAGGTAGTCGGATAATCTTCAATCCAAGAGATGTTTCAGTGGAGGATTATATGCGCAAAGAATTCGATCATTAATTCGCCGAAACCATGCACTTCCTCCTCGGCCTCTAACAGCTTCTTGCGGGTCTCTTCGGCGGATTTAATTACACTTTCAACATTACCCTCCGCTAGGGAAGCACTGTTCTCAGCCTCTATTAACTTGGAAGCCAAGTCAGCATTTCGCTTTTCTAATTCAGCGTTCTTCCTCGCTAACTCAGCCTTTTCTTGCTCAAGAGTAATGTAAGCAAGTTGCATTTTGGCGTTATCCGATTTATCATCTTCTTCTTTCTTTTTCAGCTCCAAGCACTCTTGACTATGAGACTCGAGCAAGTCATGATAACGTTTTTGTAGCTCTTCAAATTGCTGCTTGAAGTTGGCAGCATCCCGTTGAGCAATGGCAAGTTGGGCCTGTGTATCCTCAAGGTCTTTCCCCAAGTTTTTCAAGGCTTTTGCGTCGGCTTCTGCAGTCTTTTTCATCGAGTTCGTATCCGTAATTAGAGTTCGGATGATTCTGGAGAGGTTACGTGAATACTTGAACATCTCTGAATATTGTTTTTCGACTGCGTCAATCTTCGCTTTGGCCTCGTCTGCCCACCTCGAGGAAATAGGCTCGAGAGCAGGTAAGAAAGTTAGGTTCCCAAAATAGTGTTCGGGGAACTGCTCCTCCAGGTATGCTCGCTTAACTTTAGTTTCATCATCCAATGGCGGAGGTGCGGGGAATGTTAGCTCGGTATCCTCATGTGTAGCGGGCACAATGGCCTCCTCGCCCTTCCTAGGCCGCTTAGCAGAAACCTTATGCTCGCCTCGTGAGTCGGTATCTTTCGGCGGGCTCCTTTCCCTACTGCGTTTTTCTTGAGAAGAGGTTTGATCTTTTGACTGCGACGTGTCATCTCCTCGACGACCTTGGTAGCTTTTGTATCGCTCTGGATTTGACCGAATGGGAGAGCGAGAGCGCGAGGTCCGCGACTGATAAGAGTCATAAGGCCTTCTATCCTCTCAACCACGGCTTTCGCGGCGATCATGCTCAACATCAGGAGGGGGCCTAGTCATGCTACGATGAATTTTCCTGATGTCATAATGAGGGCGAGACATTGTACCTGCGCAACAATGCAAGTGGAATTTAGAATCGGTATTCTCATGAGAAGTAAGTACTGTGAAGTGTGGTGCTATTGTGTTAATTGCATCCTACGTGGTGTGCCCTTCCCACTCCTCCCCCCCCCCCCCCCCCCCCGACAGACCCGAGTCCGAAGCCAAGCCAGTGTGAGTGGGCTCTTTGGCCTTAACATGAGTAGTCTCCTCTAAAGAAGTAAAAACTAAAGGATTTGTGCCAAAATCCTCGGAGGTATAGATAGTTTCAGGTAGGGGAGATCTCCTAAGCCCTGGAATGTAGGATCATCGGTAGTGGGGGCGTCTCCTTGGGAAGCGTCTGTTGGCCGTTCTTTGGGAGATAAAGATTTCTTAGGAGAAATAGCGTCCTCAGGGACGATGCATGTAACACCCCGAATTTTCTATTAACACTAAAGTTGCTAAAATATTAATAAGTGTGTAAGAGAGGGGATGTATCTAATATGAATATAAAAATATTAATAAGTGTGTAAGAGAGGGGATGTATCTAATATGAATATAAAAATATTAATAAGTGTGTAAGAGAGGGGATGTATCTAATATGAATATAAAAATATTAATAAGTGTGTGAGAGAGGGGATGTATCTAATATGTATATAAAAACAATAATAAGTAAAGGGGGATGTATCTAATATGTACATTGTAGAAAATATATATATTTATGACATGAACAGAAGTTTATTAATATGCTGAGTGTTTGCTGAGTCACTTCTGACTCATTGCCGAGTCAACAAGATAAACCCCATCTTGTCTGAACGGCTGCGGTTATTTCTAGGTTAAATCTAATGGCCTAAATGAATTCTAAAATCTATAAATAAGTGGGTAGACCCTAGACCTAAATCATTTGTAAAATTAGAGAAGCTACCGTCATGCTGCTGCCATGGAGTTCAGCATAGCCGTCACAAACTAAGAAGAGGAAGCCTAATCATCTACAACTAAATCTACACAAATCAAATCAAAAGATCTCTCTTTCTCTAATTCTTTTCTTTTGTGGGTGAGTATGATGATTCTCACAAGACTATTACAAACTAATTTGACTCAGTTATGAATGGATCACAAGAAAGTGATGTGATTTGTAATTGTAAATTCTATATATTGTGGATCTCTTATTATGTTATTATGTTGTCGTATGATGTAAATTATATATGCTATGTCATGCTATGTTGTAAATTCTCTTATGCTATGTCGTGCTATGTTGAGAATCATGTCAAGCTATGTTATACTATCATACTATGCCATGTTATAAATCATGCTATATTATGTTGTAAAATCATGATGTTGTTGGAACATGCTTAAAGTTATGTTTTTTTTAAATGGATCTTGTTTATGGGAATTTGCCTATTAGGTTAGGTGTACCCATAAACTTGAAACTATAATTAAATAAAACTTGAATATGGGAATTTGCCTATTGAGTTAGGTGTACCCATATAAAACCATGTTGTTAAAAAATTAGATGATGTTGATTCACACATGTTCATATGTAAGTTTATGAAAATTGATTGAGATCATATTAGGTGAATTTTGAACAAGTTGACACCTTTAGATCCATGACATGTATAATCTATGCAAGTTGGACATATGCAAGTTTCACCCCTTATTATGATTCATTTGGTCACATATACATGTTGTTATTATGATAATCTCTTTTATGCTATGAGTTAGGCTATTCGAGTCTAACATATATTTTGCGAATAAACGTTCAAACGTGGGGTAGGGGTAATATTAGGAATTAATAAATTGGGTGCAATTTTGTAAGATTTTGCATACCATGAATGGATGTCCATAATTGAGTCAATTATGGACATTGTTAAAAATTGGAAGTAATTAATAATTCAAGTAGGGAATTATTAAAATTGGGGGAAAGTGGATTATTATTAATAATCAATGCTTAGGACACGAGGTTGGACCCGTTTGTGATGTAAACCTGCCCGGACCCGCCCGGCAAATCCAGTAGTCACAAATGTCGGCCCAATGTGAGAGGTCCTAGGCCCAAACTAAAGCATAACAGTTGTAAAGACACGAGGTTAGACTCTTTTATGGTGTAAGACTGCCCGGACCCGCCCGGCAAATCCAGCTGCCATAAATGCCAGTCTAATGTGAGAGGTCTTTATGAGGTTATGGCCTTAATGAACTAAGAAATACTTAACCAGATAATCATGTAAGGTGGGACATGGGGATTAAGTAGGTGCCTTGGGTGGCATGAGGAATCTGGTGGTTGCCTTTAGAGGCATTTGAAATACGATTAGACTTAACCAAACACACATGTAAATGAACATGACTAAGTGGGTTAAGTGGGATGGACTAATGGGGACAAGCTTAGGTGGAATGCTTGTGGTAAATAGTGGGGGCCCATTTCAACCAGTATCCCAAAACGTATCTTTGTGGGCTCGACCCAAGTCGAGGACGGGACACGCATACTGGGTTTGACTATAAGAGGCCAAAATAGGGAGCGGTGGCAACGCAAGTCCAACGGGTTTCATATGCGTGTGTGGACCCGGGCTGGTAGGTAAGATGTTGTTGCATCGTGTAGGTATAAGCCGTGCATGTCCGTTGTATCAGGTTGCCACTTTAGGGGAGTGATACACCCCACTGTGGGGCCAGCACGGGTATCTACGAGTTAGGGAGCCGATCGTATAATGGGAAGTAGTGTACACCTAGTGGAGATAGGGGCAGGCGGCACCTATGTAGTCAGCTAGGGGTACGTAAAGCCATTGGGAAAGTTTCTAAGTGAAGCTAAGTGGGATGAATCTTTAGGGTGACTGGTGTGGTGCAGTATAGTGTTTATCCTTTAGTATTTAGGAGCGCCTATAACGTTGCCTTTAGCGATTGTCTATGTCCTTAATCTGCTCTTCATAGACATTTTCTTGTTTTCCAGCTTATGCCTTAGTCCAGTTATTTTGGTAATAGTATTGTAGAATTATCATATTCACCAGACTTTATGTCTGACCCCCTCTTTTCCATCCTTTTTCTCCCTTCAGGTCCATAGGTTGGGCCAAGTTCTAGTGGAGTCTAGTTTGATCGCTTATCTTCTGGAAAGCTTGGACTGCTGAAGTAAAGTCCAGCTTGTTATCTTTCTTTTTAATGGCTATTCATGTAATGGGATTATGTACTTGTTTTATCAAGATAGATATTGTACTTGACATTGAATATGGTGTTATGATGTAATCAAACATGTTTTGACTTCTGCTACAATGAAATAAAGTTTTTGAATTTCCAAGTAATATTTTATATCTGTCTTGTTGTAATTTTACTATTCTATATTCACTTAAAACCTCCATGGAAGTTAATGCATTCCCTTTGTGAGTGACATTAATGGACGTGGGGTGTTACACGTGGTATCAGAGCATAAGGTTACCAGAACAGATAAAAAAAAAAAATTTAGAAAAATATTTTTTTTTTTCTAAAGTATTTTTGGAAGAAGTGCTTTCAAAAAAAAAACATGTTATTTAAAGAGAGTTTTTATGAAAAACATAATCCCAAATAGCCACATCCTTATCTTTATCTTTCGAATTCTCCATTTTGAATCTTTCCTTTTTCGTTTCAGCATGACTGAAGATCTTAATCTCCCAGAAGGTGTGACGATTCCAGGGTGGTTTAGGAGATACTTGGAGGCTAGGGCCACCACTGCAGGCCCAGCGGATACTCCTCCACCCCTAGTTGCACCCATTCCTCCTCCTCCTCCTCCTCCTCGTGTTGACACTTTTGCAAAGACGTGCAAGGAATTCAAGGCTATGGGAGGAAAAACTTTTCAAGGGACTGAGACGTTTGTGGAGGCCAGAGATTAGCTTAAGGAGACTGAGGAATTGTTGGATATCTTTGAAGTGGAAGATGGGAGGAAAGTCCGTTTAGCTGCTTGGTTAATGAAGGGAGAGGCCTCGTTTTGGTGGGAGGTCACTAACGGGGAACGTCCAGTTGATTCATGGGCGGATTTCAGACGAAGGTTTGAGGCAAAGTTTCTTTCAAGGGCAGAGGAGAACTTAAATATGGAAAAATTCCTGGCACTAAAGCAAGGGAGCTCATCAGTAAAGGAATATGTCAATAAATTTAATCAGTTAGCAAGGTTTGGCTTGGAGTTGGTGAACACGCCAGAGAAGAAAGCTTTGAGGTTCGTTAGAGGCTTGAATGAACCGTTGCAAGGGTTGGCTATGACCCACATCCCTATGGGAGCCACCTTTGAAAAGCTAGTAGAAATGGCACTTATGCATGAGGATAAGGCAGTTGAAAAGAAAGGAGATCAGAAGAAACCCCAACAGCAAAATAAGAAGGGTGGTAAAAACAATAATGGCAAAGGGAAGAAGAAATGCTTCAATTGTGGGACGCCTGGCCATCTCAACAAAGATTGTAGAAAGAAAAAGAAGACTGGTTGTTTTCATTGTGGAGATGCGGGACATTTAGTGAAGGACTGTCCAAAGAAGGGGCAGAGGGCAGGGTCTACCTCGGGAGGACAGGTGCAGGCTCTTATGGCACCAGGGCAGGCAAGGGGGCAAGTTCAGGTTATTGCGGCCCCACCGCTGCAAGAAAGAGGTAGAACAATTTCTGTTGAAAGCTTAGTTTTTCTGTTTGATCATCCTGTCCGTACCTTATTCGATTCTGGCGCATCTCATTCGTTTATCTCTGCATCATTAGTTGAATCACTGCACTTGAACACCAGTTTAGTAGAGGATCCCTTGGTCGTTTCAAATCCAATTGGGGGTTCGACTCATTTGACCATGATATGTTTGGATTTGAAAATCTCTATACTTAGCGTTGAATTTAGATGTGATGCTTATGTATTGGGCTTCACGGGCTATGGGCTAATTTTAGGAATGGATTGGTTGTCTAGAAATAGGGCCATTCTTGATTGTGAAAGGAGAGTAGTTAGGCTTGTGACTCGCCTTGGTAATGCTCTCGACATCTTTTGTAATCCCATAAATTCCGTTATGCTAAGTTATCTTGAATCGCTTGACGCGTCTGTAGAGAACCTGCGATCGGTAGAAGTGGTCCGGGAATATCCGGATGTGTTTGAGGAGGTGAAGGGCTTACCTCCAAAGCGGGAGATAGACTTTCGAATTTATCTTGTGGATAATGCTAAACCCGTATCTTTGCCAGTGCGCCACATGGCTCCTCGTGAAAGGAGGGAACTCAATAAGCAAGTAAAGGAGTTGCTTGAGAAGGGGTTCATAAGACGTAGTATATCGGAGTGGGGTGCTCCAGTAGTTTTTTCCACAAAGGCGGATGGGTCTCTTAGACTTTGTATGGACTATAGAGAACTAAACAAGCTTACTAAAAAGAACCGACACCCACTGCCGAGGATTGACGATCTCTTTGATCAGTTAGTTGGCGCCTCAGTGTTTTCGCAGTTGGACTTAGCCACTGGCTTTCATCAACTGGGAGTGGCTGAGGATAGTATAGATAAGACTGCTTTTAGGACTCCTGACGGATTCTATGAATGGCTAGTGATGCCCTTTGGTTTGACAAACGCCCCTGCATATTTTGTTGATTTGATGAGTAGGGACTCAGCTATGTTTGAGCACCGCATATCATCCTCAGACAGACGGCCAGACCGAGAGGGTGAATCGCATTCTAGAGGATCTTTTAAGGCTTTGTATCCTAGACTTTGGGGGTACATGGGAAGAGCACCTTCCGTTAGTAGAATTCGCATATAATAATAGCTTTCAGTCTAGTATTGGCATGGCACCTTTCGAAGCTCTTTATGGGAGGCATTGCCGTTCGCCTACATGTTGGTGGGAATCTACCGATAAAATCCTACTTGGGCCCGATATGGTTAGGGAAACCTCGGAGAAGATTGAGTTGATTCGAAGGAGGATGAAAGCAGCACAAGATAGGCAAAAATCGTATGCTGATAAGAGGAGGACAGATCTTGAGTTTGACATTGGGGACATGGTTTTTATCAAAGTATCTCCGTTACAGAATGTTGTTCGCTTTGGGTCCATGGGGAAATTAGCACCAAGGTTTGTAGGGCCGTTTCCTGTAAAAAAACAGGATTAGGAAGATGGCATATAGGGTGGAGTTGCCTGAGAAACTTAGTGGAGTACACGACGTATTCCATGTATCACATTTGAGGAAGTGTTTGCACAAGACCGCGGAGGTGGTAGAGCCGAGCTTGCTTAAAGAGGTGGAAATAGAGCGTGATGCAACAATTAGACGAGCTCCTACATGCATTCTTGGGTCGGAGATCAAAAAGTTGAGGAATCGAGAGGTCAGACTGGTTAAAGTGCAATGGGGAGATGATGAGAGCAACGCAACTTGGGAGACAGAAGAGAAGATGCGTTCGTTGTACCCTTTTCTTTTTGAGGGTATGTCTTTTAATTTCTCCTTTATCGCTTAGCTTATCTTATCTTTAGTATGTCCTCTCATTAGTATCTTTGACCTTTAGTTAGGATAATCCTATGGTTGAAACATGTGTTTGAGACATGTTATGTATGATGGATGCAAAATGGATGCAAGTGTTTGCTAGTGGTTGCTCGTGGATGCATATATACACACACTTTAGGCACTAGATCGGCTCAGTCACTTCATATTGCATATTGCATATATATGGATGTATTTAGTATAATGGATGTATAATGGTTGTACCATCATATGGATGCTGCATTCGGTTGAATGGGTGTGCACGCATATAGAAGTAGTATGTAAGCAATTAGGATCTTTTGCATACTTAATGGATTCATGACACTTACATAATTTGCATTAAGGAGGTCAACTGAATCAGTAGACCGCCTGATTTCGCATTAGGTAAGGACATGTACACACACTTGCATATGATCATAAAGCATTAGAAGTCTTTTAAGGACAATGGATGCCTGTGTATGATGGATGAGTAGATGGACGTTTGGATGGTAGGATATACATTCTTCCAGACTTGAAGATTTCGGGGACGAAATCCTAAAAGGAGGGGAGAATGTAACACCCCGAATTTTCTATTAACACTAAAGTTGCTAAAATATTAATAAGTGTGTAAGAGAGGGAATGTATCTAATATGAATATAAAAATATTAATAAGTGTGTAAGAGAGGGGATGTATCTAATATGAATATAAAAATATTAATAAGTGTGTAAGAGAGGGGATGTATCTAATATGAATATAAAAATAATAATAAGTGTGTGAGAGAGGGGATGTATCTAATATGTATATAAAAACAATAATAAGTAAAGGGGGATGTATCTAATATGTACATTGTAGAAAATATATATATATTTATGACATGAATAGAAGTTTATTAATATGCTGAGTGTTTGCTGAGTCACTTCTGACTCATTGCTGAGTCAACAAGATAAACCCCATCTTGTCTGAACGGCTGCGGTTATTTCTAGGTTAAATCTAATGGCCTAAATGAATTCTAAAATCTATAAATAAGTGGGTAGACCCTAGACCTAAATCATTTGTAAAATTAGAGAAGCTACCATCATGCTGCTGCCATGGAGTTCAGCATAGCCGTCACAAACTAAGAAGAGGAAGCCTAATCATCTACAACTAAATCTACACAAATCAAATCAAAAGATCTCTCTTTCTCTAATTCTTTTCTTTTGTTGGTGAGTATGATGATTCTCACAAGACTATTACAAACTAATTTGACTCAGTTATGAATGGATCACAAGAAAGTGATGTGATTTGTAATTGTAAATTCTATATATTGTGGATCTCTTATTATGTTATTATGTTGTCGTATGATGTAAATTATATATGCTATGTCATGCTATGTTGTAAATTCTCTTATGCTATGTCGTGCTATGTTGAGAATCATGTCAAGCTATGTTATACTATCATACTATGCCATGTTATAAATCATGCTATATTATGTTGTAAAATCATGATGTTGTTGGAACATGCTTAAAGTTATGTTTTTTTTAAATGGATCTTGTTTATGGGAATTTGCCTATTAGGTTAGGTGTACCCATAAACTTGAAACTATAATTAAATAAAACTTGAATATGGGAATTTGCCTATTGAGTTAGGTGTACCCATATAAAACCATGTTGTTAAAAAATTAGATGATGTTGATTCACACATGTTCATATGTAAGTTTATGAAAATTGATTGAGATCATATTAGGTGAATTTTGAACAAGTTGACACCTTTAGATCCATGACATGTATAATCTATGCAAGTTGGACATATGCAAGTTTCACCCCTTATTATGATTCATTTGGTCACATATACATGTTGTTATTATGATAATCTCTTTTATGCTATGAGTTAGGCTATTCGAGTCTAACATATATTTTGCGAATAAACGTTCAAACGTGGGGTAGGGGTAATATTAGGAATTAATAAATTGGGTGCAATTTTGTAAGATTTTGCATACCATGAATGGATGTCCATAATTGAGTCAATTATGGACATTGTTAAAAATTGGAAGTAATTAATAATTCAAGTAGGGAATTATTAAAATTGGGGGAAAGTGGATTATTATTAATAATCAATGCTTAGGACACGAGGTTGGACCCGTTTGTGATGTAAACCTGCCCGGACCCGCCCGGCAAATCCAGTAGTCACAAATGTCGGCCCAATGTGAGAGGTCCTAGGCCCAAACTAAAGCATAACAGTTGTAAAGACACGAGGTTAGACTCTTTTATGGTGTAAGACTGCCCGGACCCGCCCGGCAAATCCAGCTGCCATAAATGCCAGTCTAATGTGAGAGGTCTTTATGAGGTTATGGCCTTAATGAACTAAGAAATACTTAACCAGATAATCATGTAAGGTGGGACATGGGGGTTAAGTAGGTGCCTTGGGTGGCATGAGGAATCTGGTGGTTGCCTTTAGAGGCATTTGAAATACGATTAGACTTAACCAAACACACATGTAAATGAACATGACTAAGTGGGTTAAGTGGGATGGACTAATGGGGACAAGCTTAGATGGAATGCTTGTGGTAAATAGTGGGGGCCCATTTCAACCAGTATCCCAAAACGTATCTTTGTGGGCTCGACCCAAGTCGAGGACGGGACACGCATACTGGGTTTGACTATAAGAGGCCAAAACAGGGAGCGGTGGCAACGCAAGTCCAACGGGTTTCATATGCGTGTGTGGACCCGGGCTGGTAGGTAAGACGTTGTTGCATCGTGTAGGTATAAGCCGTGCATGTCCGTTGTATCAGGTTGCCACTTTAGGGGAGTGATACACCCCACTGTGGGGCCAGCACAGGTATCTACGAGTTAGGGAGCCGATCGAATAATGGGAAGTAGGGTACACCTAGTGGAGATAGGGGCAGGCGGCACCTATGTAGTCAGCTAGGGGTACGTAAAGCCATTGGGAAAGTTTCTAAGTGAAGCTAAGTGGGATGAATCTTTAGGGTGACTGGTGTGGTGCAGTATAGTGTTTATCCTTTAGTATTTAGGAGCGCCTATAACGTTGCCTTTAGCGATTGTCTATGTCCTTAATCTGCTCTTCATAGACATTTTCTTGTTTTCCAGCTTATGCCTTAGTCCAGTTATTTTGGTAATAGTATTGTAGAATTATCATATTCACCAGACTTTATGTCTGACCCCCTCTTTTCCATCCTTTTTCTCCCTTCAGGTCCACAGGTTGGGCCAAGTTCTAGTGGAGTCTAGTTGGATCGCTTATCTTCTGGAAAGCTTGGACTGCTGAAGTAAAGTCCAGCTTGTTATCTTTCTTTTTAATGGCTATTCATGTAATGGGATTATGTACTTGTTTTATCAAGATAGATATTGTACTTGACATTGAATATGGTGTTATGATGCAATCAAACATGTTTTGACTTCTGCTACAATGAAATAAAGTTTTTGAATTTCCAAGTACTATTTTATATCTGTCTTGTTGTAATTTTACTGTTCTATATTCACTTAAAACCTCCATGGAAGTTAATGCATTCCCTTTGTGAGTGACATTAATGGACGTGGGGTGTTACACGTGGTACAATGCACCCTTCTCGGTGTTTTTCAGCTATGTTGGCCAGCTCATCGTCTTGAGTCGAAAGGGGAGAAGGTGAAGTTCGATGTGGAATTGTGGGAGTTTTCGAGCTCTCGCCCGTTTCTGGAATTACGTCCACTGGGGGGATGTATACATATGGACCCGACCCGTGGCCAATGCTACGAGTAATGGACAGCAACCCGTGAAGATGAAGATATTCATCCTTAAGGACTTCATCGATGGTTAGAAATTTTTGGTCACTATTGAGGAGCTGGTGCATCCGATCAAAGAACACTTGACCCGATATCTGTTTTGGATTATTAACTGCAAACAAAAAGAAATTAGATTAATGTGGTGGCGTGGACATTCAGATTTGGGATTTAGAAAACCAATGCTTTACTTGATTTTGTCCATCTCCGAGCACATCCCGGCTGTTGCCTTATATAAAACCATTCTAGCTTAGAATCGTCGGCTTTGCTGCTGAATGTCGCTGAAATGATTATCCTTTTTGGGACTGATTCGAAGTAAGAGAAAGAAGGAGTTTCTCGAGTCCAATGCTTGAAGTTATAAAAGAAATGAACGTCATCGAAAGTAAGCTCTATACCTAAGATCTCGCGGTATGCTACATATAAGGTATATAGGTAAGCATAGGAGTTGGGATGCAGCTGCATGGGGCAATCCGCATCTGTCTTAGAAAGTCAACAACAAAAAGAGAAAACGGTGGAATAGCCCTAACCATGCACATCAATCGAGTGATTCCCATAAATTCTTCTAGGGGATTGTGAGGACGGTCAGTTTTCGATGGCACCAGGGTATCCCTTTTCAGTATCCCGTGCTTTAAGAGTATTCGAGCAGGCCTATCATTGTCAATCGTCGATTCGACAGAATCTGGAGGTGATTCCAATATGATGGCAGAGTAAAATTCGTCAGGAGCTTGATTATCTCCAATCCCTCCTTCCTCTTCGTAGCCCAGAGAAACCTCGCTACCAGAAGGGGTTTTGCTGTTATGCGCTCCTACTTCATAATCTAAGCCCTCATCATCCCATTCAGGGTCTGAAGAAGAAGATATGTCATTGAGAGTATATTTCTCAGAAGTTTCTGCAATTTCCGTCTTCTTTGCTAATCTAGAAGAACGTATCTCGGAGACTATTGAAGAAACAATGGCAAGGATTAGAGTAAAGTTGCCTATGTCCCCCATGTGTGTATATGAACTAAAGTGTGTTCTACACGTGACAAAGATGCAAAGTAAATACATGAAAACATAATGTAAAGGTCCAAGGAAGCAGTAATGTTCAGAACGGTTCTTGATATTTGTTTATGTTTGCAAGGCACTATCCTAACTGTTCATTAAGTTGAAGATATTAATGAGAATTGGTTTAACCAACTAAGCAAGGTCATATGTGCAATCTTGGATTCTTTCGGTTCGGTTCGGATACACACATTAGGGTCGGATCGGGGAGAAGGCCTTGTGCTAGCCTGGGATAAGAGTTGATGCCCAGTGACCAAAATCGGATCGGTTCGGAGGTGAATATTCGGACGGTCCGGATCGACTTGAACAGCCATGCTTCTCCTCTTCTTTATTTCACATTCCGATCTGGTCCGGTCAAGTAAATCCTGTTCTTCTCTTGGCTTACAAGTCCGAACCGATCCCCTGCACTCCTTCTCTCTCTTTTTCCTCATCTCTTCCTTATCACCCGAACCGATCACCTGCACTTCTCCTCTCCCTTTTTCCCTCCTCTGTGGGGGTCAAAATCGATCCTATGTTGAGAGTCCCAGCTGAAATCGAGTGCTGATGCATTCGAACGCTCAATGAAGGATCTTAACCCCCTCCATCGTCGCCTCGATAGAAATTTAACACCATTAGCGACGATGACGGAGTGGAGGAGGTCATGGAGATGAAATCTATCGAATACTATGTCGGAGTCGTTCAAGGGAACCGTGAATTTAAGTTAAAAGCAATTATAAAGAGGAGATTCAAGATTACAAAACTACCTATGTGTTGGATTCGGGGATTAAAACGAGAAAAATTTCAGAGTTTTTAAAATTCTAGGGTTTAGATGCAAGTTTCGCTAGAAGAGAATAATAAAGAAGGAAGAGGAAGAAGGAGACGAGGAGGGTACTTATATGAAATCTTAGTGACCACTCGTATTCCCAATTTTCCTCAACCCATTCGGACCGGAAGTCAAGCCCATAAAGGCCCTATGGCCTGTTGATCCATGAGGGAGTTGATTCGATGTATCTGCTTGGGTGTACCACTGGAGGAAATCCATTCGGATCGGAATCCGAACCGAAAGAGGCTATATACGCTGATTTGACACGCGGGGTGATTTTGAGGAAAAATAAAGAAAAAGCTTACCTGGAAGAATCACTGGACGTTAAATAAAATTTCTCAAAGTTGTTTGAAATTGAAGTGATTCACGTGGATTGTGGATATATATATAAGCAGCAAAAGCCACGATGTTATGAAGTGACACAACACAACAAGTAAATGGAGGCGATCATTCAATGATTCTAGTTCAAAAGATATTTCGTGAACTGCTTTGAAGCACACTTTATCTTAAATAAGAGTGTACTTCGAGGGGGCAAAATGTTAGCCTACTTTGTGAACTAGGCTACACAAAGAGCAAATAGTGAGAAAGATACCAATCGGATTGGATCGGAGGAAGACAGTGCTGGACATGAGTAGAGATCAGAGACGCAGAGGTCACGTCGGATCGGATCGGAATTATGTCAGCAATATTAAAGGACAACAAGTGACCTTATCGGTTCGGATCGGAAGAGTATGGCAGCAACATCATAAAGCAGGTGGCTTCGGCGGTTCAGATCAGAGGAGCACTTCAGTAGCATCAGAAGAAAGCAAGCAATCCCATCGGTTCGGATCGGATGAGTACGTCAACAGCATCAAGGGACAGCAAGTTGCATCACCGGATCGGATCGGAGGCCCCGATCTGAACCCCTTTTCCCCTTTGAATCTGTAGCCGCTGCTGCACGTATCCTCTGAAGACTCGGACAAGATCTGACCATTTCTCTCACGAACTCCTACTGAACCAATGCGCTGTAGCCATCTTGGAGCCTCCGAACCCAACTATCAAGGGATGAATGCCACGTAATTCCGAACCGGAGCCACTTCGAGGAGATTTTTCACCTATAAATACACCATCTAGAGGCATTTGAAAAGATCTTTTGGCAAATTCTCAAACCATACTTCCTCCATAGCCGAATTCTACAATCATATTCAGATCAAAATCATCTCTTAAAATCCATTTTTGAGAGATTTGAGTGAGTTTGTGCATTGTAATTGTGAAGTTGAGTGAGAATCATTGCTGTATTTGTATTTAAATCATCAATTAAAAGAAAAAAAAATGGACGTAGGCTCGTTAACGTCGAACCACTATAAATTGCGTGTTCTTTATTGCTTTTTGATTCCATTTCATTGAATTCATATCTAGTTTGGGTGTTAGAGCCAATTTTTGGTCTAACAATAAGGTTGCTCCGAGAGACAGGGGGCAGGCCGCACAATCCCCGAATCAAACCCAACCCGCTTCTAGGCCCACTGCTCAGCAGAAGGGAAAGAATATTGTTATCAACACTATAGTAGAAGGACCCTATCCAGCTGGACATAGCTACAGGGAAATGAATCAATATGTGAATGCAGCCAAGCGCCCTGAGGTGGGAGAAGGCAGCAGTCTTGAAGATACTACCTCGGTAAAACAGTAGAAAACGATGATAGATGATGTCATATTTCATGATAGAGATATCGTTGGAGTTCAATCCCCTACCAAAGACCCCTTAGTGATCACTGCTACCATTGGCCCTGCTCTAGTCCACAAGGTCTTGGTAGACAATGAGAGTTCGGTTAACATTCTGTTCAAGAAAGCGTTCGATCAGATGAAGCTTGAAGCAAAAGATACGAAACCCTACGACGGATGGATATGCGTCATCAATGGAGCCTCCACATCCCCGATGGTATTTGTAGAATTATCAGTAACTCTGGGAGAGGGAGACCGTCGGAGAGTGAGGATTCTCCCGTTCGTAGTTTCGGATATAGATTTGCCCTATAACGCCTTTTTGGGCTGACCGACCCTTGCAGAATTCAGGGATTGCATCGCACCCTGGTGCTTATTGTTGAAATTCCCAACCAAAGCGGGAGTAGGAGTCATCAGGGGCTACCAAGTAACTGGACGAGCCTGCTATATGGTAGAGTTAAAATTGCTATGCAAAGGAAAAGACGTGGAAACTAAGGGTACTTTCTCCCCCACAACAGAGGATTTAGCATAGCAATTAAAGGGGATAACCCCGAGGGAGTTGCCCAGAGAACTACCCGAGGGCTTAGACCCCAGAGAGGATAAGGAGCCTGGGGACATAAGGGCAACACCCAATGAAACAACTGTGGATATCCCGATTGACGATGATGATTTGGCAAAGGTTTTAAAGATTGGATCCCAGCTAGACCCGCTTCAAGCAAAGGAATTGACTAGCTTTTTAAAGGCAAACTTGGATGTGTTTGCTTGGACCCACGCTGATATGTGTGGGATATCACCCTCGATTATGAGCCACTCGCTGAGTATCAACCCAAAACATCCACCTATTAAGCAGAATAGGGAAATACTCGGCCCGGAGAGGTCAGCTGCCTTGAGGAAGAAGTTGAAAAGTTGAGAAGCAACGGATTCATTAGAGATTCGAATTACCCAGAATGGATCTCCAATCCCGTCTTGGTAAAGAAGGCCAACGGAAAATGGGGCACATGCATTGATTTCTCGGATTTTAAAATAGCTTGCTCGAAGGACAGTTTTCCGTTTCCTAGAATTAACCAATTGGTGGATTCAACAGCGGGTCATGAGCTTCTCTCCTTCATGGATGCATACTCAGGATATAACCAAATTCCCATGCATGTTCCAGACCAGGAACATACCAGCTTCATCACGGATTTGAGACTATATTGTTATGTGTGATGCCCTTTGGTTTGAAGAATGCCGAAGCAACATACCAATGCTTGGTGAACAGAATGTTCTATAATCAGATTGGGAAAACGATGGAGGTGTATATCAATGATATGCATGCGAAATCCAGGCAGTCATCTGACCATACTACTGACCTAGCTGAAATGTTTGATATCCTTCGACGATATAGAATGAAGCTCAACCCCTAAAATGTTCATTTGGAGTCACCTCTAGGAAATTCTTGGGCTTTATTGTCAGCTCTCGAGGGATCAATATCAATCTAGACCAGATCACAGCAATTAGGAATATTCAGGAACCAAAACATATTAAGGATGTGTAGAGCCTCGCTGGAAAAGTGGCTGCATTAAGTAGATTTATTTCTAAAGCATGCATTCCATTCTTTGATCTGATAAAGCGAGGCAAACACAACTTCCATTGGACTCCTGATTGTGTTGTAGCATTCCAAAACCTTCTTACTCATTTGGAAAGATCTCCGATACTGTCCAAGCCAGTCGACCATTAAGATTTGTTTGTATGCTTAGCGGTATCATCCCATGCAATAAGTTCAGTCTTGGTAAGAGAAGAAGATAAGGTCCAAAGGCTAGTGTATTACGTGAGTAAGAAACTGGTAGCAGCAGAGCGAAACTACCTGAGGATAGAAAAAGCTCGCGTATAGCTTACTAATCGCATCCAAAAAACTTCGTCACTATTTTCAAGCTCACCCTGTCACAATATACACCGACCACCCTCTCCGACAGGTATTGCAGAGACCAGAAGCATCTGGAAGGATACTCAAATGGAATATAGCGTTAAGCCAGTTTGATTTGAACTTCCAACCTCGAAGATCGATAAGGGGTAAGTATTGGCAGATTTCATAGCGGAGTTTACTATTCCTGAAGATGTAACAAGAGAAGAGACAAGCCCCTCAGAACGGCTATTCGATCCTAACACCTAGAAGCTGTATACCGATGGTGCCAAGAATGATAGACGGTCCAGCGCCAGAGTTGTCCTCGTCACCCTTGAGAAACGGTCAATATACTATGCTCTAAGATTGTAATTCCATGCCACGAACAACGACTCAAAATATGAAGCCCTGATTGCTGGGCTAAAAGCTCGCAAAAGAGTTGGGGATACTGAGGTTGGATATTTTCTGCGATTCCAAGATAGTCGTAAACTAGGTTAATGAGGATTTTCAGGCCAAGGGGCCAAGACTTGTATCATATTTAAGGGAAGTGAGAAAGCTACTGGGCTGTTTTGAGCATTACGCTATAACCCATATCCCTTGAACGGAGAATCAAAAAGCAGACAAATTAGCCAAATTGGCAAGTTCCGACAATCCCGAGGACACGGAAATGGTCCCAATTGAAATATTAGGAACTCCAAGTATTGGCCAGATGGAAATTGATCCTATACTAGAGACTGAACCAGAGAGGGAATCATGGATGACGCCCATAAAGAACTTCCTGGTAAATGGAACGCTGCCTTCCAAGAAAAGCGAAAGGCGGGCCGTTATCCGTAAGGCTTCAAGATATGTTATGCAAGACGAAGTCCTATATCGACAAGGATTTTCAATGCCACTCCTCTGATGTGTGGCCCACGACGACATCGAACGAATACTAAGGGAAGTACACCAAGATGAATGTGGCGACCACACTGGAGGCCAAACATTGGCTAAGAAGGTATTACGACATGGATATTTCTGGCCAACCGTGAATAAAGATTCGGCTAAATATGCACGACATTGCGACAAATGCTAGAAGTTCGCCAAAACCCCTCGGGCACCTCCTAGTCGATTGAAGATAATGATGAGCACGAGGTCGTTCGCTGTATGGGAAATTGACATTATCGGATGCCTACCCATTACAAAAGGCGGAGCAAACTTTTCCATCGTGGTCGTAGATTACTTTACAAAATGGGTTGAAGCATAACCGTTGACCATGATCACAACTAAACGAGTAATAAACTTCATCGTCCGGAATATTATATGTCGGTTTGGGATCCCGAAAATCATCATAATGGACAACGAGACCCAATTTGACAGCGCCAAGTACTGAGACTTCTGCCAGAAATATCATATCGATAAAAAATACACAGCCGTGGTGCATCCGCTGTCAAATGGACTGGTAGAGGCAACAAACAAAGTAATCAAATCCATTTTGAAGAAACGACTGAAGCGAGCCAGGGCTATGTGGGTCGACGAATTACCTTTGGCATTGTGGGCTTACAGAACAACATACAAATCAATGACTGGTCACTCTCCCTTTTCCTTGGCATTTGGATCGGAAGCTGTCATCCTGGTCGAATTAGAAGTACCATCCCACAGAATCACCTATTACAACCCAACGACCAACAATGAATTGCTCCTCGAATCTCTAGACAAGGTTGAGGAAAAAGGGATGAAGTTGATCTGCGGGCCTTGAGACACAAGCAACAGGTCACCCGATATTACAATTAGAAAGTTCGGGCTTGAACTTTCGAACCTGGAGACTTGGTATTGAAACGCATCTTCTTAGAACCCACCTTCTTAGGTCTGAAATAGGAAGGACCATATACCGTCCTATGGAAGCTTGATAATGGATCCTTCAAGCTAGCAACCATGGATGGAGATGAAATCCCCATAGTGTGGAACGCCCAGCATCTGCGGCATTACTTGACATAAAATTGTCATTATTATTCTTTTGTTTTTAGGACCATGTAAAAAGGCTCGACTTGCCTAGAACAGTCTGGTTGCACAAACAAAAGATTATAAAGTGGATGTAGGCCATGATTCGATCGAACAACTATAAAATATCGTGTGTCTTTTACTTTACCATATCATTTTTTGATTGTTCCTTCGCTTTTGTTCATATGAGCTATTATGATTGTGATATTTATCATAAGTCTCTCGATGACACCAATACACGTAATATAAAAAGTCTTCCAAATATGAAAGTCAACCATGTACAGAGCATCGAGGACGCAATGAAGTAAATGGCAGAACCTCTAATACTCTAACTTTCACGACTTGAGAAGAGTATACAGGACAAGAAAACGAATTGTCCACAAGGCGTGAAGGTGCGCCATAATTAAAAGACCACCTCGACTCCACTCTACCCTTGGCATCCGACGGGAGAGTATAAAGGAGCCAGGGACTGAGCGTCGCAAATGTACTCCTACCCCGCTAGAGGATTGGGGGGCAGACTGAAAGATGAGTTCGAACTCTATCATGGGAATACGACAGGAGAGTATAAAGGCATGTTGATTAAATGCCATAAAAAGGCTCCTACCCCGCTGCAGTATAGGGGACAAGAATGAAATCTGAGCCCGAACCCCTTATTCTCGGATCGGGGGAGGGGGCAACATATATCCGACTCTAATCAATCCTCAATAAGCCCTGGCCAGGCATCATATTAATGATTGATTGGGGGGATACACATACACACGTAGTGCAAAATTTTTAAATTTTCATGGCCAGAATGGTTTATGATGTGATTTTAACTTAGTTATGATCTGAATGTCTATGTATGACTAAGTATGATAAACTTGCAGGTACACAATAATGCGAAAGAAACAAGATTTTATTTACAAAGTGTAGAACTAAAAGCTAGTCAAAATGTGAGGGCCACTCTCACAACTACATCATAAGACCATGGGAAACTTAAAACGAGCAAAAGTAACCAAACTCTATTTGGGTTTTGGAGACGGCTTCGGTTTCTTCTCTTTCTCTGGCTCCTCCTTGTTAACATCAGATTTATCGTGTGTTTTTCTCTTCTTATCCAAAGGAGGATCTTGTGGAGCACCAGAGGACTGGGATGCAAGCTGCGTAGTTATTGACTTGGAGGAGAGCTTTATAATCAGTCAAGATCCGGGAGCAGTTGCAGAGAGAGGTGGAATATTTAAAGGTCCTTCCTCAACTTTAACTCTCAATTTCTCATCCTTCTTAGCCTTCATCTCGGCTAAGGTCGTGCTATCATCATCCTTAGTCTCTCAAGTGATTGTGACATCCTCTTCTTCGTCCCCATCATCACCATCAGTGTCCTTCAAGGATCCAGTGATTTCAGCACCCTTAGGAACATCAGTGCTCGATGGTACAATGGCCTTCTCGGTCACGTCGACTCTTGTCTGCTCTTCCGTAGTTCCTTTGGCCATTTTGGCACCTACATCATGAGAAGCAATTGTTATTAATTTGGGAGAAAATGTGGTCTTCTCAATTGTTTGCTCCATTATGCAAGGACAAGTTATGATAGCTTTAACAAATTGTGGAGAGAATATGGAGATACCTTCCACCGATTGTTCGTCCGGAGTAGCAGTAGAAACCCCAGCAGGTTGGGGAATAGGAATTTCAGATATTAACGGGTCATCTTGGTTATACTCATCAACCCTAGTAATCTTGAGCTCCATGACTGAGCTTGAACCCTCATCAACCTTGTTCTTTCCCTTGAGCTTAAGCCTCTCTTCCTCCATAGATTCTTTAATCAAACGTCTGCCCTCTACCAGTCTCTTAGGTTCGTCACTTCTAATAAAAGTTTGCATAAGCTCATTCTCGTCGATAACCTCGACGTTTAGACACTACTTCTCCCTTTCGACGATCTGGTCCCATACGTCAGCTAAGGTGATGGGATAGTTCTTGATCCAAGAGATGTCTCGGGTTCGAAGGCCAGGATCTGTACTTCTGTTCTGGAATCCAAAGAAAGTAACTAAATAGGCAGCGAGCCGCTCCGATGAAACCCGAAAAAGAGGAAGGAGAAATCACAAGGAAAGTTGGCGAATCTTCTATTTCAGGTCGCTGATATGACTTGAGCGAAAAAGTCCATCAATAATTCATCAAATCCTTCTATCTCTTGTTCAACCATAGCAAGTTTAGCGGCATCATTAGAAGCGGACTCGAGAGCTTTATTAGCATGTCTTTTACCGGGGGCTGCTCTCTCCTCAGTATGAGCAATTTTATCTTTTATGCTTGCCATTTCCTTCTCCCAAGCAGCCTTTTCTGTGGCAAAGCGGTCCTGTGACGTTTTCAACTCAGTATTAACCGATTTGAGATCTTATATCTACTTTTTCATAGCTATGCGCTCTTGGCTGTTCGAATCAAGCTCAAGGTGGAAACCTAATTGCATTTTCTAGCTTTTGTGTAACACCCCGAATTTTAGTTAATGCTAAAATTCACTAATTGCAAGGTAGATAATCTCAGATGTGAGAACTGGGGGAAACAGGCTGCGTCATTGCGTTCGTCTCGGAAAAATACGCAGAATAGAGTCCGAAATTTTGTAAATCGGAGTCCGTATGGCCCAGTTAAGGCCCAATGAAGTTTGCAGAAAAATTAAAGCTAAAAACAGATTTAAAAATTCAAATTCAGATTTCAAAATCGAACCAGCGGGGTCAGGCGGGAAAATTCCCGCCCTAACCATGTCGACAGGGCTGTCGACAGGCCTGTCGACAGGGGGGTCGACTTGCCTGTCGACACGGCGTGTCGGGC
Organism: Allium sativum; assembly: GCA_030737875.1. NCBI lineage: Eukaryota > Viridiplantae > Streptophyta > Magnoliopsida > Asparagales > Amaryllidaceae > Allium > Allium sativum. Next base: position 412,087,805 of record CM060924.1, on the reverse strand, counting down.
CAGAGGGCTTGGGTGCACCAGATTTGGTTTTCTGGCTAGGGCTGGGCTGGGTTCTAGAGATTTCCTAAATCTAACGGACCTAATCTAACCTAGGGTTAATCTAAGGGCCTAAAACACTACCTAATCCTATAAATAAGACCCCAACCCTACCCTAATTCATTCATAATTAGATCTTGTAACTAAACTATGGCAAAATGAAACTTCATCATGGCCTCCACAAATCAATGAAGAGAGTTGCAAGCTAATCAACCTCTAATCAACATCTTCTTCAACTAAAGCAACTAATTCCACTTCATAAGTTTGCTAATCTTGGTTTTGGTGAGTTTCTATCACTTTGATGATCAATTGCTAAATTAAGTAGATGAGATATGATGAGATCTATGGTTTTGCATGAGGATTAATGGGTTTTCAAGTCATATGATATGATGTGAATATGCTAATCTATGTTTAATATTAATCCTATGTTTATGCATGTTGAATATGTGAGTTTATGCATGTTGAATATGTGAGTTTATGCATGTTGAATATGTGAGTTTACGCATGTTGAATATGTGAGTTTATGCAAGTTGGATATGTGGGTTTATGCAAGTTAAGTGGTGGGTTTATGCATAATAAGTAATTGATTTTATGCATGCTAAGTAGGTGGTTTTATGCATGCTAAGTGTTTGGTATTATGCATAAATCATGACATGCAAGTTTACCCTTTAAATGTGATGCATACATATGCAAGATGGCACCTTTATATGCTATGAATATATATATATATATATATATATATATATATATATATATATATATGCATGGTTACCCTCCTTTAAGATGCAAGTCATATATGCAAGTTCAACATGTTATACAAGTTATGTGTATGCTTATATGCAAGCTCAACATGTTATGCAAGTTTTGTGTATGATGTTATGTAGGTTATGTGCATGTTGTTATGCAAATTCATATGCAAGTTATGTGTATGATGTTATGCAAGTTATGTGCATGATGTTATGTAAGTTATGTGTATGTTGATATGCAAGTTATGTTTATAATATTATGCAAGTTATGTGTATGATGTTATGCAAGTTAACATGTAACATGTTGTGCAAGTTCACACCTTTAAGACACATGCAAGTTCACCTTTGTATAACCTATGAACACTTATGCAAGTTGCCTTTATACATGACATATGTATGTTCATGCAAGTTGGGTCATTTAGTAATGCTAGTTGGGTTAATGTCATGATGTAAGTGGACACCTTTTAACCCATGTTAATGCTAATGTATGCTAAGTGAAACCCATGTTAATTGGGAAAGAATCTTCTCTTGAAATATGTCGTGTTATCATAAGTACGTGGGGAAACGATGGGGTTAATAGACATGTTAATGAAATGGTGTGAAATGGTTATGATTAAGCATACCATAAAATGAATAAGCATAAGTGGGAATTTACCTATTGAGTTAGGTCTACTCCATGGGAATTTACCTATTGAGTTAGGTCTACCCATGTTATGAGCAACTTGATATTAATTAGGGATAATTAATATGGGGGTGATTAATTAGGTGTAATTAATCAACTAAGACACGAGGTTGGACCCTTTTGTAGCGGAAGTCTTCCCGGAACCGACCGGCCATCTGTGAAGACCCGCAACCTCCCCGTAAAGGAAAGCGTCGGATAGTTCGAGAACAAGCCACAACAGAACGCATACAGAAGAACATTTCACTATATATAACAACAGTGCATCAGATTACAAGAATATACAGAGTATAAATGAATATTACACAGAAATATCAGAGATTTAAATTACATTTAAATACATAGCAGCGGAAAATAATACAATACACAACTAGAAGAGATATACGGATACAAAGCTTTCCGGATATCGTTCCAGCTGTAAACCAGGATCCTGTGAATATAAATCTGCAAAACCAAAACTACTAGCTGCCCGTGTCAAAATAGGGGCACCCAGAGTTTAGGTTAAAACAATAAACTCCAGGTCAGTCATGGGACTGGTGTGAGAACTAAAACAGTTATTAATCTTTATTTTCAAAGCTAGGTAAATCAAGGGACCACGCCGTATAACACGGAACGGGTTTCCTCCCAAGAATACCAGTGCATAAAACAAACAGCGCAATGCTAAATAAAGAAAAATGAAGCTGTTATAAGACCCAGGTCCCATCACACAATGCAACGCAGTCGAGGATAGGGTTTTCCCTTATAACAGCCAAAGAATGCTTGATACGTTTAAAACAAATCATTTGATACTATTATAAGTGCATAGTGTATAAAACAACTTCAAATCATAAGTATCAATCATAGGCGGCATGGGTACCATATATCATGTCGCCATATATAGGTTTACAAATAAAACCGCAAAATGTCACGTATTTGGAAATTGGATTTCCTTCTATGAACCGAGGCAAAAGATAGTCCTCAACCGATTCGAGACGCTCTAGCCCGTGTCTCAGGAACAGCCGCAACTGCCCCTTGGATCGTCAGGGCCGGTCCACACGGAGTGGATTATTATGCCTGAACAATACGTCTCCCCACCCTATGGGGTGTAAGTCTGGTCCGTCAGCCGACCAGAATGCATTCGGCCGAAACCGATATAACCGAGGCGCCTCGCAACAACCACAACCACATAAGTCAAACTCGTCAGGGCGTGTAAAACCACTGACGCCACTTCTAGCTAGAAAGAAACGCATGCCCTCCCTGAGGTCCGTCTCCCGTTTTTGGTTCATACCGGGTGTGAAACACGCGAGGTAAACGTTACACAAAGCTACGCCACAAAGGCCGTGCTTTGATCATCACCACAAGACTTTGCTTTTCAACAGAAGCCTCGATCATTTGCATCTTAGCATGCCACACAGGCAAGCCATCCTATGCAACCGATATCAGTCACACAGAATGAAATCCGATGTCAGACACACAGTCCATTTACAAGTCCGTTCTGGGTCTGAACGAAACCGGAGGCACCTAGTACCCCGCATATCCATCGATCTCCAAGTACGTCTGGACGATCACTAACTGTTTCCATCTTCTTGGGTGTACAGCCCAATCAAGATCATCAGTAATTACCCAAACGACGTGAAGACCTCCGGTCTTCGACCATCGTCTTCATCTTCGACTTATCGTCGTATCAGTTACTCAGAATGGGATAAACCCGGTCTTTCCGAATAACTCGCGTATATTTTAAATAAGTGTTACACAAACACAACATACGCCTCATTCCAATTCCTTAGTCACTAACCGTAAATTAATCAAGAGAATAATTCCCCAAATATTAACCCCGAAGGCCGAAACCAACATCAGATCAATATCCAGAAAACCATTCTGCTTGGCTAACCGACAGTTAGTTTCTAAATTTCACGTTCAAATCTAATTAAAGATTTAACTATCGCCTGGAGCAAAACTGGTGATACTCCATTCTCGATCTTTTCAATCTAATTAAAGATTCATTAAAACTCCACTTAGTTTTAATCATTATCTGGGTTAAAGAATCAGTGTCATTTAAAAACACGGTTCACGATAAACCCAAAATCACATTCCATTAATTATCGGGTTAAAGAACGAGTGTTGTTTAAAACACTGTTCACGATAAACCCAAAAATCAATATCCATTCAATTCCAATTAAATATTATTTAATTGGTACACTTCATTAAATCTAAATAAAAAGATTTAATCTTTTCTCAACTGGGTTCAAGAATGGTGTTAGTGAAGACACCATTCACGACAAACCCAAATCACATTCGATATTCAATACAAGGCTCTGAATAGAAAATATATCGGCTTATATTCAATATCGAATTCTACGACTAACAAATGTCGTATTGGAAATAACGATATCAATATATATCTTTCAAATTTCCATAACAACACCTGTATAATCACGAATTCCAACATCGAAATATTCCGAAGACAATTTCGATTCAAATCCACTCCAATGCAATCATTGGAAATTTTGGTTATTTTTAAAACCCTTTTCGAATTCAATTTATTTATTTAAAAATAAATAGAATTATAATTCTAGTTCAAAACTAGTTCATTTCGATAAAAATCCATTTTTATCTTTTCAAATATGGAGTTTTTCATCCCAATTCTTCCCAAATCATTTCTTATGATTTTACACAAATTATTACTATTTTTAATAATTTTATCAAGGCCCGTACAGTCGATTTCCATCAATGGCCATCGAACTGCACTTATAGCGACCTTTTTCGAATTTGATTTGGACGTATCTCCAAATCCAACCGTTAGATTTCAAATTTCTAATATTCGTTAGAAAGCTCTTTTCGATACGAACCCAACGGTTCCGGTTTTAGGAGAATCCGACGGTCGGATCTCCCGTACTGTCCGTTTGAAATAAATGGTCGAAATTCGCGAACTGCCGCGGCGCGGCGCGTTCTATTCAGGCCATTATATTATATATAATATATATATATAATATATATATCGTCGATTTCTATTTAAAACGAATTATATAAATAGTTTTGAATTCGTTTCAAAAACATTTTCAACTTCCATTTCAATTCAAATCAAAATTGAATTCTTCTTTATAAATTCGTTTTAAAATTCATTTCTATTCAATTCGAATTTCAATTCAATTTGAATTCATTTCAATTCGCTTTCAATTCCATTTGAATTCGTTTTCAATTCAATTCATTTCGAAATCGTTTTCAATTCATTTTGAATTCGTTTTCAATTCAATTCATTTCGAAATCGTTTTCAATTCAATTCATTTCGAACTCGTTTTCAATTCATTTCATTTCGAAATCGTTTTCAATTCAATTTGAATTCGTTTTCAATTCAATTCATTTCGAAATCGTTTTCAATTCATTTCATTTCGAAATCGTTTTCAATTCAATTTGAATTCGTTTTCAATTCAATTCATTTCGAAATCGTTTTCAATTCATTTCATTTCGAAATCGTTTTCAATTCATTTTGAATTCGTTTTCAATTCAATTCATTTCGAAATCGTTTTCAATTCAATTCATTTCGAAATCGTTTTCAATTCAATTTGAATTCGTTTTCAATTCAATTCATTTCGAATTCGTTTTCAATTCATTTCATTTCGAAATCGTTTTCAATTCAATTTGAATTCGTTATATATTCAATTCATTTCGAAATCGTTATATATTCAATTCATTTCGAAATCGTTATATATTCAATTCATTTCGAAATCGTTATATATTCAATTCATTTCGAAATCGTTATATATTCAATTCATTTCGAAATCGTTATATATTCAATTCATTTCGAAATCGTTATATATTCAATTCATTTCGAAATCGTTTTTCAATATTCATTTTTAAGATGAATAAAATCGATATAAATATCGTTCCCGTCAAAATGGCGTCAATCTAATCAACACGGCTTCATAAATTTCTATTTTCAAATATTCTATTTCAAATATTTCTTATTATCAAAATATTTCGTTCAACACATGACCAATCTCAATGAATGAGTATTGTCAACACATGAACTTTTATTTTATAATATTCTTTATTTTTCAAATTGGAATGAGGCCCAATCAATTACCATATAAAGTTAATTATATGGATTTTCATACAACTCATGTATATAATTACATTGAAAAATAATCAACCATCAACCAAAGTGCACTACACTGTATAAGCATCAAATAAAGATATCTAACGCTTATAACAGCATGTCAATCAATCGATCGACATATTTAATCAATCAGGATGAGTGAACTTCAAATTTCATCCCAACACCCGTGTGGGGTTTCAAACAATCAACCGCATATTTTATTTGTGCAGTTGGGCGATGTGTGAAATTTATCGACCCAATCAATATCAGTCAAATCAGTGTATATACAAACAAATCGGCCGATTTGTTTATAACTATTCTTTTATTCACATTCACGTTAAAATTTATATTTTTAACGATAAAACATTTTATTTCAACCTATGAATTTCTATTCAATTCATCTACACAATAAAATGATATTTTTATTTTCTAACATATTTTAGAAAATTTCGGCGGCATAACGGCACGATACTAGAAACGGGACGAGGCCTAGCCTTATCCCCGGTCTAGTGAAGGCCCACGCCATTCACACATCAATCAAATCAATTCGTTATGCAAACCACAAACTTTGGAGTAAGGGTCTAACCTAGCCTTACTCCTTCGCCTTATAACGGCGCACGTCTAATCCTAACCAATTTATCGATTCGATTTTTCACACCACAAACCACATTCAAACCAATATCGCAATCAATCACCAAACAGTCAAACAAACAAGTCCATGGTCTGTGGACGATTGTGTCGGGTGCTACTAAGCACCGTCTGCATCCTAGTATATATATATAACTAGAAAAATTAAATTGAATGGTGAGAAATTCTCACATATAGCTATCCAGCTCCACGGCTCTTCTTTTGCAGAAGTCTTCCTTGTTATCGCCTCTTCGTCATCTTCGTTGCCCGTAGTCACTATATATATAAAAATCGAATTTTTACTTCAAAGTTCAATATATAAAAATCGAATTTTTAGTTCAAAGTTCAATATATAAAAATCGAATTTTTAGTTCAAAGTTCAATATATAAAAATCGAATTTTTAGTTCAAAGTTCAATATATAAAAATCGAATTTTTAGTTCAAAGTTCAATATATAAAAATCGAATTTTTAGTTCAAAGTTCAATATATAAAAATCGAATTTTTAGTTCAAAGTTCAATATATAAAAATCGAATTTTTAGTTCAAAGTTCAATATATAAAAATCGAATTTTTACTTTGCTTTTCAATATATAAAAATATGATTTTTCTTTTTAAAGAAATCAGTTTTCAATACCTTTTCAAAATCTGTTTTCATATCTTTTCAAAATCTGTTTTTTTTTCTTCTAAAATAAAAAAAAAAACTGCTTTTATTGTTTTAAAAAAAAACTGCTTTTATTCTTCTAAAAAAAATCTGGTTTTATTCTTTTTTTTTTTAAAAAAAATCTGGTTTTATTCTTTTTTTTTTTTTTTAAAAAAAAATCTGGTTTTAAATTCTAATTAAAATCAGGTTTTTTTAAATTCTATTTTATAAAAATAAAAATAAAAATAAACAAATTAAATAAATTAAAAATAACTTACAGGGGGGGGCCTGAGGCGGCGCTGTGGCCATCGGGGGGGGGGGTGTTCTCCGTCGCCGAACATTGCAGGGGGGGGGGGGTCCTTCGGTGTCGCTCGTCGAGGGAGGGGGGGATCCTTCGGTGTCGCTCGTCGAGGGAGGGGGGGGGCTTAGGGTTCCACGGCGGCTGTCGATTAGGGCAGGGGGGGGGTTGCGGAGGAAGGGGAAGAAGGATGGAAGAGGAGGAAGCGGCTCTGGGGGGGGCGCGCGAGGTGGCGGCGGCGGCGCTCTTCCCCCCCGTCGCCTTCCTTTTTATTTCTTTTTTTTTTTTTTTCTTTCGGTTTTGATTCTGTTCGAAGCTAACGGGGGGGGGGGTATATGGAAAAGAAAAAGTTTTATATATTTTTAATTATTTAATTATTTAATTTTCAAAAAGGTACTTTTACATACGACCTCGAAACGAGGTCCACCGCCTGTCGCCCATAGCGTTTCACCCCCATTCCGAACACAATGGGATATGTATCGTAAGCTGATTCGACTGTTTGAATCAGTTCCTGTTAAATTTACACTTAAATCGCTATATTGAATTTTAAACGTACATTTCAAATTACCGGGGTCACATACTAACTAGAAAAATTCCAGAAAAATATTTTCTAGCTTCGTATTGACGATACGGTCCTAACAAAACTAGTTTCGTCAAATTCTGAGACCGTTTGAAAAATGGCCAATTTCCAGTCGATTAAAATCAACTGAAATGGTCAAAACACGTTTTCCTTTACCACGCTCACATATTGATTCGAAAAATTATGAAATTTGAAATCTAGCAATAACTTTACATCCCGGACCCAACAAAACTGGTTTCATCGAAATCCGAGGTCGTTTGCAAAATTGCTATTTTTAAGGGCCTTATATATATAAAAATATATATAAATTCCACAGCGACTATTTCTAATTTTCAACTGGACATATCTTATCATTCCTAAGATGAAATCTCAGTTTGTTAACTTCGTTACAAAGACATAGTTATACAGATTCAAATATTTCTTGTTTCGTTCAATTCTGACTTATATTGAATTCTGTATATTCATTTGAAATTAGAAATCGAATTTTCGAACTACCGCGCCATTTTCAATTCTATTTATAATTATATATAATTATTTATATTCTAACGACGACGCGTATAATATATACGTTCGAATTATATTCAAAATAAATTTATTGTCGATATTATTTAAAATAATTCATTTTAAATAATCAAAATTCGCTAAAATTGCCAAAATAAAATTTTCAAACTGGCCCAGATTTTCCGGGTTGTTACAATCTCCCCCACTTAAAACTTTTCGTCCCCGAAAAGGAACAAAGTCGAAAGTGGTTTGATTATTCAGCTCTACGTTCGATCTGGCTTCCATTCTCTAACTTTTCAGTTTCTGAGAATTTCCAAAACTTCAAAAATTTGGCTAACACCCTAAATTTTCGAAAAATTTCGCCATAACCTCCCCTGCCCCGGGAGCATCGGGGAATTTCAAATAGCTTCCCCGGTCCTTCAGATCTCAAAAAGAAAAAGAAAAAGCCAAGCGGCTAGCCAATAGGCTCACAAAATCATCATCACCCAAACAAAACAGGAAATTATGTAGTAAACATGTACCTATTTGTCGGGCAAACAAATTTTATTCTCTGCTCTAGCCTCCTTGCTATGACCTGTTCAAAGATATATATGTATATGCAAGCAAATGCGACCAGATTTCAATACAAGTCAATATTTGATTCAATTAGGCTAAATGGCTAAAAATTAGCAAACAACTAAACAAACAACACAAACATCAATCAATTAGTGAATTAGATTATCAAATTCATAATTTTGATACATATACAAAAATCAGATTTTTGATGCCAAATCACAACAATAGGCCCTATCTAATTTTGGTTCTCACACCAGTCTAATGGAAATATATAGAAATCTCACCTTCGAAACACGAAAATAAATTCTAATGATGACGCGTCAATCATTAGAATCATGTCCGAGCGACTAGAGTGTGATTCTATATCTATCCAGTATATTAAAATTTCGAATACACGCGGATCAGACGTATACGCAAAATCTATATATACTGGATTGTCCACATCAATATAAATAGATAATCAAATACGAAAAATTGATTTAAATTTTCAAAACAAAACTTGTTTTCATTTGAAAAATATACTCTTCACACTCGTTCTAGGATACTACTGATCCTATCTCTAACGAGTCATTCCCATTGGATATTGCTCATCCAATATCTGATGAATTCTTTCGTATGTTTCTAATGTGTCTTGTTCTCTGCTTTGTAAACCAAAGCTCTGATACCACGTGTGAAGACCCGCAACCTCCCCGTAAAGGAAAGCGTCGGATAGTTCGAGAACAAGCCACAACAGAACGCATACAGAAGAACATTTCACTATATATAACAACAGTGCATCAGATTACAAGAATATACAGAGTATAAATGAATATTACACAGAAATATCAGAGATTTAAATTACATTTAAATACATAGCAGCGGAAAATAATACAATACACAACTAGAAGAGATATACGGATACAAAGCTTTCCGGATATCGTTCCAGCTGTAAACCAGGATCCTGTGAATATAAATCTGCAAAACCAAAACTACTAGCTGCCCGTGTCAAAATAGGGGCACCCAGAGTTTAGGTTAAAACAATAAACTCCAGGTCAGTCATGGGACTGGTGTGAGAACTAAAACAGTTATTAATCTTTATTTTCAAAGCTAGGTAAATCAAGGGACCACGCCGTATAACACGGAACGGGTTTCCTCCCAAGAATACCAGTGCATAAAACAAACAGCGCAATGCTAAATAAAGAAAAATGAAGCTGTTATAAGACCCAGGTCCCATCACACAATGCAACGCAGTCGAGGATAGGGTTTTCCCTTATAACAGCCAAAGAATGCTTGATACGTTTAAAACAAATCATTTGATACTATTATAAGTGCATAGTGTATAAAACAACTTCAAATCATAAGTATCAATCATAGGCGGCATGGGTACCATATATCATGTCGCCATATATAGGTTTACAAATAAAACCGCAAAATGTCACGTATTTGGAAATTGGATTTCCTTCTATGAACCGAGGCAAAAGATAGTCCTCAACCGATTCGAGACGCTCTAGCCCGTGTCTCAGGAACAGCCGCAACTGCCCCTTGGATCGTCAGGGCCGGTCCACACGGAGTGGATTATTATGCCTGAACAATACGTCTCCCCACCCTATGGGGTGTAAGTCTGGTCCGTCAGCCGACCAGAATGCATTCGGCCGAAACCGATATAACCGAGGCGCCTCGCAACAACCACAACCACATAAGTCAAACTCGTCAGGGCGTGTAAAACCACTGACGCCACTTCTAGCTAGAAAGAAACGCATGCCCTCCCTGAGGTCCGTCTCCCGTTTTTGGTTCATACCGGGTGTGAAACACGCGAGGTAAACGTTACACAAAGCTACGCCACAAAGGCCGTGCTTTGATCATCACCACAAGACTTTGCTTTTCAACAGAAGCCTCGATCATTTGCATCTTAGCATGCCACACAGGCAAGCCATCCTATGCAACCGATATCAGTCACACAGAATGAAATCCGATGTCAGACACACAGTCCATTTACAAGTCCGTTCTGGGTCTGAACGAAACCGGAGGCACCTAGTACCCCGCATATCCATCGATCTCCAAGTACGTCTGGACGATCACTAACTGTTTCCATCTTCTTGGGTGTACAGCCCAATCAAGATCATCAGTAATTACCCAAACGACGTGAAGACCTCCGGTCTTCGACCATCGTCTTCATCTTCGACTTATCGTCGTATCAGTTACTCAGAATGGGATAAACCCGGTCTTTCCGAATAACTCGCGTATATTTTAAATAAGTGTTACACAAACACAACATACGCCTCATTCCAATTCCTTAGTCACTAACCGTAAATTAATCAAGAGAATAATTCCCCAAATATTAACCCCGAAGGCCGAAACCAACATCAGATCAATATCCAGAAAACCATTCTGCTTGGCTAACCGACAGTTAGTTTCTAAATTTCACGTTCAAATCTAATTAAAGATTTAACTATCGCCTGGAGCAAAACTGGTGATACTCCATTCTCGATCTTTTCAATCTAATTAAAGATTCATTAAAACTCCACTTAGTTTTAATCATTATCTGGGTTAAAGAATCAGTGTCATTTAAAAACACGGTTCACGATAAACCCAAAATCACATTCCATTAATTATCGGGTTAAAGAACGAGTGTTGTTTAAAACACTGTTCACGATAAACCCAAAAATCAATATCCATTCAATTCCAATTAAATATTATTTAATTGGTACACTTCATTAAATCTAAATAAAAAGATTTAATCTTTTCTCAACTGGGTTCAAGAATGGTGTTAGTGAAGACACCATTCACGACAAACCCAAATCACATTCGATATTCAATACAAGGCTCTGAATAGAAAATATATCGGCTTATATTCAATATCGAATTCTACGACTAACAAATGTCGTATTGGAAATAACGATATCAATATATATCTTTCAAATTTCCATAACAACACCTGTATAATCACGAATTCCAACATCGAAATATTCCGAAGACAATTTCGATTCAAATCCACTCCAATGCAATCATTGGAAATTTTGGTTATTTTTAAAACCCTTTTCGAATTCAATTTATTTATTTAAAAATAAATAGAATTATAATTCTAGTTCAAAACTAGTTCATTTCGATAAAAATCCATTTTTATCTTTTCAAATATGGAGTTTTTCATCCCAATTCTTCCCAAATCATTTCTTATGATTTTACACAAATTATTACTATTTTTAATAATTTTATCAAGGCCCGTACAGTCGATTTCCATCAATGGCCATCGAACTGCACTTATAGCGACCTTTTTCGAATTTGATTTGGACGTATCTCCAAATCCAACCGTTAGATTTCAAATTTCTAATATTCGTTAGAAAGCTCTTTTCGATACGAACCCAACGGTTCCGGTTTTAGGAGAATCCGACGGTCGGATCTCCCGTACTGTCCGTTTGAAATAAATGGTCGAAATTCGCGAACTGCCGCGGCGCGGCGCGTTCTATTCAGGCCATTATATTATATATAATATATATATATAATATATATATCGTCGATTTCTATTTAAAACGAATTATATAAATAGTTTTGAATTCGTTTCAAAAACATTTTCAACTTCCATTTCAATTCAAATCAAAATTGAATTCTTCTTTATAAATTCGTTTTAAAATTCATTTCTATTCAATTCGAATTTCAATTCAATTTGAATTCATTTCAATTCGCTTTCAATTCCATTTGAATTCGTTTTCAATTCAATTCATTTCGAAATCGTTTTCAATTCATTTTGAATTCGTTTTCAATTCAATTCATTTCGAAATCGTTTTCAATTCAATTCATTTCGAACTCGTTTTCAATTCATTTCATTTCGAAATCGTTTTCAATTCAATTTGAATTCGTTTTCAATTCAATTCATTTCGAAATCGTTTTCAATTCATTTCATTTCGAAATCGTTTTCAATTCAATTTGAATTCGTTTTCAATTCAATTCATTTCGAAATCGTTTTCAATTCATTTCATTTCGAAATCGTTTTCAATTCATTTTGAATTCGTTTTCAATTCAATTCATTTCGAAATCGTTTTCAATTCAATTCATTTCGAAATCGTTTTCAATTCAATTTGAATTCGTTTTCAATTCAATTCATTTCGAATTCGTTTTCAATTCATTTCATTTCGAAATCGTTTTCAATTCAATTTGAATTCGTTATATATTCAATTCATTTCGAAATCGTTATATATTCAATTCATTTCGAAATCGTTATATATTCAATTCATTTCGAAATCGTTATATATTCAATTCATTTCGAAATCGTTATATATTCAATTCATTTCGAAATCGTTATATATTCAATTCATTTCGAAATCGTTATATATTCAATTCATTTCGAAATCGTTTTTCAATATTCATTTTTAAGATGAATAAAATCGATATAAATATCGTTCCCGTCAAAATGGCGTCAATCTAATCAACACGGCTTCATAAATTTCTATTTTCAAATATTCTATTTCAAATATTTCTTATTATCAAAATATTTCGTTCAACACATGACCAATCTCAATGAATGAGTATTGTCAACACATGAACTTTTATTTTATAATATTCTTTATTTTTCAAATTGGAATGAGGCCCAATCAATTACCATATAAAGTTAATTATATGGATTTTCATACAACTCATGTATATAATTACATTGAAAAATAATCAACCATCAACCAAAGTGCACTACACTGTATAAGCATCAAATAAAGATATCTAACGCTTATAACAGCATGTCAATCAATCGATCGACATATTTAATCAATCAGGATGAGTGAACTTCAAATTTCATCCCAACACCCGTGTGGGGTTTCAAACAATCAACCGCATATTTTATTTGTGCAGTTGGGCGATGTGTGAAATTTATCGACCCAATCAATATCAGTCAAATCAGTGTATATACAAACAAATCGGCCGATTTGTTTATAACTATTCTTTTATTCACATTCACGTTAAAATTTATATTTTTAACGATAAAACATTTTATTTCAACCTATGAATTTCTATTCAATTCATCTACACAATAAAATGATATTTTTATTTTCTAACATATTTTAGAAAATTTCGGCGGCATAACGGCACGATACTAGAAACGGGACGAGGCCTAGCCTTATCCCCGGTCTAGTGAAGGCCCACGCCATTCACACATCAATCAAATCAATTCGTTATGCAAACCACAAACTTTGGAGTAAGGGTCTAACCTAGCCTTACTCCTTCGCCTTATAACGGCGCACGTCTAATCCTAACCAATTTATCGATTCGATTTTTCACACCACAAACCACATTCAAACCAATATCGCAATCAATCACCAAACAGTCAAACAAACAAGTCCATGGTCTGTGGACGATTGTGTCGGGTGCTACTAAGCACCGTCTGCATCCTAGTATATATATATAACTAGAAAAATTAAATTGAATGGTGAGAAATTCTCACATATGGCTATCCAGCTCCACGGCTCTTCTTTTGCAGAAGTCTTCCTTGTTATCGCCTCTTCGTCATCTTCGTTGCCCGTAGTCACTATATATATAAAAATCGAATTTTTACTTCAAAGTTCAATATATAAAAATCGAATTTTTAGTTCAAAGTTCAATATATAAAAATCGAATTTTTAGTTCAAAGTTCAATATATAAAAATCGAATTTTTAGTTCAAAGTTCAATATATAAAAATCGAATTTTTAGTTCAAAGTTCAATATATAAAAATCGAATTTTTAGTTCAAAGTTCAATATATAAAAATCGAATTTTTAGTTCAAAGTTCAATATATAAAAATCGAATTTTTAGTTCAAAGTTCAATATATAAAAATCGAATTTTTACTTTGCTTTTCAATATATAAAAATATGATTTTTCTTTTTAAAGAAATCAGTTTTCAATACCTTTTCAAAATCTGTTTTCATATCTTTTCAAAATCTGTTTTTTTTTCTTCTAAAATAAAAAAAAAAACTGCTTTTATTGTTTTAAAAAAAAACTGCTTTTATTCTTCTAAAAAAAATCTGGTTTTATTCTTTTTTTTTTTAAAAAAAATCTGGTTTTATTCTTTTTTTTTTTTTTAAAAAAAAAATCTGGTTTTAAATTCTAATTAAAATCAGGTTTTTTTAAATTCTATTTTATAAAAATAAAAATAAAAATAAACAAATTAAATAAATTAAAAATAACTTACAGGGGGGGGCCTGAGGCGGCGCTGTGGCCATCGGGGGGGGGGGTGTTCTCCGTCGCCGAACATTGCAGGGGGGGGGGGTCCTTCGGTGTCGCTCGTCGAGGGAGGGGGGGATCCTTCGGTGTCGCTCGTCGAGGGAGGGGGGGGGCTTAGGGTTCCACGGCGGCTGTCGATTAGGGCAGGGGGGGGGTTGCGGAGGAAGGGGAAGAAGGATGGAAGAGGAGGAAGCGGCTCTGGGGGGGGCGCGCGAGGTGGCGGCGGCGGCGCTCTTCCCCCCCGTCGCCTTCCTTTTTATTTCTTTTTTTTTTTTTTTCTTTCGGTTTTGATTCTGTTCGAAGCTAACGGGGGGGGGGGTATATGGAAAAGAAAAAGTTTTATATATTTTTAATTATTTAATTATTTAATTTTCAAAAAGGTACTTTTACATACGACCTCGAAACGAGGTCCACCGCCTGTCGCCCATAGCGTTTCACCCCCATTCCGAACACAATGGGATATGTATCGTAAGCTGATTCGACTGTTTGAATCAGTTCCTGTTAAATTTACACTTAAATCGCTATATTGAATTTTAAACGTACATTTCAAATTACCGGGGTCACATACTAACTAGAAAAATTCCAGAAAAATATTTTCTAGCTTCGTATTGACGATACGGTCCTAACAAAACTAGTTTCGTCAAATTCTGAGACCGTTTGAAAAATGGCCAATTTCCAGTCGATTAAAATCAACTGAAATGGTCAAAACACGTTTTCCTTTACCACGCTCACATATTGATTCGAAAAATTATGAAATTTGAAATCTAGCAATAACTTTACATCCCGGACCCAACAAAACTGGTTTCATCGAAATCCGAGGTCGTTTGCAAAATTGCTATTTTTAAGGGCCTTATATATATAAAAATATATATAAATTCCACAGCGACTATTTCTAATTTTCAACTGGACATATCTTATCATTCCTAAGATGAAATCTCAGTTTGTTAACTTCGTTACAAAGACATAGTTATACAGATTCAAATATTTCTTGTTTCGTTCAATTCTGACTTATATTGAATTCTGTATATTCATTTGAAATTAGAAATCGAATTTTCGAACTACCGCGCCATTTTCAATTCTATTTATAATTATATATAATTATTTATATTCTAACGACGACGCGTATAATATATACGTTCGAATTATATTCAAAATAAATTTATTGTCGATATTATTTAAAATAATTCATTTTAAATAATCAAAATTCGCTAAAATTGCCAAAATAAAATTTTCAAACTGGCCCAGATTTTCCGGGTTGTTACACCATCCAGTGGCTACAAATGATTGGCCCAATGTGAGAGGTCTTAGTCATAAATTAAATACATGATTAAAGTAAAGACACGAGGTTAGACCCTTTTGATGACAAAAGTCTGCCCGGAACCAACCGGCATATCCAGCAGTCATAAAAGACGGTCTAATGTGAGAGGTCTTTATGAGGTCATGATCTTAATTAATGAATTAAGAAACACTTAACCATATTAGCATGTAGTGGGACATGAGGGGTTAAGTGGGTGCCTTGGGTGGCATGAGGAGACTAGTGGGTTGCCTTGGGTGGCAATAGAAAAATACGATTAGAATACTTAACCAAAGTGGAACATGTAATTAAACATGATTAAAGGTTAAGTGCCATGGGTGGCATGTGAAAATACGATTAGAATACTTAACCAAAGTGGAACATGTAATTAAACATGATTAAAGGGTTAAGTAAGTGCCATGGGTGGCATGTGAAAATCTAGTGGGTACCTTGTATGACAATTAGAATATGATTAAAGGACTTAACCAAAATTTATAACATGTAAGGGGACATGGTTAAAGGGTTAAGTGGGATTCACTAGAAATAACAAGCTTAGGTGGTAGCTTGTGGGGGCCCATTTCAACCAATATCCCAAACGTATCTTTGTGGGCTCGACTCTAGTCGAGTGACGGGACACGCATATTGGGCTTGACTATAAGAGGCCAAACCGGGTTAGCGGTGGCAACGCGGGACCAACGGGTTTCATATGTGTGTGTGGACCCGGGCTGGTTGGTAAGTCGTTGTTGCATCGTGTAGATATAAAGCCGTGCACCGTTGATATTATCAGGTGGCCACGTTGGGGAATGATACACCCCATCGTGGGACCAGCACGGGTATCTACGTAGGGGAGCCGATCGCTTGGGGAGTAGTGGGTACACCTATGTAGTCAGATAGGGGTACACGAAACTACTAAATTACTAAGTACACTTAGGGGGATCAACCTTTAAGTAGGAATGACTGGTGTGGTGCAGTGTAGTAATTATCCTTGGGTGGGTGGATGCGTCTTTACGGTTATCTTAGTTTATCCTAAGTCTGCCAAGCTGCTTAGTGTAGCCATTCATCCCCAGACGTTACCGTATATCAAGCTTATGTCTTCTCTGGTTACTTTAATGATTGTATTGTTAAAGTTATAGGACTCGCTCAGACTTATGTCTGACCCCGTTGTTTTTATCTTTTTCCCAACCCTCAGGTTATCAGAGTGGGCCCGGTACGAGTGGGCTTTGATCAGGCTGCTTTATTCTCTTTTGGAGCTTGGACCATAGGTGTAGAGCTCAGCTTACCCTCTCTTTTATGGCTATCAGTTCATGTATTGGGATTATGTACTTTTATTTATCAGGATGGATATTTTGTACTTGACTTATTATGGTTTTATGATGTAACCAAACATGTTTTACTTTCCGCAGCAATGAAATGATGTTTTGAAATTTTCAAGTATTACTTATATCTGTCTTGTTGTAATTTTTCTGTTCTATATTCACTTAAAATACTCCACCGATGTTATGGCATTCCCTTAGAGAGTGACCATAGCGGGTGTGGGGTGTTACACGTGGTATCAGAGCAAAGGTTACTAGAACAGATAAAATTTTTAGAAAACTATTTTTCTAAAAACATTTTTGGAAGAAATATTTTCAAAAACATGTCTTTAAAGAGAAAAGTTTTTGAAAGAAAAGCATAATCCCCGATAGCCATATCTTTATCTTTCGAATTCTCCGTTTTGAATCTTTCCTTTTTCGTCTCAGCATGGCTGAAGATCTTTATCTTCCGGACGGTGTAGCGGTACCAGTATGGTATAGGAGGTTGTTAGAGGCTAGGGCCACCGCTGCAGGTCCAGCAAATGTTCCTCCTCCACCCGTTGCACTCGTTCCTCCTCGCGCGGATACTTTTGCTATGACTTGTAGGAAGTTTAAGGCTATGGGAGGGAAACCTTTTGTGGGAGCTAGGGATTGGCTTAATGAGACGGAAGAATTGATGGAAATCTTGGAAGTGGAAGAGGGAAAGAAAGTCAGGTTAGCCGTTTGGTTAATGGAAGGAGAGGCCTCGTTCTGGTGGGAGGTCACTAATGGAGAACGCCCTGTTGACTCTTGGATGGATTTCAGGCAAAGGTTTGAGGCAAAGTTTCTCTCAAAAGCGGAAGAAAATATGCACGTGGAAAGGCTCTTGAATTTAAAGCAAGGGAACTTGTCGGTGAAAGAATATGTTAACAAGTTTAAGCAGTTAGCGAGATTCAGCATAGACTTGGTAAACACACCGGTAGAGAAAGCTCTGAGGTTCGTTAAAGGCTTAAACGAACCGATGCATGGGTTGGCTATGTCTCACATCCCTATGGGGGCCACTTTCGAGAAGCTAGTGGACATGGCACTTATGCATGAGGAAGAGAAGGGTCCCAATGCTAATAAAGCACCCGAGAAGAATGAAGATCAGAAGAAACCTCAACAACAAAATAAGGGTGGGAAAGGTAATGGTGGCAAGGGAAAGAAGAAGTGCTTCAACTGTGGGACACTAGGCCACCTAAGCAAGGATTGTCGCAAGAAGAGGAAGGCCGGCTGCTTCCACTGTGACGAAGCAGGACATCTAGTGAAGGACTGCCCTAAGAAAGGGGAAAGGACGGGATCTACCTCAGGAGGACAGGTGCAAGTTCTTTTGGCACCAACTCAGGCAAGGGGGCAAGCTCAGGCTCTCGCGGTTCCACCGATTCAGGAAAGAGGTAGAACTATTTCCATTGAAAGTCTAGTTTTTCTGTTTGATTATCCGGGTCAAACTTTATTGGATTTTGACGCATCGAGTTCGTTTATTTCATTATTGTTAGTTGAGTCACTGCACTGAGACACCAGTTAGTAGATGATCCCTTAGTTGTTTCAAACCCAATTGGGGCTCCATGATGTGTTTGGGTTTGAAAGTTTCTATACTTAGCGTTGAGTTTAGATGTGATGCTTTTTGGGCTTCACGGGCTATGGGTTAGTTTTGGGCATGGACTGGTTATCCAGTAATGGTGCCGTTCTTATTGTGGAGGGAGAGTTGTTAGGCTTATGACCCGCTTGGGTAACACTCTCGAAATCTCTTGTAATCCCATGGAATTTGTTATGCTAAGTTATCTAGAGTCTCTTGACACGTCGGTCGAGAGTTTGCAATCTATAGAGTGGTCCGGGAATACTCGGATGTGTTTTGAGGAGGTGAAGGGCTTACCTCCGGAGCGGGAGATTGACTTCCAAATATATCTGGTAGACAATGCCAAACCAGTGTCTTGGCCAGTGTGCCACGTGGCTCCTCGTGAGAGGAGGGAACTCCATAAGCAAGTAGGCAATTTGCTTGGGAAGGGGTTTAGAAGACGAAGTATATCGGAGTGGGGTGCTCCGGTAGTTTTTGCCACGAAGGCGGATGGGTCCCTTAGACTTTGTGTAGGCTATAGAGAGCTAAATAGACTCACAAAGAAGAATAGACACCCATTGTCGAGGATTGATGATCTCTTTGATCAGTTAGTGGGCGCCTCAGTATTTTCGCAGTTGGACTTAGCCACGAGGTTTCGTCAGTTGAGAGTGACTGAGGATAGTATAGAGAAGACTACCTTTAGAACTCCGGATGATTTTTATGAGTGGCTGGAGATGCCATTTGGTTTGACGAACGCCCCCGCATATGATGAGAAGGGTGTTCAGGGAGTACCTAAATAAGTTCGTGATGGTCTTTGTAAATGACATCTTGGTCTTTTCTAGGAGCGAAATAAGTTTTCGTATGTGCTCAATAGGATGAGCAAAGCCAGTTATGGGATAAACGGTGGTTTTGGAGCGAGACTGGCGAGGACATCCAGAGTTGGACAAGGGCTTAATTATTTAGCCGTTTTTACTAGTATCATCTCACGTAGGACGTCTAGGTTCGAAGGACGCATCCCTTGGGTGTTTGTCTGATATTGGTTTAGGCCTTTGGGGCTTGCATTTGGGGGATGTCGAGTTCGACCAGGGTGGTCTGCGTGAGAGGTGGATAGTTGTGACGATTTTGCATGGGAGAATATCCTGATTTTCTCTAGAAATGGAGAAAAGCATGCCTTACATCTCAGAGAAGTGTTGGAAACTCTTCGAGCACATAGTCTTAAAGCTAAATTCTCTAAATGTTATTTTTGGAAGAAGAGAAGTGCGATTCTTAGGGCATGTGGTCTCTAAGGAAGGGATAGCTGTGGATCCCGCAAAGATAGTATCTATCCAGGATTGGAAAGTTCCTAGGATTGCTACCGAAGTAAGAAGTTTCTTGGGGTTGGCAGGATATTATAGGAAGTTCATCAAAGACTTCGCGAAGATATCAGCCCCATTAACCCGCTTGACGAAGAAGAATCTGGTTTTCTCATGGGACGAGATGTACCAAGACATGAAGCGAGTTTTCTTTTTGGCCGGTATGAAGAAAGACATGGCCGAGTATGTCGCTAGATGCTTGGTGAAAGCGGAGCAAAAGAAACCAAGTGGGTTGCTTCACCCATTGGAAGTTCCGCTAAGGAAATAGGATAGTGTCTCGAAGGATTACCGAAATCAAGGAAGGGTAATACGGGGATTTGGGTTTTGGTAGATAGACTTACTAAGTGTGCCCATTTCATACCCGTGAAGAGCAAGAGGACTATTCCACGTCTAGCTTCAGTTTACATTCGAGAGATTATTAGATTGCATGATGTACCTTCCAGTATAGTCAGCGATCGAGATCCTATCTTCACTAAAGAGTTTTGGAAAAGTTTGCAAGAGGCGGTAGGGACTCAGTTGTATTTGAGTACCGCATATCATCCTCAGATAGACGGCCAGACTGAGAGGGTGAATCGTATTTTAGAAGACCTTTTGAGGCTATGTATCTTGGATTTAGGAGGTACATGGGAAGAGCATCTTCCATTGGTGGGGTTGCCCGACAGACTTAGTGGTGTACATGATGTATTCCATATGAGGAAGGGCCTACATAAGATCGTAGAGGCGATAGAGCCAAGCTTGCTTAAAGAAGTAAGGTAGAGCGTGATGTGATTATTCGACGAGCTCCTACCCGCATCCTTGGGTCAGAGATTAGGGAGTTGAGAAACAGAGAAGTTCGACTAGTCAAAATGAAAAAGGAGAGAAAGTGAGAGCAATGCTACTTGGGAGACAGAAGCGAAGATGCGTTCGTTATGCCCATCCCTTTTTGAGGGTATGTGCTTTAGACGTCTCCTTTATCGGTTGTCTAGTGCTTATCTTATCCTTAGTATGTCCTCTCATTAGTACCTTTGACCTTTAGATAGGGTAAACCTATGGTTGAAACATGTGTTTGAGACATGTTATGGTTGATGGATGCAAGTGGATGCAAGTGTTTGCTAGTGGTTGCTCGTGGATGCATATACACACACTCTAGGCACTAGATCGGCTCAATCACTTCATATTGCATATTGCATAAAATTGTATGTAGGAAGCTATATTTATGGATGTATAATGATTGTGTTATCATATGGATGATGCATTTTGGTGAATGATTGTGCACTCATATAGATATTGTATGTGTCGATAGGGTTCTCTCGCATACATAATGGATGCATGGCACTATCATGGTTTGCATATGTTCATACATTAGATAGGGAACATATACACACACTTTTTGCATATGCTCATACATCGTTAGAAACTGTTTAAGGACAATGGATGCCCGTGGTTGATAGTTTGAGTAGATGGTTGTTTGGATGGTAGGATATGCATTCTCCTTAGCTTAGAGATTTCGGGGACGAAATCCTTTAAGGAGGGGAGAATGTAACATCCCGAATTTTAGTTAATGCTAAAATTCACTAATTGCAAGGTAGATAATCTCAGATGTGAGAACTGGGGGAAACGGGCTGCGTCATTGCGTTCGTCTCGGAAAAATACGCAGAATAGAGTCCGAAATTTTGTAAATCGGAGTCCGTATGGCCCAGTTAAGGCCCAATGAAGTTTGCAGAAAAATTAAAGCTAAAAACAGATTTAAAAATTCAAATTCAGATTTCAAAATCGAACCAGCGGGGCCAGGCGGGAAAATTCCCGCCCTAACCATGTCGACAGGGCTGTCGACAGGCCTGTCGACTTGCCTGTCGACTTGCCTGTCGACACGGCGTGTCAGGCCAGAGGGCTTGGGTGCACCAGATTTGGTTTTCTGGCTAGGGCTGGGCTGGGTTCTAGAGATTTCCTTAATCTAACAGACCTAATCTAACCTAGGGTTAATCTAAGGGCCTAAAACACTACCTAATCCTATAAATAAGACCCCAACCCTACCCTAATTCATTCATAATTAGATCTTGTAACTAAACTATGGCAAAATGAAACTTGATCATGGCCTCCACAAATCAATGAAGAGAGTTGCAAGCTAATCAACCTCTAATCAACATCTTCTTCAACTAAAGCAACTAATTCCACTTCATAAGTTTGCTAATCTTGGTTTTGGTGAGTTTCTATCACTTTGATGATCAATTGCTAAATTAAGTAGATGAGATATGATGAGATCTATGGTTTTGCATGAGGATTAATGGGTTTTCAAGTCATATGATATGATGTGAATATGCTAATCTATGTTTAATATTAATCCTATGTTTATGCATGTTGAATATGTGAGTTTATGCATGTTGAATATGTGAGTTTATGCATGTTGAATATGTGAGTTTACGCATGTTGAATATGTGAGTTTATGCAAGTTGGATATGTGGGTTTATGCAAGTTAAGTGGTGGGTTTATGCATAATAAGTAATTGATTTTATGCATGCTAAGTAGGTGGTTTTATGCATGCTAAGTGTTTGGTATTATGCATAAATCATGACATGCAAGTTTACCCTTTAAATGTGATGCATACATATGCAAGATGACACCTTTATATGCTATGAATATATATATATATATATATATATATATATATATATATGCATGGTTACCCTCCTTTAAGATGCAAGTCATATATGCAAGTTCAACATGTTATACAAGTTATGTGTATGCTTATATGCAAGCTCAACATGTTATGCAAGTTTTGTGTATGATGTTATGTAGGTTATGTGCATGTTGTTATGCAAATTCATATGCAAGTTATGTGTATGATGTTATGCAAGTTATGTGCATGATGTTATGTAAGTTATGTGTATGTTGATATGCAAGTTATGTTTATAATATTATGCAAGTTATGTGTATGATGTTATGCAAGTTAACATGTAACATGTTGTGCAAGTTCACACCTTTAAGACACATGCAAGTTCACCTTTGTATAACCTATGAACACTTATGCAAGTTGCCTTTATACATGACATATGTATGTTCATGCAAGTTGGGTCATTTAGTAATGCTAGTTGGGTTAATGTCATGATGTAAGTGGACACCTTTTAACCCATGTTAATGCTAATGTATGCTAAGTGAAACCCATGTTAATTGTGAAAGAATCTTCTCTTGGAAATATGTCGTGTTAGCATAAGTACGTGGGGAAACGATGGGGTTAATAGACATGTTAATGAAATGGTGTGAAATGGTTATGATTAAGCATACCATAAAATGAATAAGCATAAGTGGGAATTTACCTATTGAGTTAGGTCTACCCCATGGGAATTTACCTATTGAGTTAGGTCTACCCATGTTATGAAAAACTTGATATTAATTAGGGATAATTAATATGGGGGTGATTAATTAGGTGTAATTAATCAACTAAGACACGAGGTTGGACCCTTTTGTAGCGGAAGTCTGCCCGGAACCGACCGGCCATCCAGCGGCTACAAATGATTGGCCCAATGTGAGAGGTCTTAGTCATAAATTAAATACATGATTAAAGTAAAGACACGAGGTTAGACCCTTTTGATGACAGAAGTCTGCCCGGAACCAACCGGCATATCCAGCAGTCATAAAAGACGGTCTAATGTGAGAGGTCTTTATGAGGTCATGATCTTAATTAATGAATTAAGAAACACTTAACCATATTAGCATGTAGTGGGACATGAGGGGTTAAGTGGGTGCCTTGGGTGGCATGAGGAGACTAGTGGGTTGCCTTGGGTGGCAATAGAAAAATACGATTAGAATACTTAACCAAAGTGGAACATGTAATTAAACATGATTAAAGGTTAAGTAAGTGCCATGGGTGGCATGTGAAAATACGATTAGAATACTTAACCAAAGTGGAACATGTAATTAAACATGATTAAAGGGTTAAGTAAGTGCCATGGGTGGCATGTGAAAATCTAGTGGGTACCTTGTATGACAATTAGAATATGATTAAAGGACTTAACCAAAATTTATAACATGTAAGGGGACATGGTTAAAGGGTTAAGTGGGATTCACTAGAAATAACAAGCTTAGGTGGTAGTTTGTGGGGGCCCATTTCAACCAATATCCCAAACGTATCTTTGTGGGCTCGACTCTAGTCGAGTGACGGGACACGCATATTGGGCTTGACTATAAGAGGCCAAACCTGGTTAGCGGTGGCAACGCGGGACCAACAGGTTTCATATGCGTGTGTGGACCCGGGCTGGTTGGTAAGTCGTTGTTGCATCGTGTAGATATAAAGCCGTGCACCGTTGATATTATCAGGTGGCCACGTTGGGGAATGATACACCCCATCGTGGGACCAGCACGGGTATCTACGTAGGGGAGCCGATCGCTTGGGGAGTAGTGGGTACACCTATGTAGTCAGATAGGGGTACACGAAACTACTAAATTACTAAGTACACTTAGGGGGATCAACCTTTAAGTAGGAATGACTGGTGTGGTGCAGTGTAGTAATTATCCTTGGGTGGGTGGATGCGTCTTTACGGTTATCTTAGTTTATCCTAAGTCTGCCAAGCTGCTTAGTGTAGCCATTCATCCCCAGACGTTACCGTATATCAAGCTTATGTCTTCTCTGGTTACTTTAATGATTGTATTGTTAAAGTTATAGGACTCGCTCAGACTTATGTCTGACCCCGTTGTTTTTATCTTTTTTCCAACCCTCAGGTTATCAGAGTGGGCCCGGTACGAGTGGGCTTTGATCAGGCTGCTTTATTCTCTTTTGGAGCTTGGACTATAGGTGTAGAGCTCAGCTTACCCTCTCTTTTATGGCTATCAGTTCATGTATTGGGATTATGTACTTTTATTTATCAGGATGGATATTTTGTACTTGACTCTTATTATGGTTTTGTGATGTAACCAAACATGTTTTACTTTCCGCCGCAATGAAATGATGTTTTGAAATTTTCAAGTATTACTTATATCTGTCTTGTTGTAATTTTTCTGTTCTATATTCACTTAAAATACTCCACCGATGTTATGGCATTCCCTTAGAGAGTGACCATAGCGGGTGTGGGGTGTTACATTTTGGCACCCCTCTGAGCTAAGGCAAGAAGAGATTGAGTATCTTCAAGTGCTTCTCAGCCTTGTCCCTGGCCTTAACATCATGTTCAGCCTTTTCTTTAACTTTGGCCGCATCTATTTCCATACGATGGATAACCTCTGAAAGTTTCTTGGCATGCTTCTTCAAAGCCCTATATTGTGTGGCCACATGAATTACTCGGTTCACGACTTTTGTATCCCATCATCAGAAACCGCTTCAAGGTCTGGAACGAAGTGCATCTTTCCGAAAAAGATGACGGTGAATTGCTCATGCGGACGCTCCAGCTTTGCCTGATTTTTATAGGTAAGGATCACCTCCTGTGTAGTGGTAATGTCTGTGTTGCATTGGCCAGAGGGGACAAGAGCTTTCTTTCCTTTTTATAATCCTTTGCTCAGATCCTTATGCTTGTCCTTGGATTCATAATGCTTCTTTGAAGACTTATCCTGAGGAGGAATAACCTTTGGGGGAGTCGGAGCTTTGGGAAGTTGTTTACCCCCTGCATGAGGCACTTGACGACCGTGGAGCTTTTCGGAATCTTGCCTTGAAGGGGAGCGGGAGCATAAAGAATGAGGCTGATAAGATTCATAGTGTTTCTTACTATCTCTCCCACGACTATCACTGTGATCATGCTCGGTTGCGGGATTGAATCTGGGTGTGCACTCGCGAAGTTCATGATCAGAATAGGAGCGACAATGAGGCATTTTTCCTGCAAAAGAGACAAGAAAGCGTAAGAACCATGAGTACATACAGTGTATGAATGTTGTGACATGTGGTGCATGTGTTTTGTGTGTCTCGTGTGATCTCCCCGAACAGACCAGGGCCTGGAGATAGGCTCGTATGGTTTCCCTTTCTTTGATGGGGGGTAGATTCTTCCTCGGATATTGGGAAGAACGGTTCCACTCCAAAATCCTCAGATGTGTTTATGTTATTCGGCAGAGGGAGCATGTCTAAGTCCCAATATATTTGTCCCTCTGTTAAAGAACCATGAGTCAAGGGCTTAGTTGGTGGCAGTGTCTTTGGAGAAGAGTCCCCTTTAGGGATGGAAACATCCTTTGGTTCATCAGCTCGAACTTTACCTCCCCTGTATATGTTTATCTCTTCATCATCTTGAACATTTATAGGTAATGGAATTTTGGGAAGCTCGATCGTTTTTGTAGCTTTCGTGGTCACTTTCCACTCGGCCAGGGGCATGCTGCTGGATTCCTCAATCGCCTGAGTAGGGGGCACATACTTTTAATGCCTGCCATCCTAACCAAGCCCGAATCTTACATCGAGAAGATGATGTTTATGAAGGTTCTCATCAGTTATACACTTCTTGATTTTGCAAAAATCTGAGTTGCTTTTTACAAGGCGCGGCAAGAGATCTTCATACACTTCACCCTCTTGCTTCTTGGGGTTAGGAACTATGAAAATAAATTAAGTATTAGAACATTGCTTTATGTAGTTAAAGAAGACACCGAAGGATATGAAACCAACTTGACTGCAGCCACTTCCTCGCACAACAAGCCTGATGCTTTATATAGAACCACTCAGATTTAGCATCCCCCCAAGTTGCTATGTCCCTCACTCAGGACTTTCCTAGTGGATAGATTCAAAGAAAACAAAATTCGGGGTCCCTGTCAGACGATGTTTAAAGTGGTAATAAAAGTTCAAGTCCTTATAAACAAAGCTCAGTTTCCAGAATTTCTGCATATGCGATGTATAAGGTATATAGAGCAGCGTAAGCATTGGGATGAAGCTGCATAGGAGTAATACGTAGTCGTCTCAAGAGGTCAACGACAATCGGAGGAAACAGAAGGATAGCGCCTATTGAGCACATGACCTTACTGATGGCCATATATCCCTCCGGAGCAGAATGGGTCTATCCCCATTCTCTAGGGTTTTAATGTCATCCCATGGGATCCCATTCCTCAAGAAAATTTTCTTTAACCTTAAATCATCCAGTTTGGAACTTATGGAATCACTAGGCTTGTCTAAATTCTTAACATCCTCGAGTTCATCAGGAGCACGGGCATTTCCAATCGCGTCTTCTTCTTCTTCTTCAAGTGATGTGCTTTCAGAAGATGTTGATTCTACATCAATGTCTGTATCGTAATCAGATCCAGAATTATCCCAATCTGGGTCCGATGGGAGTACGTCAGGATTGTAATATCTCGACGATTCTGGATCTGCACTCTTCTCAGATAATCTTGCTAAATTTCTATCAGACATGTCTGTTTTATCGATAAACAAGTATAGGAAATAATTAGAGCATAAATACCTGTGAGCCCCGTCCATGCAAGTGTTAAGTGAGTGTCAGTGTGTGCAGTATTGAAAAGAAAATCATAAAACGAAACAAATAAAGAAATATGGGTCATAATGGATCTTTAAATTAAGTCTCCTTTCAATCCAGTTTAAGAAGTTCGTCTCAAGGGTTGTACTCTAACTGTTCTTTGAGTTATCCAAATTATAAGGGGTTCCTGTTCGAAGTATAAGTTAGTGTGTTCAATTAATTGATGTTACTTAGTCGGAAATAGTTAAAAGGTTGGCTCGAGAATGTGTTAGCTCGTGTAGTTATAAGATTCGACTCGTCATGGGGGAGGTCCGGCTCGCGGCTCTAGCATAGTTCATGAATAAACATCAGCTCGCGATCAAAGGATCGGCTCATCACCAAGGATCGGTTCGTAAGGAAAAGTTTGGTTCATGATTATGGTACGGCTAGTGGTCAAGTTCGACTCGTGAAGGGAGGCCTGGGTCACGATTTGAATCTAGTTTGAGGGCCAAGACATAAGACTC
The DNA here is from genome assembly GCA_030737875.1 of Allium sativum. NCBI lineage: Eukaryota > Viridiplantae > Streptophyta > Magnoliopsida > Asparagales > Amaryllidaceae > Allium > Allium sativum. The sequence continues at coordinate 412,059,549 of CM060924.1, read as the reverse complement.
ATCGGCTCATGTCTGAATACCTCACGAGTTATCACCACGACCCGCTTCGCCATCTCCATCCACGAGCTGATGCCTTGTACACTTCCATGAGTGAACCCGCCATCATGCTTCACGATCCGACCCGACACCCAACTCCTCTTCACGAACCAGACTGCGGAGTCACATCTCCTATCTGACTCATTCTTCAACCTTGCTTCCTCACTTCACAACCACTTAGTACATCGCCCCTTTCAATTCCTAACTCCACGAACTCCACCACCGTCGTCACCAGTACTGGTAGCGACACCGAAGTCAACGGTGATCACACGAGAATCAAAGAAAAATGAAGGAGAAATCAGTAGCCGAATTGGCATGCAATCTTGGATGATGGAGCAATAATTGGAATAAAAAACTCGTTCATTTCTATTACCTTTTCGAATCAACCAAACGATGTCGAAGTTTTATGGGTTTTTAGAGGCTAGGTTTTGGCAGTTGTAAGGAAACAAGAACTGTAGAAGGAAGAAAAAGAAAAGGAGAAGGGTGGTGCTTTATACGTTCTCACGATGGGCCTCATGAATTCCCTATTTCCCCAACGAAGCACTTGGGCCTGGCCTATCCGATTCGTGATGCTTGGTCCAAGCTCGCGCAAACTTGCACAAGAACGGAGTCCATTAACCATTCGTGTAAACCCTGTCTCGACCCAAAACACGGTGTCTTGGAACTTGGGCGAGAGCACAACAAATCCAAGAGTGATATTGAAGGTCCATGCAAGAATATTGATAAAAAGTTATAAAATAATTTCCTATCGTCAACAAAAGAAAGTTTGGTACCTTACCAGGGAGTTGATCGCGATCAATTTTTGGAACTCCAAATTTAGAAAATCGGCAAAAAGGAAATAATTGGAAACTTATTCTGATATTTATACTAGCCTCAAGGATTGAAAAACACGATTTCATGAAGCAGCATGACGATACAAACAGACACGGCTGTCAGTGCTCGTCAGTTCAAGAATGGATGGGATGACTGTTTCGAAGCACGTCTCATCAATGATAAAACGTACTTCGAGGGGGGAAAATGTTGGCTAGCTTTTTGGTCAATCCACCAAGAATATGAACACTCGTATTCGGATGGACAAGGATACTTATACACACAAACTCAAGAGAACATACCCTGGTTCGTGATGCTAAAACTCAGCTCGTGGTCCAGCTTCCCCCTCGGCTCGTGGTCCTGCTTCCCCCCTTGGCTCGTGGTCTAGCTTCCCCCCTCAGCTCGTGGTCCAGCTTCCTCCATGGCTCGTGGTCACGTGCCACGACCTGACTCTGTACCAGGATCATGAACCGACCCTGATTCCTCAGGATGTATGGTCGCGACTTGGTCAATCATCATCAAGCCACAACCCGAATTTCATGGATCCAATGACACATGTCTACAACGGCCATATTGACCACTTCTCCACTCACTCACGAACGGGTCCGATATTCTCGGGATTGGTGCCACGTGTCTTCACGAACTGCCTATAGAAATCATCTATAAATAGCCCAACCCTTAGCATTTTTCAGGATCTTTTGGCAATTAAGACCTCTGATTCCACCATTATCGTGCTATCATCATTTCCAGCCAGTGTTATCTCGAATTTACTTAGTGAATCATTATTATAAAAGTGAGATTGAGAGAATATTGTGATTGTACTTGCATTCAAGCGTATAATCCAAGTCATATAAAGTGGATGTATGCTCTTTAACGCCGAACCACTATAAATTTGGTGTGTTTGTTGCATTTTCTTTCATTTCTAGCTTTAAATCTCTGCGAATCAAGATAATTTGGGTGTTAATTGGTCTAACATGTGGTATACCGCCATTACCCCCTACAGGAACAGTATCCTCCCTAGCAGCATGTCTCGATGGTCGACGACTCATTCTAAATCTGTAATATAGAATGATTAGTCCATGTATGAGAAAAACAGCAAACGGATTTCAAACGCTACTATACAATACACTAATATATAGTATATATGCATCGAAAATCTACAAATACATCTCACATACGTAATTACACCCTTGAACTTTGGCTAAAATCGATAACTAAAGCTCTGATAACAAATGTGGGGACCGCCCACAACTGCTGCACTAAATAAGAGAATATAATGTGATGAAAGATGTGCCAGGAAGCTATAGGCGATCATCAGGGTAGAATAACACAAGTGAAACCTGTCGTATAACTCACAGCGCAAGGATAAATATAATGGAACGTATACAATAGGAAATAATAGTGAATTAGAATTGAGTAGAATCTTAAAGTTTTTCATATCATCATGAAATAATATCCATACATCCAAGGATTACAACATAAGAATCGAGGACTCCAGATTTGACCAATCTATCACCAATCCCAACTGATCCAACACCAAGCGACAATATTGATGCACGCAATTGATCCAAATCATCCAATTCAACCATCAACGTTTTATGAAATCATCAACATCACTTAAAACGACAATTATTCATCATACAACCGTATAAAACTCACCAAATTATGATAAATCAATGAATAAACAAAATAGTGGATCTAAACTTATGTAAGCATATGAATTAACATAAGAATTACTGGTTTAAGTTGCTAGATTGATACTATGGTGAACTGAATTAAAATCATACTTACCATAATGTAGATCTAGGTGAAAACAACTTGAAATGATGAAAATAAGATCAAACAACCCATATACTTGATTGAATTCATGTGAGAGATGTTTATCACTCACCAATTCTTCAAATTAACTTGAAATCGCTTAATTCCCAATCCGAGCAGCGAAGAATGATCTTCAAACCTCTCAATTTGATGCGATCTCCCTTTACTTGATGTATATCTAGATTTGTTTGATGTAGATCTTCAATCTTCATGCGTAAATCTAAAATTTTAATGGAGAAAGGTGTATTTGATTGAGAAAGGAGGATCACAAGCTCAACCAAATGAGAGAATGAAGAAAACTAACGTTCTCTCCATGCCTCTAACCCCTTATTTATAGGCTCTAACCAGCCCACTAATGGGCCACACCAAATCAACCTATTAATGACTAGCCAAACATGAAATTGTGCAGCACTAAAACAATGATTCCCCCCAAACCGGTGAACCAAATCTTTAATGTGACCACTCTACGGAATTAGCAACACCATTTCCCTTCCAATGAAATCGATCTCAACACCTAATTCAATACCAATCAAAAGTTATTACCTGTACAAAATGATAGGGGCAAAATGGTCACATATAAAATTGATAAAATTTTTGGATATGTCTCACATCCCCATAACTAACGTATCAAAATATGAGAATGGTCCAACCCTCGGGGAATTAAATTAAAATATTTTACGTTCCTCCGATACGTAAAATGCACGATGTTACAACTCAACACACAAGTCTAAGTGTTTTGTGATCGGTATGAATCCCCAACACATCAGGGATTGGTATGAATCACCAACTCCTCCAGGATTGGTGTGAAACACCAATTCTTCAGGGATCTGTGTGAAACACCAAGTCTTTAGGGATCGGTGTGAAACACCAAGTCTTCAGGGATCGGTGTAACTTCTGGACTCACAACAAACTTCAAGCGTTTGTACTTCATCAAATTGCAACTAAATACAACCAGAAGATAGAGTGAAGCAAAAGGAGCAAATCCATGAAGACAAAGTCCCGAAACCATGACTAACTCAAACTCGAGATCGGTACCGATCCCGAGTTTGATACCAACTTCAGTAGACGTGGTTTTGGGCCATGGGCCCTCATGGGCCGTGATTCCCGCGCACCTGCCTACTTCCCTCCAAATCCTTACCTATAAATACCTCATTCATAGGGGAGAATAAGGGTTCTTCTTCTTGGCCCTTGGGCTTTTGGCATTTGGATCACTGTTGCTCTTGTACCTTTGGGAATAGCACTGGTCCATCTTTGTACCCGTGAGTAATACTGGTCTGGGGCTGTAATTTGTAAAGTTCATCAATAAGTGTTAAAATCTTCAAAGTGGGCATAGGCTTCGACAAGCCGAACCATTATAAACGTTATGTAACTATTTTTCCTACATTTCCCTTGCATATTCTCTCGTTTTCACTTAGTTTTATTGTCGTAGAATTCTTTGGGTATTGTGCCAATTTTTGGATATCAACAATGTAGGTATAACGATCCTATATGAAAATGATAACTAATTATTTGGTAATGGTAATTTTACCATCACTATAACAATCCTACTTTATGGGGGAGAGCAACCTTTAATTTGCTGGCGAATCCGAGGAAATTGGAAGATTCACTATTACTAATTTGTTAGGACATTTGCGAATGCATTAATAATTTGGTAGTATCGATGCATTTCTTCCTCTAAGCATGCTTTCTATTAATGGAATCTTGCTCTAAGTGGCAAGTGTTACTACAAATTTCCAACCACCACAAAATTGACTCAGCTTAGTGCCAAAACATCTTACTGGAAAATGATGTACGCTAGCCAAAACTGCTTCCAAATTTGAATTAACGTGACCAAGATATTGATGTTTGATGATGAAACATCCATTTACAGGTCCTGCCCACTTTGAAGAAGCCTCTTGGATGTTCCAAAGATAAGGCAATAAAGCATTTCGAGATGTTCTACATAATGGCATAGTTTTGAAAGTTTCATATCATGCGTGAATCCAACTTGTTATGAAGAATTTATAGACGGATCATTATTTCTCTCCCTAGATTGTTCGTATTTTATGTCACTAGCGAAAATTTGGGTTAATTTGGATTAAGTTTGCTAATCTTACAGTTAAAACATGCTTAAGGGGATTAAGGGGAAAATCATGTTTCTTGGGTATGTTTGATCCAAAATATTTCATGTGAATGATTTTTTAATGTTTTTGATTGATTTTATATGTTATTACTGCTGTTTTGAATGTTTTGTGGTGTCGTAGGAAGGTTAGAATGGTTGAAAACGTCGTCGTTTGGCGAAATTAGCTCGCAGGAAAAAACTGCAGAAATTCGGTTCCTGAAGGGGATAGGGGTCACGAACCGCCACCATTCTCACGAACCGCTCCAAGATGATGGTCACAAACTGCTCCAACATGATGGTCACGAACCGCTCCAAGATGATGGTCACAACCGCTCCAAGATGATGGTCACGAACCGCTCCAAGATGACAGTCACGAACCGCTCCAAGATGATGGTAACGAACCACTCCAATATGAGGACTCACGAACCACGGAAGGGTGTCACGAGTCGAGAAAGGGTGGTAACGAGCCGGGAAGGGGTGGTCACGAACCGGGGGGTGGTCACGAACCGAGAGTGAAATTTCGAGAGCGGGACTCCGAGAGCGGGATTCCGAGAGCAGGATTCCGAGAGCGGGAATCCGAGAGTGGGATTCCGAGAAAGGGATTCCGAGAGCGGGAATCCGAGCTTTCCTATGCTTTGTCACTTCATCCAAGATGATGACTCCAAACTGAACCAGATTCAAACGTCTACCATGCAACGATAGTTGTGAACTCTTTTGAAGATCAAAACCAATTCAACAAAATCCCGAGATGCAAAGGAGGTCCAAGTGAGAAGTTATTACTCAAGATCTAGCTGGGAACCAATGAGTTAACTTTTAGAGTTGGGCTTTGCTGCGGGACGTGTGCAAAAGGGTTATCGATATCCATAATTTTGGTTCATCACTGAGAGACGGATTATGGGCTATGGATCAGTGCAATGGGGTCATTGTGAATCCCAAGGGAAAAGTGATCGTAGCAAAGGATTGGATGATTGAAGTGGTGGATATCGTATGCTTTACGCAATGAGTGAGAGACGTGAGGATGATTGCTACGTTTGATGTTTGATGTTTTCTACCACCGTGACATGTGCACTTCCACTTTACACTTTATGTTAGTGTTACCTTAGAGTACTGTACACCTTGTTGTGCTAACTCTTTGGTTGTAGGTTCAGGTATGATTATTTATACCTGTTATTGTTCTGCTATCGCTCATACCGGACTTTTTTTTGACCCAGAGTTTTATGTCTCTTCTTATTACTCTAGGTGATCCTAAACGAGCAGACTAGAGACAGGTTAGGTGGTATGCACGAGTAGCTGTCTGGAGACGAGCAGGAGGCTTCCACATACTATATACGTATATTCTCCCTGTGTTGTTGATGGTCACTGCTTTGGGCATTAGTAGTGTACCTTTTCTAATTTGCTTTAGAGACAGTATTTTGAAGTTGTAATAATGATGGTTTGGATCATAAGCTGTATTTTGTATTCCGCTGCTATGATGGTTTAGTTTCCAACTTATGCATTGTCTCGCCTGTTTTATGTCAAGTATGTTATTATTATATTTTATTCCATGCGTTGTGAGATATACTACAGGTTCTTTGGCGATTCATAGTTTCAAATCCTTTTCCTTGATGACCATCCCGTGCTAGTCGGGCATTGGCACATCGCATTTCTAGGGAAATGTCGGCTGGTGCGGGGCGGGCCATCACACTTGGTATCAAAGTCTAGGTTGCGTTGTTAACCTAGGGGAAGACATCTGGGAGAGATAGTATATGTATATGAGAGCGCGTATTTGTGATATTTTGGTTTTTATAAACTATATATATATATACTATTAGTATATCTAAGGAAGAAGTCGCACTGCACTGGCACCACTGAGGAGATGGTTAATCGTTTTCTCTTTACAGATTGGACAATGAGCCGAAATATAAGGAGTACGAGTTCAGGGGCCAATAATAGGAATGTCTCTGATATAAGGACGATGTTTACTACCTTCATGAGAGAGATGCTTAGGGATGCTCAGGGATCAGTTCCTAATGCTGCTAACGGTGGTGGTGCAGCGGTGCAGGCTCCTAGAGCCGATTTCGCCAAGCTATGCAAGGATTATACTAATCTTGGTGGAAAGCCGTTCCACGGAACAGAGTCGGCTATGGATGTTAAAGATTGGCTTGATAGTTATGAGCGCATCTTCGAGGATTTAGGAATCGATGATGCGATGAAGAGAAAGCTAGTATCAGCCTCAAGGACGGGCGATGAATGGTGGAATGCTATCAAAGTAGCTACTTCTGAGGATCAAGTTACTTGGAATCAGTTTAAGACCTGAATTAGTGATAATTTTATTCCAACCGCTCGAAAATTGGAATTGTTTAGGAAATTCTTGGAGCTTAAGCAGAATGGTAGGGAATTCTCGGAGTATATTACTAAATTTGATACCTTATCGAATTATGGATTGTCCCTTATCGATATGGTCGAGAAGAAGAATGAGAAGTTCATAACTGGCATAGATGAGTACTTGGGGGAGAGACTCATAAACCATATCGATGAGACTTTCGAATCTATTGTGGGAAAGGCATTGAGATTTGAAAGCCTTTACCCTAAGTCGAAGACTGAGGTTTCTATTACATCTGCAGAGGAGCCAAAGCCGCAGGCAAGTAGTGGAGGCAAGAATAATTCCCAGAATAAGAGGAAACAAGACCAAACCAAGGATGGTCAGAAAAACAAGAATAAGAAAGATGGCGAGTGCTTTAGTTGTGGCAAGAAGGGCCACTATGCCAGAGATTGTCGGGAAAAGCCTGAGGTAAGGAAGTGTTTCACTTGCGGCCAAGCGGGACATCACAAGGATAAATGTCCGCAACACCCTAAAGAGAAGCAGATCGTGAAAGCATATGCTATCAATGTTGTTCCTTCTTCGTCGAGTGCCCAAACTACGGCGCAAAAGGGAAAGGGTTTCATTATTCAAGGTATGCTTTCTATTTATGATGTTCCTGTTCGAGTATTGTTTGATACCGGGGCTTCCCATTCCTTCGTATCTAGTGACCGGGTATATAGGTTGGGATTGGAACCTGAGATAGTCGATAGACCTTTAGTTGTGCCGAGCCCGATCGGTGGTTCGACTAGCATTTACATGATTTGTCGTGATTTGGTCTTATCGAGTCATGGACGTATATTGCTTGTGATTGCTTTGTTTTGGGCTTTATTGGGTTTGGTATTATTTTGGGAGTCGATTGGCTCCAGGGGTATAGGGTGGTATTGAGTACCTACCTAGTGATGGCAATAATAACGGGAACTAGGGGGACAAAGAGATTCAGGTCGGCCATGAATCATGAAGGAAGGGCCTTTGGAAGCATTTTTAAATGCTGTGTGAATAGCATGAGCATTGTGGTATTCCGTAGTAATTGAGTGATTGTTATCGATTGTTTAGGGCTTTATGTTGATGTTCCCTTTAGTTCAAGAATGGTAATAACTTCGGAGTAAATTCAATGGGGAAATCTCAAAGCGATAAGATGTGTTCGTTGATCGTGGGGATGCAACGAAGGTTAGGACGATTCAAGTTGGACTTGAACTCATAGACAATGGTTGTTCGTTAATCCTGGAGATGCAACGAGTAAGGAGACGACTCATGTTGGACTTGAGTTTGTGGGTAATGGATACTCTAGACTGGGTCTGAGTTTGTGGATAGTCGTCGACGATGCCGATAAGAGTTGTAGAGAGATTATCGTTGTCGTAAGTTCTAGTAGTCTCTGGGAGGCAAATGTACGTTGGACGTGCAGTAGTCTGGCTAGATCTAGGGTCGCTATTTACCCTTGACATATAGCATGGGCCGTCATGCGATCAATGATAGTTTCGAAGCACGATTGGCGAGGATAGCCAGAGTTAATTATGAGTGCTCAAGTGTTTGGTTGTTTTGTTCATATCATCACACGTAGATTGTCTGGATTCAGAGGAGATGTTCCTTGAGTGCTTGTCTGATATTGGTTTAGGCCTTTGGGGCTTGTGCTTGGGGAATGTCGAGTTCGACTAGGATGGTTTGCGTGAGATATAAGTAGGTTTTTTGATTTCCATTGAATGATGCCATGGTCTACTCGAGGAGTGATGGGCAGCCGTGACATAATAAGACTGTTCGATGATGTGGACTGTCCTGAGTTGGACTCGATAGGGCTATGAGATGACTCGAGTGGGACTCGAGAAGGCTGCAAGATATTTGATTGACTTGGTTTGGTCTCGAGTTGAAGATGGACTTGTGGATAGCTCTTATGATGAGGTGCCAAGGAATCATCGATAGTTTGGAGTGTTTTAGGCGGACTCGAAGCAGGGTTATCTGGGGACACCCATTTACCTTGGATCCGTTGGACGTGATCTAGTTATCCTTGGAGGATAAACGTACGTTGGACGTGTGGTAGTTCGTTTGGGGCCGGGGCTTCCATTGGCCCTTGATATTGGTTGGACCAGTCATACAGGTATCGACGTATTCATGGCTTTAGCAAGTGATAGATAGGAATTGTTTGATGGATGCTACGGTTGCTATGTTTGTTCCTATTTTCTACTCTTGAGTAGACTATCACCTGTAGGATTCTGGCGATGGGAAATAAAGAGATGACGGTATACATGGATACCTATGGTACCAGACTAAATGTGGTAGCTGATGCATTGATGTAATGACCCGGGTTTTTGACGATCTTGGTTATCCGATATACAACACATATCGAACATCCAAGGATCAAAAATACCGGATGATTAATGAAAGAAAACATAGGGTGAGGAAAGATAAGGTAGAACTTATAGAAAAGAAGAAGAAGAAGAACACAACATCAGAGTAACACGAATCTCACAGCGGAACGAATAAATATATTCCATACCATAACTTTGAAATACAAATCTGTACATGAATATACATATCATTATCAAAGTACAACACAGCGGAAATAACTATAGATATATAATCCTAAAGCCTCCTGCTCCAAGCTCTTCCAGTATATCTATAAATCCCAACTACTTTACTGCCCGTACAAATTTGGGCACCCAAGAGTTTAGGGAAAACAAAACAAAATAAACTCCGGGTCAGTCATGGGACTGGTATGAGTAAACAGATTAAAACAGTTTTGAATAAGTAAATGATATCTCATAAGACCACGCCGTATAACGGAACGGGTTTTTGCCTTATGAGAATCCAAATTAATCTTTATATCAAAATCCATGATATTATAATAGTGTCTATCAACAACAATATAATAATCATCTAGCAGAAACGCTTTCATCTCACGTTCTACATATATAGTATACAATCAAAACCGCAAGCACGTATTGGGTAATGGATTTCCAACTATGACAAGGTATGGAACCACCTTTCGCTAGTGTACCTCTAGAAAGGAATACACTGGGTTCAACAAGAACATCTTGCAACCCGGCCACACATGACCGACCACTCATTTTGCTTGAGTGTATCGAATGTATATCACCATCGGTTGGGATCAACAACTGTTTCCCGAATGGGACAACATCAACAATAGATTTTTAGAAGTAAATGAAACTCTAGATTAGGTGATTATACACCCTAATAGGTGCAACCTACATAGCCATGCTGCCTGCCCGATTTCTGTCATTTACCAGATGTGAGGCTAGAAGCTACGCGTTATCATCACATTAGATTCACTTCGAATGCCACATTGTCAGATCCATAGGAAATCACTAACTGACGTCTACAAAAGTACATTACGTGTTAGCTAAAGAAGTTTCCTTCTCTGCTTCCACTCTTGGTACGGTTGAAGAAATCAATGTACGTGACCTTTCTAGAAATACTCTGTCAGACATTCATCCATACAAGTCATCCAGGAATAGGATGAACCGAAGGCACTATTCAGTACATCCGTCTTAGGCACTGTTATCTAAGACTTATACAATAGCCCTTGCACTTTACTCCGTCTTTAATTATCTTTGGCATATATGATTCGCAACGCTTATGACAATACAGAGTGGTTCTTTGGATAATAATCCAGACGGTCTCTCCATATTAACAACGTTAAAATGGTCAAAAACTTTGATAGTTGGTGAGTTAACTATCAAAGAAAAACACGTGTGCAAACAACGATATTATTTCCAGATGGAAATTCTATCAATCAATCATCAATCATATATATATATATTCATACTTCCTTATTTTCTATGTTTAGAAAATATACGTTAACACTGGAAACATTACCATTTCTAATCCATATTTCCAATTTCAATATTTGATTACGTTTCTGATTCTATTAGGAGAACATTTCCAAATCTTCTTTACTTGGGTATAAACAAATGTTTAAATTGACATCGCGACGACAACTCGAACCACTATACTTATTTACTAAATTCACTCAAACACTTTCACTCTTGAACCTTAACCATTTCTAAATTAAAAACGAAGTCAATCAAGTTGGGGTATAACTACCTCTCAGACCTTAACTGAATAACATTTCAAATCTCGAAATAGGTAAGTTCATCTTTTAACCCTTTAACACTTCCTTACGAACCCTCGGATTCTATTTACAACCCCTTCTTTTACAAGTTTATGTGATTATAACAATGGTGTTATAATCCCCTGCATCCGAAATATATTATCTTTAATATGATTTTTATTTCCTAACTCGAATAATATAACAACAACTAATTTATTTACTCCTACTCGGTTAACTCTAATCTATAACTCTTATTTTGAATAACTCCAACCTAATAGCTCTTACTGGATTAACTCTTATTCGAATAACTTATCCGAATAACTTATATTCGATTTGCTTACTTTCGAATACTTATATTCGATAATCTCTTTCTTCGAATAAATCTTATTCGATTTAACTCCTGTTGAATAACTAGATTCGATAACTCCTTTTAACTCGATTCGAATAACTAATATTCGGTAACTCCTTTTAACTCGATTCGAATAACTAATATTCGATAACTCCTTTTAACTCAATTCAAATAACTAATATTCGGTAACTCCTTTTAACTCGATTCGAATAACTTATATCGATTTAACTCTAATCAATAAATTCTAATTCGATTTAACTCCTTTGGTTAACTCCTTTGATTTATTCCTTTGAAAGATCTCCTTTGAATAATCCCTTTTCTATTTGTTTACTTAACAAATCTGTTCCCTTTTCAATTCTATTTATTTAACAAATAAATATTTCTTTTACCTTTCCTATTTATTTAACAAATAAATATTCCTTTTATCTTTCCTATTTATTTAACAAATAAATATCTCATTTATAACATTCTATTTATTTCCTATAAATAAATATTTCCACTTAATCTATTTGTAAATGTTTACAAATATTTCCTTTTATATCCTATTTGTAAATGTTTTACAAATATTTCTCTTTCTATTTTATTTGTAAATGTTTTACAAATATTCATCTTCCTATTTTATTTGTTTAACAAATAAATATTCCTTTATCTTTGTTTTACAAATAATTTCCTCTATATTTGTTTTACAAATATATTTCCTTTATAACGCTTATTTATTTTCCCAAATAAATAATTCCTTTATACTTATATTTATTATCCTAATAAATATTTCACTTTATAAAATCCTTTGATTTTATAAATAATTCCCTTTTCGTCTTTATCATATTTATTTTCAATAAATATTCCCTTTTCAAAAATCTTTCGATTTTATGAATGTTTTCTTTTATAAAATCCCCTTTTCCTTTTCTATATAAATTCCATTGATTTTATATAACTAATTTATTTTCAAAATATATTTTGAAAATCCCCTTTTTTTCATTCTGGTATTTCTTATGGTATTTAACATACCATATAACAATGATCAGTATCATTCAAACATATAAAATCATCATCAAATTTCATATCACATCATGTACACAATATATGAACAGAGCAGTATTATAAATATTGAGGAATCCAGTTGGATTCCTCCAACCTGTTTCCCTGCATTGCAGATGTAAAACAATATAAGTAACATCGATTTCATTTCGATATGAAATATTCTGATAAACAGAATCGATATTCGATTAACGATATATATCTATATCGTTATCTATAATTTCAACCAATACATCAACAATTCAACCAAGCAGTTAACACACATCAATCAACAGATAATTATCAGTTCTAAATATACGTTAGAAAAATATAACTGTTCAGAGTTGGTGAGTTTTACTCACATTAGCAGTTCATCGTTAAAGAAAGATAAACTGTTGTTTGATTTGAATCAAACAGTTTATTTCGCCATAAATTCATACGAGCTCCACTCCACTCCCAGTCAGTTCCATTGGATAGTGTCCATCCATACGATCCTGTCGGATCTTGTTTCGCTGAATTTTGATACTGTATGGGTAAGTTATTCAATCTACAAGTTAATACTCTATTCAAATGGTATTAAAACATAATTAATATTCATTATGGGCTTTACCCATTTTCATATCCGGCCCACTACCCTTCGTTGAACTCAACCCGCACCTTTCTCTCCCAAAACCACGAACTCCAGGAAATCAAAACAACCGAAAATGGAAGACCATTGACCACCATTCTCTCCTTGTATACTCCCTTATTCTTCAAACCGACTACACATATGAACTCCACTTCAAAACCGCTTCGATACCATCACACCAACAGGGAACTCGATGGACCTCCTCCGAATGCGACAAACAGTATCAAGCTACGCTGTAAATGAAGCCACGGCCAACACGAACACCGGAATTCACCCTACTCCTTCACGAGGTGTTAAACCTCCTTCTAAAACCAAGTATTACCCTCAAACTTGATTCGATGCAACCAAACCCACAAAATCGATAACCCAAGCTACCACGGTGAAGACTTGGAACTCCAAGAAATGCGTCGAGCGCCACAATCTGCATACCATCTTGAATAGAATACCACCAGCAACTCATATATGTGGATATTTGGATTTATAGAATTTTATTTAGAATTTGTTTGGAATTTATTTGAAGAAGAATAGATCTCGTTTGAAGAAGGGAAAAAGAATACCACGGTCGGTTTTATTTCCCATTTTGCTGAAGAACGGTTTTTTTGGTTTTTAGGAGAGTTAGTGTGCTATTTATAGGGTGAACAAATATCTAGATATTTTGTAGAAGGAATATTCTTGGTATATTCTTTTGTTAATTCGTGTTTAAAATCCCTGCGATCACACACGATACCCAAAAATCAGTAAACTGGGCATGCAGCTACAGTTCGACATTACGGTCCCAACGAAACTGGTTTCATCGAATTCCGACTCCGTTTGCTTATACAGTGTATTTTAACCGTCAAAATACTGATTATTTTTCACTCTAAAAATCCGTACGGCCACACAGTGACCCCAAAAATCACGAAACTGGAAATCTAACAACTATTTGACATTGCAGATCCAACAAAATTAGTTTCATCGAATTCCGACTTCGTTTGCAAAACTGACTATTTTTAAAGCTCTGAATGACCCAATATATTTAAATATAATTAAATTAAATACAAATATATTTATATTATCGTATATACTCACAGTGGAATACCATACAGCTCTACTGGGATTTATAACTTGATATTTCAAATCCTGATTAATTCGATATTCGATTTAAAATGAAATTCCTTTTTTAAAATATAAATAATTCCTTTATAAATTATAAAGGAATTCCACAGCGACTTTTCTAAAATTTGATTTGGACATAAATCAAAATCTACTCGACGAAATCCAGATTTTCCTCTTCCACTAGAAAGATATACTCCACCAGCTCCACACGTTTCTTGTTTCACAGAAATCCGGCTTAAAACGAATCCTGTACATTCAGTTGAAGTTCAAATCGCCAATTAATGAACTACAGCGCCATTTCAAGCTCGATTTTAATTATAATATAATTATACGTTCAAATTGTCGTTCAAACAATATATTCGTTATTCAAATTCAATTCTAAACTAAATTAAATATCACAGATGATCCAGTTCACACCATATCGCCATTTCAGTCAATTCTGATTATTTCAGAATTAAATGTATTATTTAATATAATATTTTAATTAAATATTCACCATTATTTAATTCAACGACCATTAAATCCTTTTAATCACCTTTTAAATAATTAAATAAATTAATTATTTTACCGCTGAAAATGCGGGTCATTACATTCTTCCCCACTTAAAATAATTTCATCCTCGAAATTGCTAAGGTAGGAAACAACTCTATTAACTGGTTATAACTTATTTGTTCACTTCTTAACTTCAGTTTCCAACTGGACCAATTTAATTTCAATTAAAATATTTATCAATTCTTATCAACGAAAATTTTCAAAAATCCTGAAAAATCTCTAATACCTTAACTTTTTTGAAAATTTTCGCCAGGACTTCCTTTGTATTGGTCAATAGGTCAAACTCCAACTCGCCTCTCTGGGTCATCTCCATCCCAAAAGAAAATCAAACAGCCAAGCGGCTTGCCAATTCGGCTCATAAATCTTATATCCAATAGAAATATAAACCTGTACCTTTTGTCGGCATATCATTTTATCCTTTCCACTTGTTATCAATTCAGCGGATACAAGGGTCATCCCAATCAAATTCCAATCTGCTTTTATCCACAACACAACCATTCACTTATATCTGAGCCAAATATCATTTCAACTCGAGTTTCTTCTCGATTCCCAACTCTTAACTTGATTATCATATTACACTTCAAATTTGAATCTCACAATCCAATTTGTCTTGATATCATTCTAATTCAATCTCCGTTACCACTTTATTGGCTTTACTTTAATTCAAATTTGCTTTCACAAATTTCTGTTAAATTTGTTTTTAATTCAAACAGTCTTTCCCTGGGAGTTTTTAAACAGTTTACTCTTTTCAAAAATCAAATTTTCCTTTTTGAAATCCAACACAACTTGTCTTTCCCAAAATAAATTCAAAACAGTATCTCTGGGTAGTAATTCGTCACTTACAACTCGAAAATGAATACTGATGATGCAGCTGTCATCATCAGAATTTATTTCCCAGTGATCGAAGTGAGTTCAATACTATAAAACCATTTCTAAACATTTCCACTTTGAAATCCGTTTCAAAATATAATTCACATGGCTTGTAAAACAATTTAAAATCTCCCAGGATCTTAAATTTTTATTATTTTTAATCCAAATTCATTTACAAACACTTATCCAATTTTTTTCAGAGTTTTAATTCAATTTCAGTTTTAAATTTCAGATTTAATTCGTTTCAATTTCATTTATTTCAGTTATATGAATTCTGATCGATTGTTTACATGACCATTTCACTTTATAATCTTACTCGATTATAATAACAACCAATATATCCAACATATTATAACCATTTCAATATAAATCCTTTATATCAAAATAAAATTTGGGTAAAATTATTTCGTTTATCCTCTTTTCAAAACATACCATGACGGTTCATCATATTCAAGTGTTTACTAACTCCTACCGATATAGTGGATCAAACTGATCGACTAGAGCTCATAAACAACTCAACCAATAAATCTCAACAATATAAAACAATTTTTATATCAAATACAAAAACGTTCACTCGTATATATACACTCAACTCAATCTAGGGTATTACTAACCCTATCTCTACTGAGTCATGCCACAGAGCCAAGGTAATTCACTTAACCTCGCTCTGATACCAACTGTAATGACCCGGGTTTTTGACGATCTTGGTTATCCGATATACAACACATATCGAACATCCAAGGATCGAAAATACCGGATGATTAATGAAAGAAAACAGAGGGTGAGGAAAG
Source organism: Allium sativum (assembly GCA_030737875.1). Taxonomy (NCBI): domain Eukaryota; kingdom Viridiplantae; phylum Streptophyta; class Magnoliopsida; order Asparagales; family Amaryllidaceae; genus Allium; species Allium sativum. Next base: position 412,043,078 of record CM060924.1, on the reverse strand, counting down.
ATAAGGTAGAACTTATAGAAAAGAAGAAGAAGAAGAACACAACATCAGAGTAACACGAATCTCATAGCAGAACGAGTAAATATATTTCATAACATAACTTTGAAATACAAATCTGTACCTGAATATACATCTCATTATCAAAGTACATCACTTACAACATAGCGGAAATAACTATAGCTATATAATCCTGAAGTCACCTGCTCCAAGCTCTTCCAGTATATCTGTAAATCCCAACTACTTGACAGCCCGTACAAAATTGGGCACCCAAGAGTTTAGGGAAAACAAAACAAAATAAACTCTGGGTCAGTCATGGGACTGGTATGAGTAAACAGTTTTGAACAAGTAAACGATATCTCATAAGACCACGCCGTATAACGGAACGGGTTTTTCCCTTATGAGAATCCAAATTAATCTTTATATCAAAATCCATGATATTATAATAATGTCTATCAACAACAATATAATAATCATCTAGTAGAAACGCTTTCATCTCACGTTCTACATATATAGTATACAATCAAAACCGCAAGCATGTATTGGGTAATGGATTTCAAACTATGACAAGGTATGGAACCACCTTTCGCTAGTGTACCTCTAAAAAGGAATACACTGGGTTCAACAAGAACATCTGGCAACCCGGCCACACATGACCGACCACTCATTTCGCTTGAGTGTATCAAATGTATATCACCATCGGTTGGGATCAAGAACCGTTTCCCGAATGGGACTGCATCAACAATAGATTTTTAGAAGTAAATGAAACTCTAGATCAGGTGATTATACACTCTAATAGGTGCGACCTACATAGCCATGTTGCCTGCCCGATTTCAGTCATTTACCGGATGTGAGGCTAGAAGCAACGCAATATCATCACATCAGATTCACTTCGAATGCCACATTGTCAGATCCATAGGAAATCACTAATTGACGTCTGCAACAGTACATTATGTGTTAGCTAAAGAAGTTTCCTTCTCCGCTTCCACTCTTGGTACGGTTGAAGAAATTAATGTACGTGACCTTTCTGGAAATACTCTGTCAGACGTTCATCCATACAAGTCATCCAGAAACAGTATGAACCGAAGGCACTATTCAGTACATCCATCTTAGGCACTGTTATCTAAGACTTATACAATAGCCCTTGCACTTTAATCCGTCTTTAATTATCTTTGGCATATATGATTCGCAACGCTTATGCCAATACAGAGTGGTTCTTTGGATAATTATCCAATCGGTCTCTCCATATTAACAACGTTAAAATGGTCAAAAACTTCGATAGTCGGTGAGTTAACTATCAAAGAAAAACACGTGTGCAAACAATGATATTATTTCCAGATGGAAATTCTATCAATCAATCATCAATCATATATATATCTATATATATATATATATATTCAAATTTCCTTATTTTCTATGTTTAGAAAATATATGTTAACACTGGAAAACATTTCCATTTCTAGTCCATATTTCCAATTTCAATATTTGATTACGTTTCTGATTCTATTGGGAAAACATATCCAAATCTTCTTTACTTGGGTTTAAACAGATGTTTAAATAAACATCGCGACGACAACTCGAACCACTATACTTATTTACTAAATTCACTCAACCACTTTCACTCTCGAACCTTAAGCATTTCTAAATTAAAAACGAAGTCAATCAAGTTAGGGTATAACTACCTCTCAGACCTTAACTGAATAACATTTCAAATCTCGAAATAGGGTAAGTTCATCTTTTAACCCTTTAACACTTCCTTACGAACCCTCGGATTCTATATACAAACCCCCTTCTTTTACAAGTTTACGTGATTATAACAATGGTGTTATAATCCCCTTCATCCGAAATATATTATCTTTAATATGACTTTTGTTTCCTAACTCAAATAATATAACAACAACTGATTTATTTACTCCTATTTGGTTAACTCTAATCTATAACTCTTATTTTGAATAACTCCAACCTAATAACTCTTACTGGATTAACTCTTATTCGAATAACTTATCCGAATAACTTATATTCGATTTGCTTACTTTCGAATACTTATATTCGATAATCTCTTTCTTCGAATAAATCTTATTCGATTTAACTCCTGTCGAATAACTAGGTTCGATAACTCCTTTTAACTCGATTCGAATAACTAATATTCGGTAACTCCATTTAACTCGATTCGAATAAATAATATTCGATTAACTCCTTTTAACTCGATTCGAATAACTAATATTCGGAAACTCCTTTTAACTCGATTTGAATAACTTATATCGATTAAACTCTAATCAATAAATTCTAATTCGATTTAACTCCTTTGGTTAACTCCTTTGATTTATTCCTTTGAATTATCTCCTTTAAATAATCCTTTTTCTATTTGTTTACTTAACAAATCTGTTCCCTTTTCAATTCTATTTATTTAACAAATAAATATTTCTTTTACCTTTCCTATTTATTTAACAAATAAATATTTCTTTTATCTTTCCTATTTATTTAACAAATAAATATCTCATTTATAACATTCTATTTATTTCCTATAAATAAATATTTCCATTTAATCTATTTGTAAATGTTTACAAATATTTCCTTTTATATCCTATTTGTAAATGTTTTACAAATATTTCTCTTTCTATTTTATTTGTAAATGTTTTACAAATATTCATCTTCCTATTTTATTTGTTTAACAAATAAATATTCACTTATCTTTGTTTTATAAATAATTTCCTCTATATTTGTTTTACAAATATATTTCCTTTATAATGCTTATTTATTTTCCCAAATAAATAATTCCTCTGTACTTCTATTTATTATCCCAACAAATATTTCTCTTTATAAAATCCTTTGAGTTTATAAATAATTCCCTTTTCGTCTTTATCATATTTATTTTCAATAAATATTCCCTTTTCAAAAATCTTTCGATTTTATGAATGTTTTCTTTTATAAAATCCCCTTTTCCTTTTCTATATAAATTCCATTGATTTTATATAACTAATTTATTTTCAAAATATACTTTGAAAATCCCTTTTTTCATTCTGGTATTTCTTATGGTATTTAACATACCATATAACAATGATCGGTATCATTCAAACATATAAAATCATCATCAGATTTCATATCACATCATATAACACAATATATGAACAGAACAGTATTATAAATATTGAGGAATCCAGTTGGATTCCACCAACCTGTTTCCCTGCATTACAGATGTTAAACAATATAATTAACATCGATTTCATTTCGATATGAAATATTCTGATAAATAAAATCGATATTTTATTAATGATATATATCTATATCGTTATCTATAATTTCAACCAATACATCAGCAATTCAACCAAACAGTTAACACACATCAATCAACTGATAATTATCAGTTCTAAATATACGTTAGAAAAATATAACAGTTCAGAGTTGGTGAGTTTTACTCACATTGGCAGTTCATCGTTAAAGAACGATAAACTGTTGTTTGATTTGAATCAAATAGTTTATTTCGCCATAAATTCATACGAGCTCCACTCCACTCCCAGTCAGTTCCATTAGGTAGTGTCCGTCCATACGATCCTGTTGGATCTTGTTTCGCTGAATTTCGATACCGTATAAGTAAGTTATTGAATTTACAAGTTAATACTCTATTCAAATGGAATTAAAACATAATTAATATTCATTATGGGCTTTACCCATTTTCATATCCGGCCCACTACCCTTTGTTGAACTTAACCCGCACCTTTCTCTTCCAAAACCACGAACTCCAGGAAATCAAAACAACCAAAAATGGAAGACCATTGACCACCATTCTCTCCTTGTATACTCCCTTATTCTTCAAACCGACTACACATATGAACTCCACTTCAAAACCGCTTCGATTCCATCACACCAACAGGGAACTTGGTGGACCTCCTCCGAATGCGACGAACAATATCGAACTACACTGTAGATGAACCCACGGCCAACACGAACACCGGAATTCACCCTACTCCTTCACGAGGTGTTAAACCTCCTTCTAAAACCAAGTATGGCCCTCAAACTTGATTTGATGCAACCAAACCCACGAAATTGATAACCCAAGCTACCACGGTGAAGACTTGGAACTCCAGGAAATTCATCGAGCGCCACAATTTGCATACCATCTTGAATTGAATACCATCAGTAACTCATATATGTGGATATTTGGATTTATAGAATTTTATTCAGAATTTGTTTGGAATTTATTTGAAGTAGAATAGATCTCGTTTAAAGAAGGGAAAAATAATACCACGGCCAGTTTTCTTTCTTATTTTGCTGAAGAACGGTTTTTTTGGTTTTTAGGAGAGTTAGTGTGCTATTTATAGGGTGAACAAATATCTAGATATTTCGTAGAAGGAATATTCTTGGTATATTCATTTGTTAATTCATGTTTAAAAATCCCTAGATCACACACGATACCCAAAAATCACCAAATTGGACATGCAGCTACAGTTCGACATTACGGTCCCAACGAAACTGGTTTCGTCGAATTCCTACTCCGTTTGCTCATACCATGTATTTTTAACCGTCAAAATGCTGACTGTTTTTCACTCTAAAAATCCGTACGGCTACACAGTGACACCAAAAATCACGAAACTGGAAATCTAACAACTATTTGACATTGCAGATCCAACAAAATTAGTTTCGTCGAATTCCGACTTCGTTTGCAAAACTGACTATTTTTAAAGCTCTGAATGACCCATTTAAATATATAAATATATTTAAATATAATTAAATTAAGTACAAATAAATTTATATTATCGTATATACTCACAGTGGAATACCATACAACTCTACTGGGATTTATAACTTGATATTTCAAATCCCGATTAAATCGATATTCGATTTAAAATGAAATTCCTTTTTTAAAATATAAATAATTCCTTTATAAATTATAAAGGAATTCCACAGCGACTTTTCTAAAATTTGATTTGGACATAAATCAAAATCTACCCGACGAAATCCAGATTTTTCTCTTCCACTAGAAAGATATACTCCACCAGCTCCACACGTTTCTTGTTTCACAGAAATCCGGCTTAAAACGAATCCTGTACATTCAGTTGAAGTTCAAATCGCCAATTAACGAACTGCAACGCCATTTCAAGCTCGATTTTAATTATAATATAATTATACGTTCAAATTGTCGTTCAAACAATATATTCGTTATTCAAATTCAATTCTAAACTGAATTAAATATCACAGATGATCCAGTTCACACCATATCGCCATTTCAGTCAATTCTGATTATTTCAGAATTAAATGTATTATTTAATTTATTATTTTAATTAAATATTCACCATTATTTAATTCAACGACCATTAAATCCTTTTAATCACCTTTTAAATAATTAAATAAATTAATTATTATACCGCTGAAAATGCAGGTCATTACAATTGAGTAGGAGACATGCCAGTTTAAATGCTATGTTTCTTGAATGGTAGCAACTGGAGTATATCGCGGGATATGATTTCAGACCTAAGTATGGATTGGGTTGAGAGATGTTAGCAAGTTTGACGATTAGACCGACTTTTATCGAGCAGATTGGTTCCAGTCAGAGGGACGATCCTAACCTAATAGAAATCATCTCCTAAGAAGAGATGAATATCGATGGTGTGATAATGAGAATGACTGTACTTGGGAAACCGAGAAGAACATAAGGAAGTCATATCCAGAGCTAATTGCCTAGTAAGATTTTAATAATGATAGTACTCCCTTGTTAGTAAACTGCATGCTAGGATAGGCTTGTTATGTATGTTTGATTGTTTGTAAATGGTTAATAGGTATGCAGGCCACCTTTTTATGTTTTGGTTAAGGAATTTCGGGGGCGAAATTTCTTATGGGAGGGGGGAGTGTAACGACCCGCATTCTACGTACGGAGGATCATAGAATATTTATTTTATTCACATACGAAGTCATATGGTCGTGTAACTTTGGGGAATGACTATTGGGGTCATTTCCCATGTTCATGATTTTTGCCAATTTTTAAATGACCGTTTTACCCCTGGAGAATCTTGTTTTACCCATAACTTTTGATTGGTAAGGATTTTTGATCTGAAACTACTTCCATTGGATTCGGATGATGGTTTATCTTTCCGTAGAGTGGTCACATTAATCAAACGGACTTACTGTTTGGGAGATATGGATGTAATAAGGTTTGGAAGGTGAAAAACAGCTTAATCGGACTTAATAGGGTAATTAGTAGCTAGGCCCATAACCTATTTCGGGATTAGGGTTATGGGAGGGCTGAAATGAGTTAGAGAATGGTTTCTTTTCATTTTGTAAGCCGCCATAAACATTTCTTCAAACCTAGCAATGGCCTCCAACTTCTAAATTCATCCTAAATCACTTTCTAATCACATATTAGCCAAATCAACATCAAATTAAGGAAAATTAACATCAAATTGGAGGTAGAGCTGCTGTGTTGCATTGGGATCCATGCCAAATCAGTTAGAGTTTCAGATTTAAGGTTTATATGTGGCTAAGGTGAGTGATTAGCACGTTTTTACACTAATTATGGGTGATTAGTGACAATTAGTGAAATTATAACTCAGAAAATCTGGAAAAATATGTACAGATTCTTAAATATTATTTTATGTCACTAGTGAAAATTTGGACTAAGTTTGCTAATCTTATAGTTAAAACATGCTTAAGGGGAATAAGGGGAAAATCATGCTTTTTGGGTATATTTAATCCAAAATATTTCATGTGAATGATGTTTAATGTTTTTAATTGATTCTATATGTTGTTACTGCTGTTTGAAATGTTTTGTGATGTCGTAGGAAGGTCAGAATGATTGAAATCGCCGTCGTTTGGTGAAATTAACTCACAGGAAAAAACTGCAAAAATTCGGTTCTTGAAGGGGGTAGGGGTCACGAACCGCCACCGTGCTCACGAACCGCTCCAAGATGATGGTAACGAACCGCTCCAAGATGATGGTCACGAACCCTCCAATATGAGGACTCATGAACCGGGGAAGGGTGTCACGAGCCGAGAATGGGTGGTCACGAGCCGGGAAGGGGTGGTCACGAACCGAGAGTGGGATTCCGAGAGTGGGATCCCCAGAGCGGGATTCTAAGAGAGGGATTCCGAGAGGGGATTTCGAGAGTGGGATTCCGAGAGTGGGAGTCCAAGAACAGGATTCCGAGAGCGGGAATCCGAGCTTTCCTATATTTGTCACTTCATCCAAGATGATGACTCCAAACTGAACCGGATTCAAATTTCCACCACGCGACGACAGTTGTGAACTCTTCTGAAGATCAAAACCAATTCAACCAAAATCCGAGATGGAAAGGAGGTCCAATTGAGAAGTTATTACTCAGGATTCAGCTGGGAATCAATGAGTTAACTTTTAGAGTTGGGCATTGCCGCGGGACGTATGCAAAGGGGTTATCGATATCCATAATTTTGGTTCACCACTGAGAGACGGATTATGGACTATGGATCAGTGCAATGGGGTCATTGTGACTCCCAAGGGCAAAGTGATCATAGCAAAGGATTGGATGATCGAAGTGGTGGATATCGTATGCTTTACGCACTGAGTGAGAGATGTGAGGAAGATTGCTATGTTTGATGTTTGCTATCACCATGACATGTGCACTTCCACTTTACACTTTATGTTAGTGTTACCTTAGAGTACTGTACATCTTGTTGTGCTAACTCTTTGGTTGCAGGTCTAGGTTCAAGTATGATTATTTATATCTGTTATTGTTCTGTTTTGTTGCTATCGCTCATACCAGACTTTTGTCTGACCCAGAGTTTTATGTCTCTTATTATTACTCTAGGTGCTCCTAAACAAGAAGACTAGAGACATGTTAGGGGGTATGCACGAGTAGCTGTCTGGAGACAAGCAGGAGGCTTCCACGCACTATTTACATGTATTCTCACTATTTTGTTGTTGGTCACTGCTTTGGGCATTAGTAGTGTACCTTTTCTAATTTGCTTTAGAGACAGTATTTTGAAGTTGTAATAATGATGGTTTGGATCATAAGCTGTATTTTGGATTCCGCTGCTATGGTGGTTTAGTTTTCAGATTATGCACTGTCTCGCCTATTTTATGTCAAGTATGTTATTATTATATTTTATTCCATGCGTTGTGAGATATGCTACAGGTTCTTTGGTGATTCATAGTTTCAAATCCTTTTCCTTGACGACCGTCCCGTGTTAGTCGGGCATTGGCACAGGCGCACAACGCATTTCTAGGGAAATGTCGGCTGGTGCGGGGCGGGCCGTCACAGTTAGAGTATTCTATGAAATGATGGATCATGAATGATTCAAAATCACAAGTAGTTTATATGATAATTTAATGAAGTAACCAGGAGTGTTAGAGTATTCTATGAAATGATAAATGATGAATGATTCAGATCTTAGAAGTCGACTTATTACAAAGAACTTATGGATGGATCATCTTTTTTCCCCATAGTATGAGCACTTTTGCATAAGGATGGATCACCACTGATCCATAAGGATGGATCACCCTCGATCCATAGGTTGAGTAAACATTTTCTATTTTTTAGCTCGTTACACATCCAGCATTTTACCACTTCGACTGAATGGGACTACAATGATGATGGAATTATGCACTTAAAGATGATTAATTACAATGATCAAAGGAAGATTTTTTTTTCAAATACATGTTTACGTATGTGGGTCAATGATAATATAGATGAATAGACATCGATCCATCGAAAAGATGAATTTGCAACTAACTTTGTATTGTGGATATCTAAACATAGATAGAGAACTGGAAATTTTTTGGACATAGGAGATCAATAAGTATGTAACACATAGAAAATTATTAGGTCCTTTAAATTGGAAGGAAGCCATGGTATTACTGCAACAGAGATCCCTCATCTACCATCAACAGAGACTTCACCAGAGTTGGAAGGTGCGAGACTGTTGGGTTCATCAGAAAGTAGAGGAGATGCGGCCAGTGGCAATGGGACTGGGTAGAAGGAGATAAGTTGAAGGAAAGTGGAGTGCATGCAAAGAGTGTGCACGCATGCATATTGGAAATTGTTGTCTTACTGAAGTGGCATGATGCTGAGTTGGAAAGATCCTTATGTATATAAATAGGGGACTGCCGATGTAAGAAAGTAGTTGAATGAATAATATTGCTCTGGTTAATACCTAGCTTTTGTTCATTCTCGCATTTTATCAAACGCTTGTTGAAATTTCACTGCAATTAACCCTCTTCTTAAAACTCTTTGAATCTGCAATTTCCCTCAACCATGTCAACCACCCGAAGTACTAAGCAAAAGAAAAAAGATCATACCAAAGTAATATCAGAGCAAGATGACGACAATCACCACGTCATCACCCCAACCCAGATTTCGGCACCTTGGACGACATCCACCTCTCACTACGCCATAGATTGCCTACGGCAACCCCAGAGAAGTGATGCTGTAGGTCCAAAAAAGTGTTGTTGTAGGCAAAAAATGATCTGTGGCAACACTTTTTTGGGGTTGCCTTTTGCCGTGTTGCCTTAGAGTCAAAGGCAACACCTTTGCGACCATATGGTAACATCACTACAGGTGTTGCCACAGGTACCACTACAATAAAAAAAATACTCTTTCGCAACTACCAAAAACAGTTGTAATATGTTAGTTACATCTGCAATCATAATAAAGTCAACCTTTTTTACAACTGTTTCTAGTAGTTGTTAAATTTTGTTTTACAACTGTTAAAAACAATTATACCTCAACTACTATTAATCAAAATTTCCATAATATTATAATTATAACCGCTATTTCACTAACAACAAACATAATTACTCACATTAAGAGAATAACAATTCAAGTTTACACCATTTATGAATTAGTAACTTCATTACAGAAAATAACTGAATTCATTACATATGTTAATATAACTGCATACACTTATTATATATACAAGTATGCTAGTGGTATACCAGCAGTATAATTCAAATATTTCTAGTATTATATATACAAGTATGATACCGTAAGCGTGCACAAAGAAGATAAGTAGCACTTGCAAACATGGCACCCAAAGAAGTTTCAACGTGAGAATCATTATCTATTGGCAAGGTGTCTCTGTCCAGTAAGTCAATGCTTCGTTGATGATGATTACGCTATACCAACCCTTTTGTCCAAGATAACTTTCTAACCTCAAAACAATTTCAAATACATACATTAAGAAACCCTGATTAACTATATCGTAGGTTGAGCATTCACATTCTCTAAAATCTGACTTGAATTTAGTACATGTATAATGTGTTCAAGAATGCAAAAATCTGAAAAGTAAAACATTACGAGTTTATGAAAGCTTTCCCCTCCCACTTGTGTTTGCTGCCTCATCTTCCTTAACTTATTTTCTGAACTTCTGCAACCAAATGAAAAATAATATAATAAGATGTACGAGATAATACACTCTACTTGTGAAATGATACACCCTTTTCTAATGGTTGTTATACCACTTCATTGTTGAATACAGTTCATACAGCTTTTATGATACCAGCAAACAAAAAGGGAGTTTAGCAACATCACACTCCTTTAATAAGTTTGAAGTTAACCTTTCTAGATACTATATCAATACCTGATCAAGCAATTGTAAAGATTCACCTTCCATTTTATAATCTGCATATTTCTGCATTATCAATCCGGACTAGAATGGAATCTGTGAATAGAATTGTCCCCACTTCTGTATGCAAGCAAAGTTTAGGCATGTATTTACAAAGACATACGTATAATATATGTATGCACATCATATATGCAAATGTGCTTATATAACATACAATAAGAATATGAGAAAGCAAATCTGAAAAGTAAATCTGAAAAGTAAGCAAGTCGTAGTGGACAACAACATTGCTTGTGCTTAAATGTCTTGTTCCTTAGGCGCTCGTCAATTGCAAAGCTTACATGTATCAAAATGATGTAAAAAGGTGAAAAACTAAAACATGCTAAATGATATGTACGAAACCAGCATGGTTAGTGAAGGGTATTCAGCTCAAATTTGGGTAGCAACAGTAAATGAGCATGGTTAGTGAGGGGTATTCAGCTCAAATTTTTAGTGTTTAGTTCTGGTTACAAAAGTGTTAAACAGTTCTCTCAGGTTACTCAATAATATTTATACTATGGTCAATAATATTATCCAAACAGGCCAACATGGATCAATGCATGCAACAAAGAAAATGGCCATAATTTCTTTTTAGTTTACAAAATGAGTTAACAAAATTAGCAATTGCAACACAGTAGGTGTTTAAGCTTACAAATCAAAGAAGGAAACATACATTAAAATGTTTCCAGTTTTTTTTCATTTATGGGTAGACAAATCATGAAGGTGCCAAATTGAAATGCATGCACTAGTTTGTCGTAGACAGAGTGACCAAAAATTGCGCATAAGCATATTAAAACAATGCAGCACATAAGGACAAGCAATCATGGTGTATATACAACAGTTGCATTTACTGTCAACAACAGGGAACAAATCAAACTCCCAATTCAAACAAAAACACACATGTCAAATTTAAGAAGTTAAATTACTTAAACACGATTTATCGTGAGTCGGAACTCACCTTGAAAAGGGATTAAAGATGAAGAACACCGCGCTGGAGCGGATCGAGATGCAAGCACGCCCGACGCTTTCTGCCGATTTAACTTGCGAGCAAGGTAGGGAGGAGGGACGAAAAGCTTGCTCGTGGATATCCTGATTACACAAAAAAAAGGTAGATCACAGCTCCAGCTCTATTTCAGCTAAAACTAATACTAACTTGGATGATTCTTACGTAATTCTTTTGCTCCATACCAGATTACATAAGCATATGGATGACTGTATGTTGAAAACTTATCAAATACAGGTAAATGGCACTAATACTTTGGCTCCTGTAAGAACTATTTTACCAAAAACAAATATGAGAAGCACTATCTTGAGTTGCTTCATATGGTATATCAGACCAAGAAACAATTCTGGTTCATACTGTTAACCGATAATAACAAATCAACCATGAAATTCAAATATCGAATTGATTTCCAAACTGGAATTGAAATGTGACATATGCATATTTCCAACAAACTCAACCTAATTTTACTAGATAGTTAATTGTTCAACAAGTAATAACTACATTTTAAAAAGGAATTCATAAGTCAACTTTGATATAAACTACTGCCTTTATATCATCATCAGTATAGTACACCCTATTCTCAATGAAGCAGAACATATCAAACAACATTTTGACTACGATCTCTTTCCAATAAGAGGCGATTGTGGAGATGCTACTATTACTTGAAACCAAAGCTTGAGAAAATAACCATATGTTAGGGTCTTGGTTATATTTATATATGTGCAGTGCTAATGAAAAATCCAAAGAAAGAAAAGTCTGGAAACTTCCAATGTGTACATGCATATATGTTTTGTATATTATTAACAGCCAAACACTATTACTAATTACTCTCCTATCATACAAGGTCGAATCAGCTCTCTTAATCCAGGAATCACCAAATGATGAGAACTATACAAAAGAACTATCAGTCATAATTTCAATTTTGAATTTAGAACTACCAATTATTTCATCAAACGGTTGGACTACAGAAATTCATATAAGCAATCACAAACAGAAAACAAATAATAATGAAAACTATACAGAACTTACAATATTCAATGCTTTTTAAAAGCTAAAATGTCCATTCGAATTAATCCTTGTCCATCTTCTTTTCCAACGCAGATTTTGCATCATAATCTCAATTCTGTGTACATTCGAATTTAGACCTATCCATAAAAACACGAATAGAAAACCAACAAAAATTAAACCCTTTACCATTTTCATAAGTTGGTATCTTCCATACGAAATTGGAATTAAATTCTGAAGTCAGAAGGAGATCATCCAGAGTCGTAGCAATGAGATTTGGAGCCGAACTTGGAAGAAAACATATTGAAAACATAGATGCAGTCGAGATTTCGAAGCAAAACATATTGAGAACGTAGATGAAGTCGTAGATGAGGCAATGAAATAAAATTAGGGATCTAAAATTTGAGCGAGTGAATAGAAAATTAGGGATCTAAAATTTGGGCGGGTCAATTAAAATAAAGGTTGAAAATAGAAACAGCGGAGGCGTGGATTGTTGAAGTGTATTGATGGTTGAGATTATATTTTAAATGGTGGTGTGGATCATTGAGTTGTCATTTTTTTAATATAAATATATCTATAGCTACTGCAACACACGTTGATATTTATGCTAACACATTGAAGCGTGCGTTACAATAGACAAAAAATAGCATAGCAATGACAACATTGTAGCTAGCAACACCATGGATTTTCGTTGCGATAGGCCATCTATGATGTAGTGTCTCCAATACTGATTTCAATGAAGATCACGAATTCCAGCAACGTCAAGAACGCATCAATGAATCCACCAAGAACTCGTTGAACTAGTTGCAAGAATCGCAACAAGAACTGTATGATTCGCATCAAGACCTTCACCATAGCCTACAAAATACACCACAGGAGTAGAACCTTAACATTGATTAAATTTCTGAAATCTCAAACTCGATTTACAGGGAATGAAAACCCTTCAACCAAACCATGCCCAGACAACCCGAACGTGATCATGCGTACCACCATTCCAAAGAAACTTTAGAAATCATAATGACCATCATAATTCCCAAAATCAAGCCATGATTGAACCTGTTGCGCCCAAACTTCTCCAACATACCACTATAAAGCTTGAATTTCCTTCCTATGATGGTGACGAGACTGCGGTGGAGTAGATCGAGAAGGTGGAACATCTTTTTGGATTTTATCAAACACCAGTGGAGGAGTGGGTTCCTACGTTCTCATTCTACCTTAAGGGTGATGCGCAAAAATGGTTTAAATGGATATCCAAGAACATTAGAGATTATAAGCAATGGCATTTTTTTAAAGAAGAGATCATCGTTTGTATTATCCCACCTGAATTGAGCAAGCCTTTTGGCACTTTTGCAAACCTGAAGCAGTTAATGACAATCCAATCTTATCTTACCAAGTTTGAGCAGTTGCATGGGTTATTAGATAACTTGTATCCAGACTATGTGTTTGATAAATTCATGGATGGGTTAAAGGAGGAGATACGATTTGATGTTGAAGCTGCGAACCCCACCAATTTCAGAGTAGCCGTGAAATATGCTAAGATATTCGAGAGCAAATATAACAGCATCAACAAATCCACGAAATTGTTGACTTATGCTAATGCTACCACCTAAGCCAAGAATAAACTAACCAATTCTACCCCCAAACTACTTACCAACTACCAAAATTCAGACAAAAAATCCAACCTTACTGACCTTGCTAAAAGAAAAAGGTTAACCCCTGAAGAATTCCTTGAAAACAGGAGAAAAAATTTATGCTACGGGTGCAATGAACCATGGCATGCTAGACATCAATGTAAAAACAAGCAAGTCTATATTCTAGAAGGAATAATGGACCTGGATAGTGAAGGAGAATTAGATAATAGTACCCAGTATGACTTAGAACAAGAACTCGAAGAAAGCAGTGAAAACCCCGCCATCACTTTCCATGCAATGTGTGGTATACCAACCTCCCATACTATCAGAGTTTCAGGCATGATCCAAGGCAAAATAGTTCATATTTTGATTGGCTCAGGATCTACCCATAACTTCATTGACGAACTCTTAGCAAAGAAATTGTCCCCACCGATAGATGAATCCAAGAAATATGATGTGGTGGTCGCCAATGATTAAAAACTGCAAGGGGCTGGTATTTGTAAACAAGTAATTATGAAGTTCCAAGGGTGTTGCATGCCTATTGGTCTTTTGTTACTACGTTTGGATGGATGTTAGGTCGTATTAGGCGCTCAATAGATGAAAACATTAGGTGAAATAGTGCAACGACCCTGTTTTTGTCGACTTTGGTTATTTCCATAAACTCAATGATGACTAACCAAACATCGAAAAATACCAGAAAGTAAATAAAAGAAATTAAAGGGTGAGGATAGATAAGATAGAAACTTGGAATAGAAGAAGAAGAAGAAGAAAACAACATCAGAGTAACACGAATCTCACAGCGGAACGAACAACATATAATAGATAACATATCCTTGAAATAAAATCAGTATATGTATACAATAACATTATCAGAGTACAAAACTTACAACACAGCGGAAATAACTATAGCAATATAATCCTGAAGCCTCCAGCTCCAAGCTCTTCCAGATATCTGTAAATCCCGACTACTTGACTGCCCGTACAAAATTGGGCACCCAAGAGTTTAGGGAAACAAAACAAAATAAACTCCGGGTCAGTCATGGGACTGGTATGAGTAAAACAGTTTAAAACAGTTGAGTCATTAAATGATATCTAATAAGACCACGCCGTATAACGGAACGGGTTTTTCCCTTATGAGAATCCAAATTAATCTTTATATCAAAATCCTTGATATTATAATAGTGTCTATCAACCACAATATAATAATCATCTAGCAGAAACGCTTTCATCTCACGTCCTACATATATAGTATACAATCAAAACCGCAAGCACGTATTGGGTAATGGATTTCCAACTATGATAAGGTATGGAACCACCTTTCACTAGTGTACCTCTAGAGAGGAAAACACTGGGTTCAACAAGAACATCTTGCAACCCGACCACACATGACCGACCATTCATTTCGCTTGAGTGTATCGAATGTATATCACCAACGGTTGGGATCAGCAACCGTTTCCCGAATGGGACAGCATCAACAATAGATTTTTAGAAGCAAATGAAACTCTAGATCAGGTGATTATACACCCTAATAGGTGCGACCTACATAGCCATGATGCCTGCCTGATTTCTGTCATTTACCGGATGTGAGGCTAGAAGCTACGCTTATCTTTTACGTGCCACATCATCATTCACTTAGAATGTCACATCGTCATACCCGCGAAATCACAAATTGATTTATCCAAAAATAACACGAGTATACAGCTAAGAGAAACGAATTCCTCCGCCACCAAACGTGAATACGTTTGAAGAGATCAACTTACGTGATTTATTAGATATACTCTGTCAGACCTTCTTCCATACAAGTTGTTTTGGGACTGGAAAAACCGAAGGCACTATTCAGTACATCCATCTTAGGCAATTGTTATCTAAGATTTATACAACAGCCCTTGCACTGTACTCCGTCTTCAATTATCTTTGGCATATATGATTCGCAACGCTTATGCCAATACGGAGTGGTTCTTTGGATATTAATCCAACCGGTCTCTCCATATTAACAACGTTAAAATGGTCAAAAACTTTGATAGTCGGTGAGTTAACTATCAAAGAAAAACAGGTGTGCAAACAACGATATTATTTCCAGATGGAATTATCGATCCAATCATCAAACATATATATATATCCTCATTTTCTATGTTTAGAAAATATGCGTTATTAACACTGGAAAACATTTCCATGGCTTAATTTCGTATCACTATTCTTCCACATCTATTAGACTCTAACTATAAACTAACAAGAGAACAACTTCCTAAGTATAAACCACGAAGGCCGAAACCAACATCAGATCGATGCTCTGGAAACCATTCAATTTATTAATCTCTAGTCAGTTTCTAATTTTTGCTTAACTCTATTTGATTTACTTAAATCGATTAACTCTTATCTGATTAATTCTAATTCGATTTAACTTCATTTGCTTAACTCTAGATCGCAGCGATAACAATGGTTACGCTTGATTCCCTCCGGAAACATCCGACCGCCGTAGGCTATCTGCAAACTTGCGAATTACGTTAGCAGTCGTGCAAAATGGCAACTTATCCTGAATAACGATATTTGACTAACTCTATTCGACTAACCATATTCGATTAACTCGACTTCGAATAACTAAATTCGATCAACTCTTTTATATCTCGTCAACTTACTTTTTTATAAATCTTGTTTATTTTCCCAATAAATATTCCTTTTATAAATTCTATTTACTTTCTAAATAAATATCCCTTTATTCTATTTATTTTCTAAATAAATATTCCTTTATTCTATTTATTTTCAATATACTTTGAAAATTCCCTTTTATACCTTCACATATTTCTTACGGTATTTAAAAATACCAATTAATCGTGGTCGATATCATTTAACCCACAGAATCCACAACAGATTTATATCACATGATATATTACAATATATGAATAGAACAGTATTATAAATATTGAGGAGTCCAGTTGGACCCCTCCCACATGTTCCCCTGCATCACGTATGTTAAACAACATGAGTATAAAATATTCTGATATACATAATCAATATTCGATTTAACGATTTTTATATATCGTTATCTATATTTTCAACTAATACACAAACAATTCAACCAAACAGTTAACACACAGCAATCAGTCATCATTTACCAGTTCAAAATATACGTTATAAAAATAGAACTGTTCAGAGTTGGTGAGTTTTACTCACATTGGCAGTTCATCGTTAAATAACGATAAATGGTTGTTTGATTTGAATCAAACAATTTATTTTGCCATAAACTCAAACGAGCTCCACACCACTCCCAGTCAGTTCCGTTGGGTAGTGTCCGTCCATACGATTCCAATGGATATTGTTTTGCTGAATTTCGATACCGTATGGATAAGTTATACAGCTTATAAATTGGTACAAAAATTGAATTAGAAATAATTAAATTCCCTTTATAATCAATTTGGGCTTTACCATTCTTTTTCGGCCCATTCACCCTCCAACCCGCATCAATACATTGCCCTCCTTCTTCCACAATTGAAAGTCGCGACTACAGGAAACATCACAACCATTTCGACATCTTCTCTCCTCCACCACTCTTCCTATACACCACCGAATCATACCAAAACTCCATCAACAAGCTTCCCTTTCAACATATTACATCTTCAAACCATAAACGCCCAACTCGCGATGCCCACTGGAAATCTGATCCCACCCATTTCCAGGCGCCAACAGTAAAAAGCACCGAACCCTTTTTGACCCAAATCGAACCAAAATCCGGCTACTGCTGCTACTCCGCAAGACAAACACAACTAACATCTCCAATCCGACAAATAATCAACACAAAAGCAAAGATTTCGAGCCCTAGTTAACTCCATATGAAACCAGTGATTTCAAAAATGGATCGAACCCCCTGATACTTGTATACGAATGAAGAGGAGGATGAGAGGGTTTCAAAAACATGGTTTTTAGGATTTTTAACATTTTCTTTGATTTGTTTTCTGATTTTCTTCCTTGCTTTTGATTTTCTATGAAGAGGAAATGAAAAAGAGTGGTGGCTTAGGAGAACGTTTATATAAGGGATGAGATTTTCTTGTGTGGTTGAAAACATGAATGGGTGGCTCCTTTTTGTTCACAATTTTGTTTTAGATATTTTATTTTTATTTATTTTTTATTTTTGAAAATTCGCGTGGTCACACATGATACCCAAAAATCACGAAACTGGACATGTAGCTAGAGTTCAACATTTCGATCCCAACGAAACTGGTTTCGTCGAATTCCGACTTCGTTTGCTCACACGGCGTATTTTTAAAGGTCAATTTATCGACTGTTTTTCACATTAAAATCCCGTACGGCCACATAATTACTCTAAATATCACGGAAATTGAAATCTAGCAATAATTTAATATTGCGGATCCAACAAAATTAGTTTCTTCGAATTCTGAGGTCGTTTGCAAAACTGGTTATTTTTAAAGCTCTAAATAACCCTTTTAAATATATAAATATATTTAACAACAATTAAATTCAATATTTTAAAAAAATATTATCGTATATATTCACATACGATATCATACAGCTCCACAATATTCCTATATGAATTTCTAACTCGATATTTCAAATCCCGATTAAATCGATATTCGATTTAAAATGAAATTTCTTTAATAAATCGATATAAATTATAAAGGAATTCCACAACGACTTTTCTAAAATTTGATATGGATATAAATCAAAATTTACACAATGAAATCCCGATTTTTCTCTTCCACTAGAAAAATATACTTCACCAGCTCCATACGTATCTTGTTTCACAGAAATCCGATTTAAAACGGACCTTGTACATTCAGTTGAAGTTCAAATCACCAAATAGCGAACTTCCGCGCCATTTCGAGCTCGTTTATAATTATAATTTAATTATATGTTCAAACTTCGTTTATATAATATATTCGTTAATATAATTCAGCTCTAAACTGAATTATATATTATAAATAATCCAAATTACACCATACTATGAATTTCACTATTTTTGATTATTTCTGAATTTAATATATTATTCTATTATTTAAATTAAATAAATATTCAATATAATTAATTCTGGTTATCGATATCGCCAATTCGATATTAAATAATTAAATTAATTAATTATTCGATAGCTAAAAATGCGGGTCAATACAATCTTTCCCCCTTAAAATAATTTCGTCCTCGAAATTGCTAAGGTAGGGGATGACCCTATCTACTCGGTAAAAATTTATCTGTTTACCACTTAAATTCAGTTTAAACTGAACTAATTTATATTCAATTAAATACTAATTAATTCTTACCAACGAAAATTTTCAAAAATCCTGAAAATTTTCTAACACCCTAACTTTTCGAAAAATTTTGCCAGCACCTCCTTTGTACTGGTCAATAGCTCAAACTCCAACTCGCCTCTCTGGGCCATCTCCAACCCAACAGAAAATCAAACAGCCAAGCGGCTTGCCAATTCGGTTCATAAATCTTATATCCAACAGAAATATAAACTTGTACCTTTTTATCGGCATATCATTATATCCTTTCCACCTGTTATCAATTCAACAGATATAAGGGTCATCCCAATTAAATTCCAATCTGTTTTTATGCACGAATCCAACCATTCGCTTATATTGAAGCCCAATTTCATTCTAACCCCAAATCAAAATTTCCCGAACTCTTAACTTATCCCTCAATTCCAGTTCAGATTATTTTCTGATCAATTCCAGATTTTAAATACTTTTATCAATCTCCTCTTACTTAACTTTACAAGTAAAATTTAAATTCTAGAAATTTTAAATTCCTGGGTTTTTCTTTCAAATCAATTTCAAATCATAATACCAAATCAAGACCTTTGAATTTCTAAACAACTTGTTTCCTCAAAACAATTCGAAAACAAAATCTTTGGTAGTAATCCGTCACTTACAACTCGAAAATGAACACCAATGATGCAGTTGTCATCATCGGAATCTATTTTCCAGCAATCAAGTGAGTTCAGTACTATATCACTTTTTAAACCCATTCTAACATTTCCACTTTGATATTTATTTCAAAATATCCTTCCAATGTTTGTAAAACAATTTAAAATCTCCCAGGATTTTAAAATTCTCTTATACTTAATCCAAGTCCATTACAAACACTTATTCAAATTTCCAGGGTTTTAACTTCAATTCTGATTTAAATTCAGATTTAATCCATATCGTAATACTTATATGACCTTTGATTAGTTATTTACATAACCGTTTAATTTATAATCTTACTCGGTTATAATAACAACCAATATATCCAATATATTATATCCATTTCAATATCAATTTTTGATATCAAAATATAATTTGGGTAAAATTATTTCATTTACCCTATTTTCAAAATATATTGTGTTGACCCATCGTATTCGAGTGTTTATAACCTCCTACCGATATAGTGGATCAAAATGATCAATCAGAACCCATAAACAACTCAACCAATAAATCACCACAATATAAAACAATTTTTTATATAAATAACAAATACGTTCACTCGTATATATACACTCAACTCAATCTAGGGTATTACTAACCCCATCTCTACTGAATCACGCTACAGAGCCAAGGTAATTACTTAACCTTAAGCTCTGATACCAACTGTAACGACCCGGTTTTTGTCGACTTTGGTTATCACCATAAACTTAATGATGACTAACCAAACATCGAAAAATACCGGAAAGTTAATGAAAGAAATTAGAGGGTGAGGATAGATTAGATAGAAACTTAGAATAGAAGAAGAAGAACACAACATCAGAGTAACATGAATCTCACAGCGGAACAAACAACATATAATAGATGACATATCCTTGAAATAAAATTAGTATATGTACACAATAACATTACTAGAGTACAACATTTACAACACAGCGGAAATAACTATAGCCATATAATCTTGAAGCCTCCTGCTCCAAGCTCTTCCAATATATCTGTAAATCCTGACTACTTGACTGCCCGTACAAAATTGGGCACCCAAGAGTTTAGGGAAACAAAACAAAATAAAATCCGGGTCAGTCATGGGACTGGTATGAGTAAAACAGTTGAGTCATTAAATGATATCTCATAAGACCACGCCGTATAATGGAACGGGTTTTTCCCTTATGAGAATCCAAATTAATCTTTATATCAAAATCCTTGATATTATAATAGTGTCTATCAACCACAATAAAATAATCATCTAGCAGAAATGCTTTCATCTCACGTCCTACATATATAGTATACAATCAAAACCGCAAGCACGTATTGGGTAAGGGATTTCCAACTATGATAGGGTATGGAACCACCTTTCGCTAGTGTACCTCTAGAGAGGAATACACTGGGTTCAACAAGAACATCTTGCAACCCTGCCACACATGACCGACCACTCATTTCGCTTGAGTGTATCGAATGTATATCACCAACGGTTGGGATCAACAACCGTTTCCCGAATGGGACAGCATCAACAATAGATTTTTAGAAGTAAATGAAACTCTAGATCAGGTGATTATACACCCTAATAGGTGCGACCTACATAGCCATGCTGCCTGCCCGATTTCTGTCATTTACTGGATGTGAGGCTAGAAGCTACGCTTATCTTTTACGTGCCACATCTTCATTCACTTAGAATGTCACATCGTCATACCCGTGAAATCACTAATTGATTTATCCAAAAATAACACGGGTATACAGCTAAGAGAAATGAATTCCTCCGCCACCAAACGTGAATACGTTTGAAGAGATCAACTTACCCAATTTATTAGATATACTCTGTCATACCTTCTTCCATACAAGTTGTCCTGGGACTAGACAAACCGAAGGCACTATTCAGTACATCCATCTTAGGCAATTGTTATCTAAGATTTATACAACATCCCTTGCACTTTACTCCGTCTTTAATTATCCTTGGCATATATGATTCGCAACGCTTATGCCAATACGGAGTGGTTCTATGGATATTAATCCAACCGGTCTCTCCATATTAACAACATTAAAATGGTCAAAAACTTCGATAGTTGGTGAGTTAACTATCAAAGAAAAACAGGTGTGCAAACAACGATATTATTTCCAGATGGAATTATCGATCCAATCATCAAACATATATATATATCCTCATTTTCTATGTTTAGAAAATATGCGTTATTAACACTGGAAAACATTTCCATGGCTTAATTTCGTATCACTATTCTTCCACATCTATTAGACTCTAACTATAAACTAACAAGAGAACAACTTCCTAAGTATAAACCACGAAGGCCGAAACCAACATCAGATCGATACTCTGGAAACCATTCAATTTATTAATCTCTAGTCAGTTTCTAATTTTTGCTTAACTCTATTTGATTTACTTAAATCGATTAACTCTTATCTGATTAATTCTAATTCGATTTAACTCCATTTGCTTAACTCTAGATCGCAGTGATAACAATGGTTACGCCTGATTCCCTCCGGAAACATCCGACCGCCGTAGGCTATCTGCAGCCCTGCGAATTACGCTAGCAGTCGTGCAAAATGGCAACTTATCCTGAATAACTATATTTGATTAACTCTATTCGACTAACCATATTCGATTAACTCGACTTCGCATAACTAAATTCGATTAACTCATTTATATCTCATCAACTTACTTTTTTATATATCTTGTTTATTTTCCCAATAAATATTCCTTTTCAAAATTCTATTTACTTTCTAAATAAATATCCCTTTATTCTATTTATTTTATAAATAAATATTCATTTATTCTATTTATTTTCAATATACTTTGAAAATTCCCTTTTATACCTTCACGTATTTCTTACGGTATTTAAAAATACCAATTAACCGTGGTCGATATCATTCAACACATAGAATCCACAACAGATTTTATATCACATCATATATTACAATATATGAACAGAACAATATTATAAATATTGAGGAGTCCATTTGTGTAACGACCCAGAAAATCTGAACCAATTTAAATTTTTTAAATTGGCTAAAATAATGGATTTTAAATATTTAAAATAAATATTTTCAATAATAGAGATGAAAACTGAGTTTGAATCGACAATTGAAAACGAATATAATTAATTATTATTATGAACAAGGCCTGAAATGGCACTGCAGTTTCAAAAATTGAATTCAAACTTTGTCGGACTATACCGGGTGCAAAACAAAACGGATTTTAGTGAAACCAAAAATATTTAAATCTGTTAATGAATACCTTTCTAATGAATCTGAAAAATCGAATTTTCATAGCGGAAAGCAAAAGTTATGGCCGAATGAATTTTCAGAACGGTCGCTATGGAATTTATATAGCCCGTGAAAATGGCCATTTTGCATACGACCTCGGAATTCGACGAAACCACTTTTGTTGGATCTGGGATGAGAAGTTATTGCTAGGTTTCAAATTTCATAATTTTTGAAGCTAGTATGTGAGCGTGGCAAAAGAAAATGTGTTTTGGTCAATTACAGTTAAATTGGATCGACCAAAAATGGGCCTTTTTGCAAACGGTCTCAGAATTCGACGAAACTAGTTTTGTTGGGATTGTATCGTCAAAACATAGTTAGATTTATTTTCTGGAATTTTTCGAATCAATCATGGCCCTGGCAAATTGAAATACACGTTCAAATTAAATATTGAATATTTTATATTTAGATTTGAATGGAAACTGACTGAAACATTCGAATGGGCCTTCGAAACATATCCCATTGTGTTCGGAATGGGGGTAAAACGCTGGGGACGACAGTCGTTGGGTTTGAATTGGGATTCATGAGTGAAAGGGGTATTTTCGAAATTTAAAAATATATAAATAAATTTCATTGGTCGAAAGCTTTTCTCTCTCCCCGATTCCCTTCGCCGACGAACGACGGAAATTACCCCAGACCTTCTCTCCTCGATTCCTCTCAATCAGCTCAAAATTAGACCTCCATCCTGTTGGGAATTTTGTAGAGCGTGTCGAGACCTTCCAATCCATACCAAGTTTGATTTTTTTCATTGAGTATATCGCTCGAATCAAAGCCACGAAGTTCACCATTTGCAACCGCCGACGTGGGTTCCTGACGCCGTCGAACTGAAGATGGGTCCCAGCGCCGGAAAGCCCTTTCCACCCCCTACGTCGTAGTGCAACCTGATCTGGACATCGAGCTGCGGAATTTGCGAAAATCTAAAACCTAGATTTGAACGAAACTGAGGTATAACGTCAGTTTTTATTTTAAACTGATTTTAACAGTTTTAAAGTGTTGCAAACCTTTGAAAAATTATATCTTTCTCGTTCGTTAACGAAATTCGATGAAACAGGAAACATCGTGACCGTGTGGACGCCTTCTACATTTTAAAAGAGACCGCATATTTTTCTGAGCCTTCTGCTATTTTTGGTGGAGAGGAAACCCAATGTGAGATTTCTAATTTATAAACAATGTGGAAAACGACGATGTATAAATTATATAGTCGATGTATGAGTTATATAAGCGTTGTACATCTCTTGTATAAGCGTTGTATAAGTTGTACGTTCGATGTATAAGTTATATATGCGTTGTAAAAATTATATATGTGTTGAAATAAAAGTGAATTGCTATATATAAATATATATATATATATATGCCCCTCGTCCACAAACCATGGACGATATTTATTGGTTGAAATTGTTGTGAAAATTGATTGATAGTGAATGATTGTTTGGGATTGTTTGTGGTTGATATTGATTGATTATGGTTGAAAAATACCCGTTTGTGGTTGAGAAATATTTGGTTGAAACCACATAGGATTAGTTTGTGGAAATGAAATAAATTTATACATGCCGCCTGCGTGCGAACTAGATGCATGATCCCCATTGTCAAAAACCGCGAGGTTTTAAGGTAGAGCGAGGAGCCGTACTAGGGACAGTCCCGGTTTTAACTACCCTGCCGTTATGCTGCCGAAATTTTGAATAATATTCGTGTGTTTGAATTATTTTCATTTGCTTAAACTATATTTATCCATTGTATAGAAAACCTTCATGTGTTGAATTGATATTCATTCATTGATTAGAAATTCATGTGTTGAATGGTATTCGCGTTTTAAATATAAAAATCACATTTTTATCTATACATAGAAACTATAGAAAACCTTCATGTGTTGAATTGATATTCATTCGTTGATTAGAAATTCATGTGTTGAATGGTATTCGCGTTTTAAATATAAAAATCACATTTTTATCTATACATAGAAACTATAGAAAACCTTCATGTGTTGAATTGATATTCATTCGTTGATTAGAAATTCATGTATTGAATGGTATTCGCGTTTTAAATATAAAAATCACATTTTTATCTATACATAGAAACTATAGAAAACCTTCATGTGTTGAATCGATATTCATTCGTTGATTTGAAATTCATGTGTTGAATGGTATTCATATTTTGAAATAAATTGTTTGATAATAAAAAAAATCACCTTTTATCGACTATATGAACTGTGTAAAATAATCTCGTTTTAAAAGAAATTGTTTTATGATAAAAATCCTATTTTTATCACCAATATGAAGTATATCAAAATAATAGTGTTTTGAAATGAGTTGTTCTACAATAAAAATCACATTTTTATTGTATGCATGAATCGTTGAAATGTGAAGTGTTAAAAATAGCCACTTGTTCAAAATAAACATATATGAGTTGAAATATTCATTAATTAACTAACGATATGATTTGTACCTATGTATGTAACATTAGAATGAATGGTGTTTTTAAACCAAATAGAAATCAAATATGAAGTTGAATAGAAAATGGTAAATGGTAAGAACTATATATATGTACATGCATATTCATTGAACAGGTTATAGCAAAAGGGGCTAGAGAAGAGGAATAAAATTTTGTGCCCGACAAATAGGTACACATTTACTGTTTTGTTTGGGTGATGATTTTATGAGCCTGTTGGCTAGCCGCTTGGCTTTTTCTTTTTCTTTTTGAGATTAGAAGGACCGGGAAAGCTATTTGCGATTTCCCGATGCTCCCGGTGCAGGGGAGGTTATGGCGAAATTTTCCAAAATTTTAAGGCGTTAGTGAAATATTTGAAGTGAAAACGATATTGAAATTGTTGAAGGAACTATATTTATATAAATATATAAATATAAATAAAATTAAAACGAAACGAGGCCGTGCAGTTCGTATTTTGAAACCGTGATTTCAAACAACTAGTGCGGGAAATCCGACCATTGGATTTTCCCGAAACCTCAAACGTCGGGTTCGCCTTGGAAATATCTTCCCAACGGCACCAACTTTGTAAAAATCCAACGGTTGGATTGTCTGGAATGTTTAATTCAAATCTGAAGAAAAACAGCGCCAGAAACGATTATATTTATATATATATAAATAAATATAATTATATATTTGATCGAATAACGACGCTGCAGTTCGTATTTTGAAATCGAAATTTCAAACGATTGTACCGGGAGATCCGACCGTCGGATTTTCCCGAAACTGGAACCGTTGGATTCGTTTTGAAAAGACCTTTCAAATGATGTAAATTTTGTGAAGATCCAACGGTTAGATTTTCAGATATGTGTAAATCAAATCTGAAGAAAAACAGCGCCACGGCCGCTTTATGGCCCGAAGCGTCATTTTGAATAAATGGGCTATTTTAAAATAAATAAAAATAGCGATAAATCATTATAAAGTACCATAAACAATATGGAGTGGAAATAAACTGAATTTGCTCGATTTATGTTGTATTTGATGGTTGGATGTGTTTGGTGTGAAAATTACATTAAAGAACAATATTGGTGTTGTCGAATAATTTAACCATTGAAATAAATTGATTTGAAATTCTAAATATACGTGAATTATTTGAAAAGGCCGAGTTAATTCTCATTTCGAATAATTGACCGACGATTGAAATTCGAAGATGAAGACGGTGGTCGAAGACCGGAGATCTTCACCTCGTTTGGATGGTAACCGAGGTCCTGATTGGGAGGCATCCCGAAATATGGATAATGAGTGGTGATCGTCCAGACGTACGTGGTGATCGATGGGTTTGCGAGGTATTTAGTGCCTCCGGTTTCGTTCAGACCCAGAACGGACTTGTAAATGGACTGTGTGTCTGACATTGGATTTTATTCTGTGTTGGTTGATTTCTGTTAAATATACATCTGTTTGGCGGCGGAGAATTTATTATCTTGCTTAACGCCCTTCTCTGAGACGCACGAGCTCAGAGGTTGTATATCGATGGACATCAGTCGCATAGCATGAATTGCCTATGTGGCATGCTAAGATGCAGTGACCAGGGCTTCTATTGAAAAGCAAAGTCTTGTGTAGATGATCAAAGCCCCGCCTGTGTGGCGTAGCTTTGTGTATAACGTGAATTCGCGAGCCTCACACCCCGGTATGAACCAGAAACGGGAGAGGACATCAGGGAGGGCCTGCGTTTCTTTCTAGCTAGGGTGGTGTCAATGACCTACCAGCCCTGACATTTATATACTTTTCACCTATGTGGTTGTTGCTGTTGCGAGGCGCCTCGGTTTGATCGGACGATCCGGGTCCGATGGAGTCATTCGTTGGCTCGTTTACGCCCCAAAGGGCGGAGAAACGTAGTGTTCAGGCATAATAATCCACATCGGTGGACCGGCCCTGACGATCCAAGGGCCCACCTGAGTCTGGGCCTGAGACATGGGCTAGATTGTCTCGAATTCGGTAAGGACTATCTTTTGCCTTGGTTCATGACGGAAATCCAATTTCCAAATACGACATCGTGCGGTTTTGATTGTATATATATATATGGCAACATGATATATGGTACCCATGCCATCAATGATTGATAGTTATGATTTGAAATAGTTTTCAAAACATATAAACACTAGCAGTAATATCAAATGCCTTTGTTTTATTCGTATCAAGCATATTTTAGCTGTTATAAGGTAAAACTCTATCCTCCGGTTTGCGTTGCATTGTGTGATGGGAACTGAGTCTTATAACGACTTCATTTTTATAAAAAGCATAGCGATGTTTAAAAGAAAGATTTGTTTTAAAGCACTGGCAATCCAATGGAGTAAACCCGTTCCACGAAAGTGGCGTGGTCCTGTGATTAGCCAAATTATATATGTGTTGAGTAGATTTCTCATACCAGTCCCATGACTGACTCGTAGTTTGTTTCACTCTCAAACTCGGGTGCCCCTTTTTCTACACGGGCAGCCTTGTATTCAGGTTTAGCTGGTTCTTTCTGGATAGCTGGAGCTGAAGATGGATTCTATCATTTATCTCTTTTTATGCTGTTCAGCTCCTATTGTACATATTTTGTTTATTTCCGCTGTAGACATTTATGTATAGCTGAACTGTATTTGTACTAAGTAAGATCCTGTATACTGTGTAACTCTGATGATTACTTTTATCCAGTATATTTTGTTGTTCATTATCTGGTATATTTATTTAATTTTGTTCTGCTATTATCTGTTTCTGTGTTATATTCCTAAGATAACCCTTGTCTCCGTCGGAACGGGATTTCAGGTCGTCTCAACGTGGTATCGGAGCTTAGGTTAAGCTTAGTTCTGGAATATAACATTTGAACGAACTCGTCAGAAATAGAACCAGTAGTGTTCTAGGACGGGTAACTCTATACAGATATGATCAGCAATATCCTAGTATGAGTAAAGCAGAATGAAATTACACCTCAATAGACCCATTTACACTTGAAGTATATGTTTCTATGTTTGAAAATATCTTTTCTGTGACCTGACACTTTGTCTGCTAATTGCAGACGTACTAGAAAATGAGTGACAGGAACAGAAGAAATAATCGTATGGCTCGACCAGCTAATGAGCCAGTTGTGCTCCCACCGCCAGAATCCGATATAGAAGTTCTATTCAAGAGATTTCGAAATCTTGGTGGATCGCCATTCTTAGGCAAGGAGTCCATTATGGAAACACAAGCTTGGATTCGTTCTGCAGGGAAAATCTTTGAGGGTTTAAAGCTGAGAGATGATCAGAAAAGATTACTGGCGTCTTGGGCACTCAAAGAAGAAGCTTTGTTTTGGTGGGATTCAATTTTTAAAAATAATCCAGAAGGTGATATCACCTGGGACAGATTCAAAGTGATTTTATTAGAAAGATTTACTCCTCCCGAAGCAACCGAGAGATTATGTGATGAATTTTCTTATTTGATACAAGGCGATATGACCATCCCAGAATATCATAAAAAATTCAACGAACTTGCTCACTTTGCCCCTCATCTGATTCAAGATCCAAAGAGGAAGAATCTGAGATTTATTCATGGCCTGCAAAGAAAATATCAGAATAGTGTGATGAGGAATGTGAAACTTCCTTTCTCGGAAATGATTTATATGGCTTATCAGTACGAAGATCTAGACAAGAAAGGAATGTTGCGAGACGAAGAAGAAGTTTGTTGTAGTGACAAAGCAGAGTCGGAAACTGATCGTCCCGAGGCCATAACAACGTTAGAGGTCAGTAAGAAGCCCAGTGCTAAGAGAAAATGGGCTACATCTGAGAAGGAACCAGTAACGACTGCCATATGCAATAACTGCCATAAGCAGGGGCATTTGCAAGGAAAATGCAAA
Source organism: Allium sativum (assembly GCA_030737875.1). Taxonomy (NCBI): domain Eukaryota; kingdom Viridiplantae; phylum Streptophyta; class Magnoliopsida; order Asparagales; family Amaryllidaceae; genus Allium; species Allium sativum. Next base: position 412,013,405 of record CM060924.1, on the reverse strand, counting down.
TCTTTAAAGAAGCAAAAGAAGGAAGTATCTAAATCTGATAAAAGGGTTCATAAGGGCAGAGGATGCCACAGGTGCCACCAGCCTGGGCATATCGCGAAGAATTGTTGGCTGTTAAAAAAGACCAATGTGGTTCAAGTAAATGAATTGGCAGAGACTTCCGAGCCCTCAGCTAGTCAAGAAAGGGCTGATGTTTTAGAAGGCACGCTAACTGTCAAAAACATTCCAGTTAAGGTACTGTTTGACACAGGTGCGTCACGAAGCTTTATTTCAAAGAGTGCCGCTAAGAAACTTGATTTGAACTTGAGGAAGCTCAAGGAACCAATGACTGTCCAGAATCAGGTCGGGGGTTCTATCAATCTCAGTTGGATTTGTGCAGTACCTGTCTCCTTTTCTTGCTATAAATTCCCTATTATCTCTGTCGTCATGAATTTTGATGAATTCGATCTTATTCTGGGATTGGATTGGCTAACCAAATATGAAGCAGAGGTTAGATGCGCCGAGAGAGTTGTTAAAGCTAAGATTAAATCAGGGAGTTATATAACCATACCGTGTGAAGGTCAGAAATCTAATAGAAAAGACTTCTGGGCAGCTTTGAATGTTTCTCCAGCCCAAATAGAAAATATCCCTGAGGTCGCAGAGAATATTCCTGACCTCATCAAAGACATTCCAGTCGTCAAAAACTATGCGGATGTGTTCGAAGAAGTTGTTCGCTTACCTCCGCAGAGGGAGATATATTTCAAAATTGCTTTAATTCCGAATGCAAGGCCGGTAGTTCACGCTATTCGAAGAATGTCCTTGAAAGAGAAGGAGGAATTAGAAAATCAAACACGACAGCTGGTATGGAAAGGTCTGATCAGGCCTAGTTTCTCTGATTGGGGTGCAGCAGTGGTATTTGTCCCAAAATCTGACGGTACTCTACGTCTACGCGTGGACTATCGTGATCTGAACAAGCAAACCATAAAGAACAAGTATCCATTGCCACGAATAAATGATTTGTTGGATCGATTAAATGGAGCACAAGTATTTTCACGAATGGACCTAGCTACAGGCTTCCATCAACTTCGTATCGCCGAAGAGTGTGTTCCAATGACAGCGTTCAGAGGTCCCGACTTATTCTACGAGTGGTTAGTAATGCCGTTCGGCTTATGTAACGCTCCAGCTTACTTCGTCGATCTGATGAACAGAGTGTTCAGAGGGGTTTTGAATAAATTTGTTCTAGTTTTCATTGACGATATTCTAATCTTCTCTAAATCAAAGGCCGAACATGAAAAGCATCTGGAACAGGTTCTAGAAATCCTCAGAAGGAATGTATTAAAAGCCAAGTTTTCCAAATGTATCTTCTGGCAAGATGAAGTAAAATTTCTGGGCCACGTCGTATCAAAAGAAGGAATCGCTGTGGATCCAAGTAAAATCACAGCCATTCAGAATTGGAAACAGCCCAGTACCCCCACTGAAGTCTGCAGTTTTCTCGGATTGGCTAGCTATTACCGGAAGTTCGTTAAAAACTTTTCGAAGATATCTGGCCATTTAACAAAGCTTACAAAGAAGCACTCTAAATTTAAATGGACTCCAGAAAGTGAGGAGGCTTTCGAAGAGCTAAAGTTAAGATTAACGACAGCTCCAGTGTTAACCATCATCGATGGCAACCAAGATTTGAAAGTCTGGACTGATGCTTCTAGAGAAGGCCTTGGGGCAGTGTTAATGCAAAGGGGTCAAGTGATTGCTTATGCTAGCCGTCAACTGAAGCCGCACGAGAAAAACTATGTAACTCATGATCTTGAGTTATTGGCTATCATATTCTCTTTGAAAATCTGGAGACACTATCTTCTGGGCGAGAGATTTGAACTGTTTACAGATCACCAGTCGTTAAAGTATCTGTTCACTCAGAAGGACTTGAATTTGAGGCAGCAACGTTGGCTGGAGTTCCTTGCAGCATATGACTTTGAAATTATATATACTCCAGGAAAAGCCAATGTCGTGGCTGATGCGTTAAGCAGAAAGAATGAAATGATCGCCAGTTTTATTATCACGACTTCATTGCTAGATAAGATATCTGCTCTTCAGGAGGATGATCACTTCATTCAGAAGATCAGAGGGATAATTCAACAAGGCGAACCCTCGAGTTTTCAAGTTGATAATGATGGGATTCTAAGGCTCAAAGGTCGAATCTGTGTCCCTAACATTCCTGAGCTGCGAAAGGAAGTACTGGATGAATGCCACAAGTCAAAACTCAGTATCCATCCGGGAGTAAGCAAAATGTATAATCACATCAAACGCACTTTTTGGTGGAAGTCGATGAAAAGGGACATTTCCTTATATGTTAGCCGATGCCCTACTTGCCAGCTAGTCAAAAGTGACCAACAGAAATTGGCTGGATTATTACAACCACTGGAAGTTCCTGGCTGGAAGTGGGAACATATTTCTATGGATTTCATCGATGGTCTGCCCAGGACCAGAAAAGGAAATGACAGTATTTGGGTGATCGTAGATCGCTTCACGAAGACCGCCCATTTCATACCTGTCAGATCAAACAGAACTGCTCAGAGTCTGGCGCAGATATACTTCAGGGAAATAGTTAGACTACATGGAGTGCCGCTCAGCATAGTAAGTGATAGAGATACAATATTCACTAGCAAATTCTGAGAAGCATTTCAAGTCGAGCTGGGAACGAAGTTAAACTTGAGCACCGCTTATCATCCTCAGACAGACGGTCAGACTGAGAGGGTGAATCGCATTTTAGAAGATCTATTGCGGGCTTGTGTTCTAGATTTCGGTGGATCATGGGAAGACCATCTGCATTTGGCTGAATTCTCTTATAACAACAGCTACCAGGCGAGTCTGACAATGTCGCCATTCGAAGCATTATATGGTAGACCGTGCCGATCTCCTGCTTGTTGGGTCGAGCCTGGAAATAGACTTGTGTTGGGTCCTGATATGATTCGAGAAGCTGCCGACAAAGTCGATTTTATTAAGAAGCGATTACTCGCCGCTCAAAGCCGACAAAAGAGCTATGCCGATAGAAGAAGAAGAGATACATCCTTTGAAGTTGGCGACTATGTATATTTGAAAGTATCGCCGATGAGAGGAGTTATCCGGTTCGGTAAAACTGGAAAGTTAGCGCCCAAATTCATAGGTCCGTTTCCTATTCTGGAACGGATCGGAACTCTCGCTTATAGGGTCAAACTGCCTAATTGGTTGCCTGGAATTCATGATGTATTTCACATATCTCAACTTCGAAAGCACGTTCATGATCCAGACTTGATCGTGGAAGAAGCAGCTCAACATGACATAGAAATAACCCCAGAATTAGCTGTTAGAAGAGAGCCGCTAAAGATAATAGGCAAAGAAACTAAAGAGCGTAGGAACAAGAAGGTTCGCTTAGTCAAAGTGCAATGGAGTGGAGATCCGCGAGATTGTACTTGGGAAACGGAGGAGAGCATTCAGAAAGCTTATCCTAGATGCCGAGTAGATATCTCTGATTGACTCCGGTGCAAGGTACATTTACCCTACTTTGCACTACCATTCAATTCTCTACTCTATTGTTATTTTCTTTTCATAGATGTGCACTTTTAATTATATAGTCTGAATGATTTTTAAAGGGTATAGGATTTGATTAGTATATTTTTGAAGGTTAAAAACAATTGGATTGGTTGTTGTGTTGTGTGATTGTAGATTTATCAAATCACTTTCGACTTTGTTCCTTTTTGGGGATGAAAAGTTTTAAGTGGGGGAGATTGTAACGACCCAGAAAATCTGAACCAATTTAAAATTTTTAAATTGGCTAAAATAATGGATTTTAAATATTTAAAATAAATATTTTCAATAATAGAGATGAAAACTGAGTTTGAATCGACAATTGAAAACGAATATAATTAATTATGATTATAAACAAGGCCTGAAATGGCACTGCAGTTTCAAAAATTGAATTCAAACTTTGTCGGACTATACCGGGTGCAAAACAAAACGGATTTTAGTGAAACCAAAAATATTTAAATCTGTTAATGAATACCTTTCTAACGAATCCGAAAAATCGAATTTTCATAGCGGAAAGCAAAAGTTATGGCCGAATGAATTTTCAGAATGGTCGCTATGGAATTTATATAGCCCGTGAAAATGGCCATTTTGCATACGACCTCGGAATTCGACGAAACCACTTTTGTTGGATCCGGGATGAGAAGTTATTGCTAGGTTTCAAAATTCATAATTTTTGAAGCTAGTATGTGAGCGTGGCAAAAGAAAATGTGTTTTGGTCAATTACAGTTAAATTGGATCGACCAAAAATGGGCTTTTTTGCAAACGGTCTCAGAATTCGACGAAACTAGTTTTGTTGGGACTGTAGCGTCAAAACATAGTTAGATTTATTTTTCTGGAATTTTTCGAATCAATTCGTGGCCCTGGCAAATTGAAATACACGTTCAAATTAAATATTGAATATTTTATATTTAGATTTGAATGGAAACTGACTGAAACATTCGAATGGGCCTTCGAAACATATCCCATTGTGTTCGGAATGGGGGTAAAACGCTAGGGACGATAGTCGTTGGGTTTGAATTGGGATTCATGAGTGAAAGGGGTATTTTCGAAATCTAAAAATATATAAATAAATTTCATTGGTCGAAAGCTTTTCTCTCTCCCCGATTCCCTTCGTCGACGAACGACGGAAATTACCCCAGACCTTCTCTCCTCGATTCCTCTCAATCAGCTCAAAATTAGACCTCCATCCTATTGGGAATTTTGTAGAGCGTGTCGAGACCTTCCAATCCATACCAAGTTTGATTTTTTTCATTGAGTATATCGCTCGAATCAAAGCCACGAAGTTCGCCATTTGCAACCGCCGCCGTGGGTTCCTGACGCCGTCGAACTGAAGATGGGTCCCAGCGCCGGAAAGCCCTTTCCACCCCCTACGTCGTAGTGCAACCTGATCTGGACATCGAGCTACGGAATTTGCGAAAATCTAAAACCTAGATTTGAACGAAACTGAGGTATAACGTCAGTTTTTATTTTAAACTGATTTTAACAGTTTTAAAGTGTTGCAAACCTTTGAAAAATTATATCTTTCTCGTTCGTTAACGAAATTCGATGAAACAGGAAACATCGTGACCGTGTGGACGCCTTCTACATTTTAAAAGAGACCGCATATTTTTCTGAGCCTTCTGCTATTTTTGGTGGAGTGGAAACCCAATGTGAGATTTCTAATTTATAAACAATGTGGAAAACGACGATGTATAAATTATATAGTCGATGTATGAGTTATATAAGCGTTGTACATCTCTTGTATAAGCGTTGTATAAGTTGTACGTTCGATGTATAAGTTATATATGCGTTGTAAAAATTATATATGTGTTGAAATAAAAGTGAATTGCTATATATAAATATATATATATATATATGCCCCTCGTCCACAAACCATGGACGATATTTATTGGTTGAAATTGTTGTGAAAATTGATTGATAGCGAATGATTGTTTGGGATTGTTTGTGGTTGATATTGATTGATTATGGTTGAAAAATACCCGTTTGTGGTTGAGAAATATTTGGTTGAAACCACATAGGATTAGTTTGTGGAAATGAAATAAATATATACATGCCGCCTGCGTGCGAACTAGATGCATGATCCCCATTGTCAAAAACTGCGAGGTTTTAAGATAGAGCGAGGAGCCGTACTAAGGACGGTCCCGGTTTTAACTACCCTGCCGTTATGCTGCCGAAATTTTGAATAATATTCGTGTGTTTGAATTATTTTCATTTGCTTAAACTATATTTATCCATTGTATAGAAAACCTTCATGTGTTGAATTGATATTCATTCGTTGATTAGAAATTCATGTGTTGAATGGTATTCGCGTTTTAAATATAAAAATCACATTTTTATCTATACATAGAAACTATAGAAAACCTTCATGTGTTGAATTGATATTCATTCGTTGATTAGAAATTCATGTGTTGAATGGTATTCGCGTTTTAAATATAAAAATCACATTTTTATCTATACATAGAAACTATAGAAAACCTTCATGTGTTGAATTGATATTCATTCGTTGATTAGAAATTCATGTGTTGAATGGTATTCGCGTTTTAAATATAAAAATCACATTTTTATCTATACATAGAAACTATAGAAAACCTTCATGTGTTGAATCGATATTCATTCGTTGATTTGAAATTCATGTGTTGAATGGTATTCATATTTTGAAATAAATTGTTTGATAATAAAAAAAATCACCTTTTATCGACTATATGAACTGTGTAAAATAATCTCGTTTTAAAAGAAATTGTTTTATGATAAAAATCCTATTTTTATCACCAATATGAAGTATATCAAAATAATAGTGTTTTGAAATGAGTTGTTCTACAATAAAAATCACATTTTTATTGTATGCATGAATCGTTGAAATGTGAAGTGTTAAACATAGCCACTTGTTCAAAATAAACATATATGAGTTGAAATATTCATTAATTAACTAACGATATGATTTGTACCTATGTATGTAACATTAGAATGAATGGTGTTTTTAAACCAAATAGAAATCAAATATGAAGTTGAATAGAAAATGGTAAATGGTAAGAACTATATATATGTACATGCATATTCATTGAACAGGTTATAGCAAAAAAGGGGCTAGAGAAGAGGAATAAAATTTTGTGCCCGACAAATAGGTACACATTTACTGTTTTGTTTGGGTGATGATTTTATGAGCCTGTTGGCTAGCCGCTTGGCTTTTTCTTTTTCTTTTTGAGATTAGAAGGACCGGGAAAGCTATTTGCGATTTCCCGATGCTCCCGGTGCAGGGGAGGTTATGGCGAAATTTTCCAAAATTTTAAGGCGTTAGTGAAATATTTGAAGTGAAAACGATATTGAAATTGTTGAAGGAACTATATTTATATAAATATATAAATAAAATTAAAACGAAACGAGGCCGTGCAGTTCGTATTTTGAAACCGTGATTTCAAACAACTAGTGCGGGAAATCCGACCATTGGATTTTCCCGAAACCTCAAATGTCGGGTTCGCCTTGGAAATATCTTCCCAACGGCACCAACTTTGTAAAAATCCAACGGTTGGATTGTCTGGAATGTTTAATTCAAATCTGAAGAAAAACAGCGCCAGAAGCGATTATATTTATATATATATAAATATAATTGTATATTTAATCGAATAACGACGCTGCAGTTCGTATTTTGAAATCGAAATTTCAAACGATTGTACCGGGAGATCCGACCGTCGGATTTTCCCGAAACTGGAACCGTTGGATTCGTTTTGAAAAGACCTTTCTAATGATGTAAATTTTGTGAAGATCCAACGGTTAGATTTTTAGATATGTGTAAATCAAATCTGAAGAAAAACAGCGCCACGGCCGCTTTATGGCCCGAAGCGTCGTTTTGAATAAATGGGCTATTTTAAAATAAATAAAAATAGCGATAAATCATTATAAAGCACCATAAACAATATGGAGTGGAAATAAACCGAATTTGCTCGATTTATGTTGTATTTGATGGTTGGATGTGTTTGGTGTGAAAATTACATTAAAGAACAATATTGGTGTTGTCGAATAATTTAACCATTGAAATAAATTGATTTGAAATTCTAAATATACGTGAATTATTTGAAAAGGCCGAGTTAATTCTCATTTCGAATAATTGACCGACGATTGAAATTCGAAGATGAAGACGGTGGTCGAAGACCGGAGATCTTCACCTCGTTTGGATGGTAACCGAGGTCCTGATTGGGAGGCATCCCGAAATATGGATAATGAGTGGTGATCGTCCAAACGTACGTGGTGATCGATGGGTTTGCGAGGTATTTAGTGCCTCCGGTTTCGTTCAGACCCAGAACGGACTTGTAAATGGACTGTGTGTCTGACATTGGATTTTATTCTGTGTTGGTTGATTTCTGTTAAATATACATCTGTTTGGCGACGGAGAATTTATTCTCTTGCTTAACGCCCTTCTCTGAGACGCACGAGCTCAGAGGTTGTATATCGATGGACATCAGTCGCATAGCATGACTTGCCTGTGTGGCATGCTAAGATGCAGTGATCAGGGCTTCTGTTGAAAAGCAAAGTCTTGTGTAGATGATCAAAGCCCCGCCTGTGTGGCATAGCTTTGTGTATAACGTGAATTCGTGAGCCTTACACCCCGGTATGAACCAGAAACGGGAGAGGACATCAGGGAGGGCCTGCGTTTCTTTCTAGCTAGGGTGGTGTCAGTGACCTACCAGCCCTGACATTTATATACTTTTCACCTATGTGGTTGTTGCTGTTGCGAGGCGCCTCGGTTTGATCGGACGATCCGGGTCCGATGGAGTCATTCGTTGGCTCGTTTACGCCCCCAAAGGGCGGAGAAACGTAGTGTTCAGGCATAATAATCCACATCGGTGGACCAGCCCTGACGATCCAAGGGCCCACCTGAGTCTGGGCCTGAGACATGGGCTAGATTGTCTCGAATTCGGTAAGGACTATCTTTTGCCTTGGTTCATGACGGAAATCCAATTTCCAAATACGACATCGTGCGGTTTTGATTGTATATATATATATGGCGACATGATATTTGGTACCCATGCCGTCTATGATTGATAGTTATGATTTGAAATAGTTTTCAAAACATATAAACACTAGCAGTAATATCAAATGCCTTTGTTTTATTCGTATCAAGCATATTTTAGCCGTTATAAGGTAAAACTCTATCCTCCGGTTTGCGTTGCATTGTGTGATGGGAACTGAGTCTTATAACGACTTCATTTTTATAAAAAGCATAGCGATGTTTAAAAGAAAGATTTGTTTTAAAGCACTGGCAATCCAATGGAGTAAACCCGTTCCACGAAAGTGGCGTGGTCCTGTGATTAGCCAAATTATATATGTGTTGAGTAGATTTCTCATACCAGTCCCATGACTGACTCGTAGTTTGTTTCACTCTCAAACTCGGGTGCCCCTTTTTCTACACGGGCAGCCTTGTATTCAGGTTTAGCTGGTTCTTTCTGGATAGCTGGAGCTGAAGATGGATTCTACCATTTATCTCTTTTTATGTTGTTCAGCTCCTATTGTACATATTTTGTTTATTTCCGCTGTAGACATTTATGTATAGCTGAACTGTATTTGTACTAAGTAAGATCATGTATACTGTGTAACTCTGATGATTACTTTTATCCAGTATATTTTGTTGTTCATTATCTGGTATATTTATTTAATTTTGTTCTGCTATTATCTGTTTCTGTGTTATATTCCTAAGATAACCCTTGTCTCCGTCGGAACGGGATTTCGGGTCATCTCAATTTGTACCCCTCCCACCTGTTCCCCTGCATCACGTATGTTAAACAACACGAGTATAAAATATTCTGATAAACAGAATCAATATTCGATTTAACGATTTTTATATATCGTTATCTATATTTTCAACTAATACACAAACAATTCAACCAAACAGTTAACGCACAGCAATCAGTCATCATTTATCAGTTCTAAATATACGTTATAAAAATAGAACTGTTCAGAGTTGGTGAGTTTTACTCACATTGGCAGTTCATCGTTAAATAACGATAAATGGTTGTTTGATTTGAATCAAACAATTTATTTTGCCATAAATTCAAACAAGCTCCACTCCACTCCCAGTTAGTTCCATTGGGTAGTGTCCGTCCATACGATTCCAACGGATATTGTTTTGTTGAATTTCGATACCATATGGACAAGTTATACAGCTTAAAAGTTGGCACAAAAATTGAATTAGAAATAAATAAATTCCCTTTATAATCAATTTTGGCTTTACCATTCTATTTCGTCCCATTCACCCTCCAACCCGCATCAATACATTGCCCTTCTTCTTCCACAATTGAAAGTCGCGACTACAGGAAACATCATAGCCATTTCGACATCTTCTCTCCTCCACCACTCTTCCTATACACCACCGAATCATACCAAAACTCCATCAACAAGCTTCACTTTCAACATACTCCATCTTCAAACCATAAACGCCCAACTCGCGATGCCCACTGGAAATCCGATCCCACCCATTTCTAGGCGACTACAGTAAAAAGCATCGAACCCTTTTTGACCCAAATCGAACCAAAATCCGGCTACTGCTGCTGCTCCACCAGACAAACACAACTAACATCTCCATTCCGACAAGTAATCAACACAAAAGCAAAGATTTCGAGCCCTAGTTAACGCCGTATGAGACCAGCGATTTCAAAAATGGATCGAACCCTCTTATACTTGTATAAAAATGAAGAGGAGGATGAGAGGGTTCCAAAAACATGGGTTTTAGGATTTTTAACATTTTCTTTGATTTGTTTTCTGATTTTCTTCATTGCTTTTGATTTCCTGTGAAGAGGAAATGAAAAAGAGTGGCGTCTTAGGAGAACGTTTATATAAGGGATGAGATTTTCTTGTGTGGTTGAAAACATGAATGGGTGGCTCCTTTTTGTTCAAAACTTTGTTTTAGATATTTTATATTTATTTATTTTTGCTTTTTAAAAATTCGTGTGGTCAAACATGATACCTGAAAATCACGAAACTGGACATGTAGCTAGAGTTCGACATTTCGATCCAAACGAAACTGGTTTCGCCGAATTCCGACTTCGTTTGCTCACACAGCATATTTTTAAAGGTCAATTTATCGACTGTTTTTCACATTAAAATCCCGTACGGCCAAGTAAGGACTCTAAATATCACGGAAATTGAAATCTAGCAATAATTTAATATTGCGGATCCAACAAAATTAGTTTCATCCAATTCTGAGGTCGTTTGCAAAACTGGCTATTTTTAAAGCTCTAAATAACCCTTTTAAATATATAAATATATTTAACAATAATTAAATTTAATATTTAAAAAAGATATTATCGTATATATTCACGTACGATATCATACAGCTCCACAATATTCCTATATGAATTTCTAACTCGATATTTCAAATCCCGATTAAATCGATATTCGATTTAAAATGAAATTTCTTTAATAAATCGATATAAATTATAAAGGAATTCCACAGCGACTTTTCTAAAATTTGATGTGGACATTAATATAAATCTACCAAATGAAATCCCGATTTTTCTCTTCCACTAGAAAAATATACTTCACCAGCTCCATACGTTTCATGTTTCATAGAAATCCGATTTAAAACGGACCTTATACACTCAGTTGAAGTTCAAATCGCCAAATAGCGAGCTGCCACGCCATTTCGAGCTCGTTTATAATTATAATATAATTATATGTTCAAACTTCGTTTATATAATATATTCGTTAATATAATTCAACTCTAACTGAATTATATATTATAAATAATCCAAATTGCACCATATTATGAATTTCACTATTTTTGATTATTTCTGAATTTAATATATTAATCTATTATTTGAATTAATTAAATATTCAATATAATTAATTCGGGTTATCGATATCGCCAATTCGATATTAAATAATCAAATTAATTAATTATTCGACAGCTAAAAATGCGGGTCATTACAATCTTTCCCCCTTAAAATAATTTCGTTCTCGAAATTACTAAGGTAGGGGACGACCCTATCTAATGGGTAAAAATTTATCTGTTTACCACTTAACTTCAGTTTAAACTGAACTAATTTATTTTCAATTAAATATTAATTAATTCTTACCAACGAAAATTTTCAAAAATCCTGAAAATTTTCTAGCACCCTAACTTTTCGAAAAATTTCGCCAGCACCTCCTTTGTACTGGTCAATAGCTCAAACTCCAAATCGCCTCTCTGGGCCATCTCCAACCCTACAGAAAATCAAACAGCCAAGCGGCTTGCCAATTCGGTTCATAAATCTTATATCCAATAGAAATATAAACTTGTACCTTTTTGTCGGCATATCATTATATCCTTTCCACCTGTTATCAATTCAACAGATATAAGGGTCATCCCAATCAAATTCCAATCTGTTTTTATCCACGAATCCAATCATTCGCTTATACCGAAGCCCAATTTCATTCTAACTCCAAATCAAAATTTCTCGAACTCTTAACTTATCCCTCAATTCCAGTTCAGATTATTTTCTGATCAATTCCAGATTTTAAATAATTTTATCAATCTCCTCTTACTTAACTTTACAAGTAAAATTTAATTTCTAGAAATTTTAAATTCCTGGGTTTTTCTTTCAAATCAATTTGAAATCATAATACCAATTCAAAACCTTTGAATTTCTAAACAACTTGTTTCCTCAAAACAATTCGAAAACAAAATCTTTGGTAGTAATCTGTCACTTACAACTCGAAAATGAACACCAATGATGCAGCTGTCATCATCGGAATCTATTTTCCAGCGATCAAGTGAGTTCAATACTATATCACTTTTTAAACCCATTTCTAACATTTCCACTTTGATATTTATTTCAAAATATCCTTCCAATGTTTGTAAAACAATTTAAAATCTCTCAGGATTTTAAAATTCTCTTATACTTAATCCAAGTCCATTACAAACACTTATCCAAATTTCCAGGGTTTTAACTTCAATTCTGATTTAAATTCAGATTTAATTCATACCGTAATACTTATACAACCTTTGATTGGTTATTTACACAACCGTTTAATTTATAATCTTACTCGGTTAAAATAACAACCAATATATCCAATATATTATATCCATTTCAATATCAATTTTTGATATCAAAATATAATTTGGGTAAAATTATTTCATTTATCCTATTTTCAAAATATATTGTGTCGACCCATCGTATTAGAGTGTTTATAACCTCCTACCGATACAGTGGATCAAACTGATCGATCAGAACCCATAAACAACTCAACTAATAAATCACCACAATATAAAACAATTTTTTATATCAATAACAAATATGTTCACTCGTATATATACGCTCAACTCAATCTAGGGTATTACTAATCTCATCTCTACTGAGTCACGCCACAGAGCCAAGGTAATTACTTAACCTTAAGCTCTGATACCAACTGTAACGACCCAATTTTTGTCGACTTTGGTTATCACCATAAACTCAATGATGACTAACCAAACATCGAAAAATACCAGAAAGTTAATGAAAGAAATTAGAGGGTGAGGATAGAGAAGATAGAAACTTAGAATAGAAGAAGAAGAAGTAGAACACAACATCAGAGTAACACGAATCTCACATCGGAATGAACAACATATAATAGATAACATATCCTTGAAATAAAATCAGTATATGTACACAATAACATTATTACAACACTTACAACACAGCGGAAATAACTATAGCTATATAATCTTGAAGCCTCCTGCTCCATGCTCTTCCAGTATATCTGTAAATCCCGACTACTTGACTGCCCGTACAAAATTGGGCACCCAAGAGTTTAGGGAAATAAAACAAAATAAACTACGGGTCAGTCATGGGACTGGTATGAGTAAAACAGTTGAGTCATTAAATGATATCTCATAAGACCACACCGTATAACGGAACAGGTTTTTCCCTTATGAGAATCCAAATTAACCTTTATATCAAAATCCTTGATATTATAATAGTGTCTATCAACCACAATATAATAATCATCTAGCAGAAATGCTTTCATTTCACGTCCTACATATATAGTATATAATCAAAACCGCAAGCACGTATTGGGTAATGGATTTCCAACTATGACAGGGTATGGAACCACCTTTCGCAAGTGTACCTCTAAAGAGGAATACAATGGGTTCAACAAGAACATCTTGCAACCCGGCCACACATGACCGATCACTCATTTTGCTTGAGTGTATCGAATGTATATCACCAACGGTTGGGATCAGCAACCGTTTCCCGAAAGGGACAGCATCAACAATAGATTTTTAGAAGTAAATGAAACTCTAGATCAGGTGATTATACACCCTAATAGGTGCGACTTACATAGCCATGCTGCCTGCCCGATTTCTTTCATTTACCGGATGTGAGGCTAGAAGCTACGCTTATCTTTTACGTGCCACATCTTCATTCACTTAGAATGTCACATTGTCATACCCGCGAAATCACAAATTGATTTATCCAAAAATAACACGGGTATACAGCTAAGAGAAACGAATTCCTCCGCCACCAAACGTGAATACGTTTGAAGAGATCAACTTACGTGATTTATTAGATATACTCTGTCAGACCTTCTTCCATACAAGTTGTCCTGGGACTGGACAAACCGAAGGCACTATTCAGTACATCCATCTTAGGCAATTGTTATCTAAGATTTATACAACATCCCTTGCACTTTACTCTGTCTTCAATTATCTTTAGCATATATGATTCGCAACGCTTATGCCAATACAGAGTGGTTCTTTGGATATTAATCCAACCGGTCTCTCCATATTAACAATGTTAAAATGGTCAAAAACTTCGATAGTCGGTGAGTAAACTATCAAAGAAAAACAGGTGTGCAAACAACGATATTATTTCCAGATGGAATTATCGATCTAATCATCAAACATATATATATATATATATCCTCATTTTATATGTTTAGAAAATATGCGTTATTAACAATGGAAAACATTTCCATGGCTTAATTTCGTATCACTATTCTTCCACATCTATCAGACTCTAACTATAAACTAACAACAACTTCCTAAGTATAAACCCCGAAGGCCGAAACCAACATCAGATCGATACTCAGGAAACCATTCAACTTATTAATCTCTAGTCAGTTTCTAATTTTTGCTTAACTCAATTTGATTTACTTAAATCGATTAACTCTTATTTGATTAATTCTAATTCGATTTAACTCCATTTGCTTAACTCTAGATCGCAACGATCTCAATGGTTACGCCTGATTCCCTGAGGAAACATCCGACCGTCGTAGGCTATCTGCAGCCCTGCGAATTACGCTAGCAGTCGTGCAAAATGGCAACTTATCCTGAATAACTATATTTGACTAACTCTATTCGACTAAACATATTCGATTAACTCGACTTCGAATAACTAAATCCGGTTAACTCTTTTATATCTCGTCAACTTACTTTTTTATAAATCTTGTTTATTTTCCCAATAAATATTCCTTTTATAAATTCTATTTACTTTCTAAATAAATATCCCTTTATTCTATTTATTTTCTAAATAAATATTCCTTTATTCTATTTATTTTCAATATACTTTGAAAATTCCACGTATTTCTTACGGTATTTAAAAATACCAATTAACCGTGGTCGATATCATTCAACACACAGAATCCACAACAGATTTTATATCACATCATATATTACAATATATGAACAGAACAGTATTATAAATATTGAGGAGTCCAGTTGGACCCCTCCCACCTGTTCCCCTGCATCACGTATGTTAAACAACACGAGTATAAAATATTCTGATAAACAGAATCAATATTCGATTTAACGATTTTTATATATCGTTATCTATATTTTCAACTAATACACAAACAATTCAACCAAACAGTTAACACACAGCAATCAGTCATCATTTATCAGTTCTAAATATACGTTATAAAAATAGAACTGTTCAGAGTTGGTGAGTTTTACTCACATTGGCAGTTCATCGTTAAATAACGATAAATGGTTGTTTGATTTGAATCAAACAATTTATTTTGCCATAAATTCAGACGAGCTCCACTCCACTCCCAGTCAGTTCCATTGGGTAGTGTCCGTCCATACGATTCCAACGGATATTGTTTTGCTGAATTTCGACACCGTATGGATAAGTTATACAGCTTATAAGTTGGTACAAAAATTGAATTAGAAATAATTAAATTCCCTTTATAATCAATTTGGGCTTTACCATTCTATTTCGGCCCATTCACCCTCCAACCCGCATCAATACATTGCCCTCCTTCTTCCACAATTGAAAGTCGCGACTACAGGAAACATCACAGCCATTTCGACATCTTCTCTCCTCCACCACTCTTCCTATACACCACCGAATCATACCAAAACTCCATCAACAAGCTTCTCTTTCAACATACTCCATATTCAAACCATAAACGCCCAACTCGCGATGCCCACTGGAAATCTGATCCCACCCATTTCCAGGCGCCTACAGTAAAAAGCACCGAACCCTTTTTGACCCAAATCGAACCAAAATCCGTCTACTGCTGCTACTCCGCAAGACAAACACAACTAACATCTCCAATCCGACAAATAATCAACACAAAAGCAAAGATTTCAAGCCCTAGTTAACGCCGTATGAAACCAGCGATTTCAAAAATGGATCGAACCCCATGATACTTGTATACAAATGGAGAGGAGGATGAGAGGGTTTCAAAAACATGGGTTTTAGGATTTTTAACATTTTCTTTGATTTGTTTTCTGATTTTCTTCCTTGCTATTGATTTTCTGTGAAGAGGAAATGAAAAAGAGTGGCGTCTTAGGAGAACGTTTATACAAGGGATGAGATTTTCTTGTGTGGTTGAAAACATGAATGGGTGGCTCCTTTTTGTTCACAATTTTGTTTTAGATATTTTATTTTTATTCATTTTTTCTTTCTAAAAATTCGTGTGGTCATATATGATACCCAAAAATCACGAAACTGGACATGTAGCTAGAGTTCGACATTTCGATCCCAACGAAACTTGTTTCGTCGAATTCCGACTTCGTTTGCTCACACAGCGTATTTTTAAAGGTCAATTTATCGACTGTTTTTCACATTAAAATCCCGTACGGCCACATAAGGACTCTAAATATCACGGAAATTGAAACCTAGCAATAATTTAATATTGTAGATCCAACAAAATTAGTTTCGTCGAATTCTGAGGTCGTTTACAAAACTGGCTATTTTTAAAGCTCTAAATAACCCTTTTAAATATATAAATATATTTAACAACAATTAAATTTAATATTTAAAAAAAATAATATCGTATATATTCACATAATATATCATACAGCTCCACAATATTCCTATATGAATTTCTAACTCGATATTTCAAATCCCGATTAAATCGATATTCGATTTAAAATGAAATTTCTTTAATAAATCGATATAAATTATAAAGGAATTCCACAACGACTTTTCTAAAATTTGATTTGGACATAAATCAAAATCTACACAATGAAATCCCGATTTTTCTCTTCCACTATAAAAATATACTTCACCAGCTCCATACGTTTCTTGTTTCATAGAAATCTGATTTAAAACGGACCTTGTACATTCAGTTGAAGTTCAAATCACCAAATAGCAAACTGCCGCGCCATTTCGAGCTCGTTTATAATTATAATATAATTATATGTTCAAACTTCGTTTATATAATATATTCGTTAATACAATTCAACTCTAAACTGAATTATATATTATAAATAATCCAAATTACACCATACTATGAATTTCACTATTTTTGATTATTTCTGAATTAAATATATTATTCTGTTATTTAAATTAATTAAATATTCAATATAATTAATTCTGGTTATCGATATCGCCAACTCGATATTAAATAATTAAATTAATTAATTATTCGACAGCTAAAAATGCGGGTCATTACAATCTTTCCCCCTTAAAATAATTTTGTCCTCGAAATTGCTAAGGTAGGGGACGACCCTATCTACTGGGTAAAAATTTATCTGTTTACCACTTAACTTCAGTTTAAACTGAACTAATTTATTTTCAATTAAATATTAAATAATTCTTACCAATGAAAATTTTCAAAAATCCTGAAAATTTTCTATCACCCTAACTTTTCAAAAAAATTCGCCAGCACCTCCTTTGTACTGGTCAATAGCTCAAACTCCAACTCGCCTCTCTGGGCCATCTCCAACCCAACAGAAAATCAAACAGCCAAGCGGCTTGCCAATTTGGTTCATAAATCTTATATCCAATAGAAATATAAACTTGTACCTTTTTGTCGGCATATCATTATATCCTTTCCACCTGTTATCAATTCAACGGATATAAGGGTCATCCTAATCAAATTCCAATCTGTTTTTATCCACGAATCCAACCATTTGCTTATACAGAAGCCCAATTTCATTCTAACCCCAAATCAAAATTTCCCGAACTCTTAACTTATCCCTCAATTCCAGTTCAGATTATTCTCTGATCAATTCCAAATTTTAAATACTTTTATCAATCTCCTCTTACTTAACTTTACAAGTAAAATTTAAATTCTAGAAATTTTAAATTCCTGGGTTTTTCTTTCAAATCAATTTGAAATCATAATACCAATTCAAAACCTTTGATTTTAAAAACAACTTGTTTCCTCAAAACAATTCGAAAACAAAATCTTTGGTAGTAATCCGTCACTTACAACTCGAAAATGAACACCAATGATGTAGTTGTCATCATCGGAATCTATTTTCCAGCGATCAAGTGAGTTCAATGCTATATCACTTTTTAAACCCATTTCTAACATTTCCACTTTGATATTTATTTCAAAATATCCTTCCAATGTTTGTAAAACATTTTAAAATCTCCCAGGATTTTAAAATTCTCTTATACTTAATCCAAGTCCATTACATACACTTATTCAAATTTCCAGGGTTTCAACTTCAATTCTGATTTAAATTCAGATTTAATTCATATCGTAATACTTATACGACCTTTGATTGGTTATTTACATAACCGTTTAATTTATAATCTTACTCGGTTATAATAACAACCAATATATCCAATATATTATATCCATTTCAATATCAATTTTTGATATCAAAATATAATTTGGGTAAAATTATTTCATTTGCCCTATTTTCAAAATATATTGTGTCGACCCATCGTATTCGAGTGTTTATAACCTCCTACCGATACAGTGGATCAAACTGATCGATCAGAACCCATAAACAACTCAACCAATAAATCACCACAATATAAAACAATTTTTTATATCAATAACAAATACGTTCACTCGTATATATGCACTTAACTCAATCTAGGGTATTACTAACCCCATCTCTCCTGAGTCACGCCACAGAGCCAAGGTAATTACTTAACCTTAAGCTCTGATGCCAACTGTAACGACCTGGTTTTTGTCGACTTTGGTTATCACCATAAACTCAATGATGACTAACCAAACATCGAAAAATACCGGAAAGTTAATGAAAGAAATTAGAGGGTGAGGATAGATAAGATAGAAACTTAGAATAGAAGAAGAAAAATAACACAATATCAGAGTAACACGAATCTCACAGCGGAACGAACAACATATAATAGATAACATATCCTTGAAATAAAATCAGTACATGTACACAATAACATTATTAGAGTACAACACTTACAACACAGCGGAAATAACTATAGCTATATAATCCTGAAGCCTCCTGCTCCAAGCTCTTCCAGTATATCTGTAAATCCCGATTACTTGACTGACCGTACAAAATTGGGCACCCAAGAGTTTAGGGAAACAAAACAAAATAAACTCCGGGTCAGTCATGGGACTGGTATGAGTAAAACAGTTGAGTCATTAAATGATATCTCATAAGACCACGCCGTATAACGGAACGGGTTTTTCCCTTATGTGAATCCAAATTAATCTTTATATCAAAATCCTTGGTATTATAATAGTGTCTATCTACCACAATATAATAATCATCTAGCAGAAACGCTTTCATCTCACGTCCTACATAAATAGTATACAATCAAAACCGCAAGCACGTATTGGGTAATGGATTTCCAACTATGATAGGGTATGGAACCACCTTTCGCTAGTGTACCTCTAGAGAGGAATACACTGGGTTCAACAAGAACATCTTGCAACCCGGTCACACATGACCGACCACTCATTTCGCTTGAGTGTATCGAATGTATATCACCGACGGTTGGGATCAGCAACCGTTTCCAGAATGGGACAGCATCAACAATAGATTTTTAGAAGTAAATGAAACTCTATATCAGGTGATTATACACCCTAATAGGTGCGACCTACATAGCCATGCTGCCTGCTTGATTTCTGTCATTTACCGGATGTGAGGCTGGAAGCTACGCTTATCTTTTACATGCCACATCTTCATTCACTTAGAATATCACATCGTCATACCCTCACAAATTGATTTATCCAAAAATAACACGGGTATACAGCTAAGAGAAATGAATTCCTCCGCCACCAAACGTGAATATGTTTGAAGAAATCAAATTACGCGATTTAGTAGATATACTCTGTCAGACCTTCTTCCATACAAGTTGTCCTAGGACTGGATAAACCGAAGGCTTTATTCAGTACATCCATCTTGGGCAACTGTTATCTAAAATTTATACAACAGCCCTTACACTTTACTCCGTCTTCCATTATCTTTGGCATATATGATTCGCAACGCTTATGCCAATACGGAGTGGTTCTTTGGATATTAATCCAACCGGTCTCTCCACATTAACAACGTTAAAATGGTCAAAAACTTCGATAGTCGGTGAGTAAACTATCAAAGAAAAACAGGTGTGCAAACAACGATATTATTTCCAGATGGAATTATCGATCCAATCATCAAACATATATATATATCCTTATTTTCTATGTTTAGAAAATATGCGTTATTAACACTGGAAAACATTTCCACGGCTTAATTTTGTATCACTGTTCTTCAACATCTATCAAACTCTAACTATAAACTAACAAGAGAACAACTTCCTAAGTATAAACCCCGAAGGCCGAAACCATCATCAGATCGATACTCAGGAAACCATTCAACTTATTAATCTCTAATCAGTTTCTAATTTTTGCTTAACTCAATTTGATTTACTTAAATCGATTAACTCATATTTGATTAATTCTAATTCTATTTAACTCCATTTGCTTAACTCTAGATCGCAGCGATCGCAATGGTTACGCCTGATTCCCTCAGGAAACATCCGACCGCCGTAGGCTATCTGCAGCCCTGTGAATTACACTAGCAGTCGTGCAAAATGGCAACTTATCCTGAATAACTATATTTGACTAACTCTATTCGACTAACCATATTCGATTAACTCGACTTCGAATAACTAAATTCGATTAACTCTTTTATATCTCGTCAACTTACTTTTTTATAAATCCTGTTTATTTTCCCAATAAATATTCCTTTTATAAATTCTATTTACTTTCTAAATAAATATCCCTTTATTCTATTTATTTTCTAAATAAATATTCCTTTATTCTATTTATTTTCAATATACTTTGAAAATTCCCTTTTATACCTTCACGTATTTCTTACGGTATTTAAAAATACAAATTAACCGTGGTCGATATCATTCAACACACAGAATCCACAACAGATTTTATATCACATCATATATTATAATATATGAACAGAACAGTATTATAAATATTGAGGTGTCCAGTTGGACCCCTCCCACCTGTTCCCCTGCATCATAGATGTTAAACAACACGAGTATAAAATATTCTGATAAACAGAATCAATATTCGATTCAACGATTTTTATATATCATTATCTATATTTTCAACCAATATACAAACAATTCAACCAAACAGTTAACACATTGCAATCAGTCATCATTTATCAGTTTGAAACATACGTTATAAAAATAGAACTGTTCAGAGTTGGTGAGTTTTACTCACATTGGCAGTTCATCGTTAAATAACGATAAACTGTTTTTTGATTTGAATCAAACAATTTATTTTGCCATAAATTCAAACGAGCTCCACTCCACTCCCAGTCAGTTTCATTGGGTCGTGTCCGTCCATACGACTCCAACGGATATTGTTTTGCTGAATTTCGATACATATGGGTAAGTTATACAGCTTATAAGTTGGTACAAAAATTGAATTAGAAATAATTAAATTCCCTTTATAATCAATTTGGTCATTACCATTCTATTTCGGCCCATTCACCCTCCAACCCGCATCAATACATTGCCCTCCTTCTTCCACAATTGAAAGTCGTGACTACAGGAAACATCACAGCCATTTCGACATCTTCTCTCCTCCACCACTCTTCCTATACACCACCGAATCATACCAAAACTCGATCAACAAGCTTCTCTTTCAACATACTCCATCTTTAAACCATAAATGCCCAACTCGCGATGCCCACTGGAAATCCGATCCCACCCATTTCCAGGCGCCTACAGTAAAAAGCACCGAACCCTTTTTGACCTAAATCGAACCAAAATCCGGCTACTGCTGCTACTCCGCAAGACAAACACAACTAACATCTCCAATCTGACAAATAATCAACACAAAAGCAAAGATTACGAGCCCTAGTTAACACCGTATGAAACCAGCGATTTCAAAAATGGATCAAACTCCCTGATACTTGTATACAAATGAAGAGGAGGATGAGAGGGTTTCAAAAACATGGGTTTTAGGATTTTTAACATTTTCTTTGATTTGTTTTCTGATTTTCTTCCTTGCTTTTGATTTTCTGTGAAGAGGAAATGAAAAAGAGTGGCGGCTTAGGAGAAAGTTTATATAAGGGATAAGATTTTCTTGTGTGGCCGAAAACATGAATGGGTGGCTCCTTTTTGTTTACAATTTCGTTTTAGATATTTTATTTTTATTTATTTTTGCTTTCTAAAAATTCGTGTGGTCACACATGGTTTCCAAAAATCATGAAACTGGACATATAGCTAGAGTTCGACATTTCGATCCCAACGAAAACTGGTTTTGTCGAATTCCTACTTCGTTTGCTCACACAGCGTATTTTTAAAGGTCAATTTATCGACTGTTTTTCACATTAAAATCCCGTACGACCACATAAGGACTCTAAAAATCACGGAAATTGAAATCTAGGAATAATTTAATATGGCGGATACAACAAAATTAGTTTCGTCGAATTCTGAGGTCGTTTGCAAAACTGGCTATTTTTAAAGCTCAAAATAACCCTTTTAAATATATAAATATATTTAAAAACAATTAAATTTAATATTAAAAAAATTTATCGTATATATTCACATACGATATCATACGGCTCCACAATATTCCTATATGAATTTCTAACTCGATATTTCAAATCCCGATTAAATCGATATTCGATTTAAAATGAAATTTCTTTAATAAATCAATATAAATTATAAAGGAATTCCACAGCGACTTTTCTGAATTTGATTTGGACATAAATCAAAATCTACACAATGAAATCCCGATTTTTCTCTTCCACAAGAAAAATATACTTCACCAGCTCCATATGTTTCTTGTTTCACAGAAATCCGATTAAAACGGACCTTGTACATTCAGTTGAAGTTCAAATCGCCAAATAGCGAATTGCTACGCCATTTCGATCTCGTTTATAATTATAATATAATTATACGTTCAAACTTCGTTTATATAATATATTCGTTAATATAATTCAACTCTAAACTGAATTATATATTATAAATAATCCAAATTACACCATACTGTGAATTTCACTATTTTTGATTATTTCTGAATTAAATATATTATTTAAATTAATTAAATATTCAATATAATTAATTCTGGTTATCGATATCGCCAATTCGATATTAAATAGTTAAATTAATTAATTAATTGATAGCTAAAAATGTGGGTCATTACAAATTACCTTAAATTTTAATGAGCTTCTAGTGAAATTTGTTTATGATGGAAAACAGTATGTGTGGAAGGGAATTCAACCCGAATACATTCATCTAATTGATCAAAAGTAGCTTGATAAAGAGAGTTATAAGGGACACATGACCATGATACTATGTGCTAGAGAAGTGCTTACCTCTAATCAGGAAACCCTACCCATACCTACTAATGTTGAACCATTACTGCGCCAGTTTCCTGAAGTCACAAACCCTACAACCCTTCTACCACCTAAAAGTATGCATGATCACAAAATTCCTCTACAACCCGGCTCTAAGCCCATCTATCTCAAACTCTACCACTACTCCCGCTTTATCCAAAACGAATTGGAAAAGATCATACAGGAGATGTTAGACACTAGCATTATAAGGCATAGTTGTAGCGCATATTCCTCACCCGTGGTCATGGTGCGAAAAAAAGACGGAACGTGAAGATCGTGTGTTGACTACCGAAGCTTAAATTAAATCACCATCAAGGACAAGTTTCCCATTCCCTTAGTAGATGACCTATTCGATGAATTGAATGGGTCAGAGTATTTTTGAAAGTTGGATCTGCGATCTGGATATTATCAGATTCGTTTAAATGAAGAGGAATTGCACAGGACTGCTTTTAGAACACATGAAGGACATTACAAGTTTACTGTGATGCTTTTTGGCCTCTCAATTGCACCATCCACCTTCCAATCCCTAATGAACTCCATATTCAAACCATACTTGAGGAAGTTTCTGCTGGTCTTCTTTGACGAAATTCTGGTCAACAGCCGAACCATGAATGATCACCTAAACCATTTGCATGTAACCTTGCAGGTATTGAAAGATAACTCGCTAGTCATAAAACTATCCAAATGTACTTTTTCATGCAGCTCTATAGAGTATCTTGGGCATGTTATTTCCCGCAAAGGCATAGTTGTCACCCCCAGTAAAGTTGAAGCTATCCAGCAATGGATGATTCCTTAAAATATGAAGGCACTACGTGGATTTCTTGGGCTGACAGGGTACTACGGGAAATTCGTAAAAGGGTATGGATTGATTGTTAAACCTCTTACTGAGCTATTAAAAAAAGACGCATTTAGGTGGAATGATGATGCCAATGTAGCAATAGAGCAACTAAAAAAATGCCTCAGTAACCCACCTGTATTGAGTATGCTTGAATTTAATAAGAAGTTCATAGTAGAGTGTGATGCCGGCGGGATTGGTATTGGGGTAGTTCTGCAACAAGACAATAACCCTATAGCTTATTTAAGCAAGGCGCTACATGGGAGGACATTGCATTGGTCCACTTACGAAAAAGAGCTACTCGCCTTGATTCTTGCCACAAAAAAATTGAAACACCCCAGCTCCGTTGGGGTCACTCTCAAAAGGGATTGCCCTAATTTTGGTGGAGGTTTATAAGTATAATTCACAGATATACAAGACAGATACAAGAACACATATTTTTGAACAGCGGAAAAACAACAACTTTTATTTCATGAAAAAATACGTGTTACAACAACCACACCATAATTTTCTTACAATACTTCCAAAAACATAACATCTTCATAACTGTCTTGATTACATTATTTAAAGAAGCATAAAGAAAACATAAATAAACTGCAAAAGTCCCATAGTTGCTGTCCAAAGCCATAGTCCAAAACGAAAAGATCCAAGCAATACATTCTTTCTCTTCAAGCTGGATATGAAGGCTGGTCAAGCTGCGGTATTCCCTCCCTGTGGACCTTGGGGGGGGGAACGGAAGAAAAGAAGACGAAAGAAAAGTAGAGTCAGACATAAAGCCTGAGTAAGTCTAGGACTATTCAGTCTATGAATAAAGAACTGGGTATGATAAGTATAAACTAGAAATGGGAAAGCATTAGTTAAGTTGTCTAGGGTCAAATATACTATCGTACCCCATATTAATCTCTGTACCCGTATAAACTAGTTCCCAACAGGCACCCCATAATCAGGGTAAAGTGATCCATTTTATGATGATCGGCTCCTACTCGCATAGTTACATGTGTCTTACGGCCCCCGATGTTGTAGTTACCTATGCTGGTCCCACCATGGGGTGTATCAAGTCCCATGGTGGCGGCCCGACACAATCCTAGAATGCACAGGTATGCTACTGGTGCCCAGTGCCTTATTTTTCTGCGCCGGAGTGAGTGCACGCCCACACCCCATTAGAACCTACACTGCTGCACCACCGCCGTTGATTTGACCTCTTACAATCAGCCCAGTAATCGTGCCCCACCCTGTCTAGTTTCAGGGTATCATGACACACCTTATAGGGTTACTGCTGAAAAGGGTCCCCCGCTACTAGGTTTTCTATCTCTAGCCAACATGCTAAGTTGGTTAAGTGTTTTATAAACCTAACCCCCAATCAGTCTGTTTAGTTTAGCATGTTCCATCTTGATTAAGTATTAATATAATTTACTTAATCCTATCAATCCTGACTCAGCCTTAATTGTCTTATTAAAGCCTTGACCTCTCACATTAGGCAGGTATTGTTGTGGCTGCCTGTTGCCGGTTGGATCCGGGCAGTCTTACGCCACAACTCAGTCTAACCTCGGGTCCTTATTGGGCTCCGTGTTTAACCACCCACATTGGATAGGTATTGTTGTGACTACTGGACAGCCGGGCGGTTCCGGGCAGGTTTACATCACAACTCAATCCAACCTCGGGTTAAACACATCGTATTTTCTACATTTACATATTTTGTCTTTCTTCTTTATTTTCTTATATGTAAATATTTGCGGCCCATTATTCAAAATCAATTTAAGCTAATGGTGTAAGGGTTTACACCAATCATGGGCCCAACCCATTCTTGAATTTGGGCCCCTCTACTTTTATATTTTCATTTATTAATTAATTTGGCCCAACGCTATTTCCCCCGTTTAATACGTTCGTTTATTATAATATATGTTGGGCTTAGCCTTTTAAGCCCAACTTAGCCACGTGAAAAAGGGGAGGCTTAAAACGTGATTATATACACAAAAAGGGGAATGTGAGCGCATGAACTTGCAACATAACGTTGGAACTACAAAATAGAAACTGGTGTACTTGCATTGTGGTAACATATACTTTGGTCATAAAGCATAAGTGACATGAATCAAACCATGTAAACTTGCAATTAAGTTAAGAATGTAACTAAATTAGATATCATTATTGACACATAGTCTTAACTACAACATAAACCTATATTTTTACTTAGGCATAATGTCAAACATAAGCAAATCATGTTTATAAAATTACTATATGTTTACAAAGGTGCTTACTTTTGTAACTAATACAAAGTATAGTTCAACTAGAATTATTCCAACTTAATCATGATTTTTAATCTATTCACATAATCATGACACAAATATACCCAAACATGAAATGATGGTTTTTAATCTATTCATGTAATCATGGCATAAATATTCCTAAATATGAAATCATGGTTTTTACTTTATTCATGCAAACTTGCAATTGGAATGTAAATCTAACTTGGCTATGTGTCACATATATTATCATATAATTCTTGTTAACAATATAGGCCTAACATGTTTTTCAATTAGGCATAATACCAAACATAGCCTAGTCATATTCATAAAATCAACATAAGTTCACAAAGAGGCTTACTTTTGTTTCTAATACAAAAGTATAGTTTTATACATAGATCATAATTCCAACATAATTTCATATGAATCATAATACCCCAAATTTGATCCAATTACACACAAAGTGATTTTGTACAAAAATATACATTATGTTGCCATAGTAGCAAAACCACATACTTGCATGAATCTCAATTAAACAACCACAAAACATGTAGCTTCAACATGAATTACATACTTGCGAATATCCAATCGTATACTTGCATGAATCTCAAATAAACTACCGTTAACATGTAGTTTTTATCATGAATTACATACTTGCGAATATCCAATCGTTATATCACAACATTCCAAATCGATTAGAATCATAGCAACGCACAAATATGAATTACTATCACCACAAATCAAGTGTAATTCTCATTTTACACAAATCAAACATAGTTATTTAATTCATATCGGAATAGTACTCTACTTACAATCGTGTGACGAATTCTTCAATTCAGGAATCTGAATTCTGGATTTGGAGATGTTATTCCTTTGATGTAGGCGTTGATTTGATTTGTTTACGTTTAACTTGCAGTTGCTTTGTGCTTTAGAGTTTGTCTCCTAATCGTCTCTCAAATTGGTGGCTACTCCTAGTCGTTCCTCAGCAGCATGATGGCCTCATTCTTATTTTTGAATGAATAGATTAGGTAGAGTCTAGGGTCATTTTTATAGAGTTTATGAACTGATTAGGACCGTCGATGTTGCTTGGATTAATCGTAGCCATTCATTCGAAAGAGAGACCAATCAGGAGCTGACACCTAGCCCTAGTGACAAGGCAAGGCTCAGAAAATCGACTAAACACAGACCTGGCCAGCCAGGGTGGGCTGGGTTCGACCTGGCTCTGGGGCCAGGTCGACAGCCCAGTCGACACACAGGTCGACAGCCCTGTCGACCTGGCTAGCCCAGATCGACTGCCAAGTCGACTTGGGTGCCTTAGGCGGGATTTTTCCCGCCCTGGCCAATTGGGCCCGATTTTGAATTTTAAACTTGTTTTTCTGAGCTGTTTTCGTCTATTTGAATTTTAACCTGAATTCTGAAACTTCCGGAGGCCATATCTTCTTCATACGGACTCCGTTTTTCGAAAACTCGGACTCTATTTCGCGTATTTTTCCGAGACGAACACAATGGCGTATCCCGTTTCCCTTAATTCTTTGATTTGAAATTAGTTATACTTTAATTTATGAATTTCACTGTTATAGAATACACGGGGTGTTACATTCTCCCCCACTTAAAAGGATTTCGTCCCTGAAATCTTCAAGTTAGGAAGAATGTATATCCTAACATCCATCTACTCATCCATCAAACACGAGCATCCATTGTCCTTAAAAGACTTCTAATGCTTCATGATCATATGCGAAGTGTGTGTGTGTACGTGTATTTATCTAATGCAAAATCAGGCGGTCTACTGATTCAGTTGACCTCCTTAATGCGAATTATGTAAGTGCCATGAATCCATTATGTATGCAAATTTTCCTATTCATGATTCTACATGAGTGCACAATCATTCATACAAATGCAACATCCATATGACAACACATTAAAGTTCAACCATATACGAATGCAAACATATATGCATATGCAATATGAAGTGGCTGAGCCGATCTAAAACCTAGATTGTGTGTGTATATGCAACCACGAGCAACCACTAGCAATCACTTGCAACCACTTGCAACCATCATCCATAACATGTTTCAATTACATGTTTTCATCCAAAGAGTTTCTACCTAAAAGATAAGGTCGAGGAAATATACCTAAAAAGATAGATAAAAGCGCAACTTAAGGAAAAAGAAAGATCAAGGATGTACCCTCGAAAAGAAAAGGGTAGGCAGTGCGTATTCTAGCTTCAGTTTCCCAAGTCGCGTCTCCCTCGGCGTCGCTCCACTGAACTTTGACGAGTTTGACTTCGCGGTTGTGTAGCTTCTTCACTTCCGTTCCTAATATGCGGGTTGGAACTTTCCTCACGGTTGCTTCGCGCTCCACTTCAGCCTCTTCTAGGATATTTGGCTCTACCACTTCAGCAGACTCATGTAGACATTTTCGGAGATGTGAAACATGAAAAACGTTGTGAACTCCGGCCAGCTTTTCGGGTAGCTCTAATCTATAGGCCATTTTCCCAATTTTCTCGATGATAGGGAATGGCCCTACGAACCTTGGTGCTAGCTTTCCTGTGGTTCCAAAACGAACAACGTTCCTTAGCGGAGATACCTTAAGAAAAACTCTGTCCCCAACCTCAAATTCAAGGTCGGTCCTCCCCTTGTCGGCGTAGGACTTTTGTCTGTCTTGGGCCGTCTTCATCCTTATTCGTATTAAGTCTACTTTCTCTGAAGTCTCTCGGATCATATCAGGTCCAAGTATGAGCTTATCAGTAGACTCCCACCAACAAGTGGGCGATCAGCACGGTCTTCCATATAAAGCTTCGAAGGGTGCCATTCCGATGGTTGCTTGATAGTTGTTGTTGTAGGCAAATTCCACCAAAGGAAGATGGTCTTCCCATGTCCCTCCGAAGTCAAGGACGCACAGTCTTAAAAGGTCCTCCAAAACTCTGTTTACTCTTTCTGTTTGGCCGTCGGTTTGGAGATGATAGGCTGTGCTCAAGCATAACTGCGTTCCTACTGCTTCTTGCAGACTCCGCCAAAACTCACTGGTGAAGATAGGGTCTCGGTCACTAACAATGCTGGATGGTATTCCATGGAGTCGAATGATTTCCTTGAGGTAAAGAGATGCTAGGGATGAGGCAGTTCTTTTACTTTTGACAGGTAAAAAGTGGGCGCTTTTAGTAAGCCTATCCACTATTACCCAAATGCTAGTGTTGCCTCTCCTAGACCTAGGCAGCCCATCGATGAAGTCCATTGAGATGCTATCCCACTTCCACTGCGGGACCTCTAGAGGATGTAGCAGACCGCCAGGCTTTTTCTGTTCCGCCTTAACCTGTTGGCACACCATACACTTAGAAACGAATTCTGCCACGTCCTTTTTCATGCCGTTCCAGAAGAAAGTTCTTTTTATGTCCTTGTACATTTTATCTCCGCCTGGGTGTATCGTCATCCTGGAGTGATGTGCTTCCTCGAGAACCCTCTTTACTAAATCCCTTATCTGTGGGACGCATAGTCTTCCGTCTCGCCTTAGCCAACCCTTATCGTCGATGGAGTATCTGTTGAGGTGACTTGAAGTCTCACCCCTAATTAGCCTATCAATCGTTTCCACAAGCTGAGAGTCTTCGCGTTGTGCTGTCCCTATTGAGTCCACTAAAGTCGGGCGCACTTCGAGAGATGCCAGCAAGCCTGGTACAAAATCGGAGGAAGGCCTAAAGTCGAAGCTGGCTATAAACTCTTGGCTTTGTCTTTCAACAAACAGTGGGCTTAGGGTCAATTTCTTTCAGCTTAACGCGTCTGCCACTACGTTGCCTTTGCCCGGAGTGTAGGAGATCTCGAAATCATACGAGGCAAGAAACTTCATCCATCTCTGTTGCCTCAAGTTAAGATCTTTCTGCGAGAAAAGATATTTCAACGATTTATGGTCAGTGTAAAGTTCGAACTTCTCACCTAGGAGATAGTGTCGCCAAGACTTGAGTGCAAAGACGATGGCAGCTAACTCAAGATCGTGGGTTGGGTAGTTCTTTTCGTGCACTTTCAACTGCCTCCCGCCATAAGCTACTACCCTTCCTTCTTGCATTAAGACGGCGCCTAGCCCTGTCCCACATGCATCTGTATAAACAGTGAACATCTTGCTTCCATCTGGCAACGTCAAAACTGGGGCTGTTGTAAGAGCCCTTTTTAGTCGCTGGAAAGCAAACTCGCAATCCAAGTCCCAATTGAACACTAGATTCTTCTTGGTCAATTTCGTGAGCGGAGCTGAGATTTTCGCAAAATCCCTTATGAACTTTCGATAGAAACCTGCTAGTCCTAGAAAACTTCGGACCTCAGTTGCATTCCTTGGTGTCTTCCAATCCTGTACCGCCACTACCTTAGCAGGGTCCACTGCTAACCCTTGTTTGGATACTATGTGCCTAAGGAACCTCACTTCTTCTCTCCAAAAGTGGCATTTGGAGAATTTGGCTTTTAGCTGATGGACTCGCAGAGTTTCCATGATTGCCCTTAAGTGCTGAGCATGTTCCTCTTCACTCTTTGAGAAGATAAGGATATCGTCTACGAAGACCACTACGAATTTATTGAGGAAATCTCTGAATACCCTACTCATCAGGTCCACGAAGTAAGCAGGTGCATTTGTCAAGCCGAAAGGCATGACAAGCCATTCAAAGAAGCCGTCTGGGGTTCTGAATGCCGTTTTATCGATACTATCTTCAGCCACCCTTAGCTGATGAAAACCGGTCGCTAAATCGAGTTGGGAGAAAACAGACGCTCCTACAAGCTGATCAAACAAATCGTCAATTCTAGGGAGAGGGTGCCTATTCTTTTTCGTTAGCTTGTTGAGCTCCCTATAGTCAACACATAGACGGAGTGAACCATCCGCCTTTGTAGCGAACACCACTGGAGCGCCCCATTCTGAAATGCTCCCCCTAATGAACCCCTTTTCTAGAAGCTCTTTAATCTGTTTACTGAGCTCTTTTCTTTCCCGTGGAGCCATGTGTCTAACGGGCAACGCAACGGGCTTTGCATTGTCTACAAGGTATATGCGGAAGTCTATCTCCCGCTTCGGAGGCAAGCCCTTCACCTCTTCGAAGACATCCGGATATTCCCGGACCACTCTAACTGATTGCAAATTTTCAACAGAGGCATCTAGCGATTCAAGGTAACTAAGCATAACCGCATACGAGGGATTACAAGAAATTTCCAAAGTATTACCGAGCTGGGTTAGGAGCCTAACAACCCTTTTCTCACAATCAAGGATGGCCCCATTACTGGATAGCCAATCCATGCCCAAAATCAAACCATATCCCGAAAAGCCCAAAACAAAGGCACTACATTGAAATTCTATGCTTAGAATAGAAATTTTCAATCCCAAACAGATCATAGACAAATGAGCTGGGCCCCCAATTAGGTTTGAAACAATTAAGGGGTCCTCTACCATACTAGTTTTTAGGTGCAGATATTCTACTAAAGCAGACGAGATAAAGGAGTGTGATGCGCCAGAATCAAATAAAGTGTGAACGGGGTGATCATAAAGATAAACTACACTTTCTACAGAAGTATTTATACCTCGCTGTTGCAGAGGTGGCGCTTCTAGCACATGAACTTGTGCCCCTGAGGTGGATCCAGCCCTCTGCCCCTGTCCTCGTTTCTTTGGGCAGTCCTTAGCCCTGTGGCCTGTCTCACCGCAAGAAAAGCACCCACCATTCTCCTTGGCCTTCTTTTTCCGGCAATCTTTCACTAAGTGCCCCACTTTGCCACAGAAATTACACTTCCTCTTCTCTTTGTTGCCTTTCCCGCCCTTCTTAAAGTCTGTCTTCTTAGGCTGCAAACCCTCTTTCTTCCCTTGAGAGCTTTCTGCCTTTGTCTCCTTCTTGCCCTTATCATCTTTGTTCAGCAATGCCATTTGTACCAACCTTTCATATGTAGCTCCCATGGGTATATGGGTCATGGCCAAACTGTGTAATGGCTCATTCAACCCTTTGACGAAACGGAGAGCCTTCTTGTGCGGGGTGTTGACTAGGTCCAGCCCAAACCTAGCCAGCTCATCGAACTGATTAACATACTCTTTGACTGTCTTGTTCCCTTGCTTAAGAAATAAGAATTTTTCCAACTGCAAACTCCTTTCCGCATCTGAGAGAAATTTAGCCTCAAACCTTGCCCTAAAGTCCTCCCATGTCTCCACTGGTCTTTCTGCATTAGTGACTTCCCACCAGTAGGAAGCCTCACCCTTTAGTAGCCATACTGCCAGTTGTACTTTCTGTCTATCTTCTACCTCAAAGATGATGAATAAGTCCTCGGTTTCTTTCAGCCAATTTCTAGCTGCCACGAAGGACTCAGTTCCATGAAAATCCTTTCCTCCCATAGCTTTAAAATCTTTACATATCTTAGCAAAAGTGTTTCCTCGCGGAGGAGGTGGAGGAAGAGGTGCTGCTGCAGCTGGCTGATTTCCTGCAGCTGGGGGAGGAGGAATGGTAGGACCTGGCTGAGTGGCCCTTGCTTCTAAGAACCGTCTAAACCAACCAGGTATTGGTACACCCTCTGGCAAGTTAAGTTCTTCGGACATGCTGAAACAAAAAGGATAGATTCAAAATGAAGGATAAGAGATAGTACCTATGGCTTTGGGGGGGGGGGACTTTGCCTTTTTAAAATAAAATAATATTTTTCTTTTAAAAATGCTTCTTTAAATTTCCTTTTTGAAAATAATTTTTCAAAACTTTTTATCTTATCTGGTAAACCTATGCTCTGATACCAAGTGAAACACCCCACCTCCGTTGGGGTCACTCTCAAAAGGGAATGCCCTAATTTTGGTGGAGGTTTATAAGTATAAGTCACAGATATACAAGACAGATACAAGAACACATATTTTTGAACAGCGGAAAAACAACAACTTTTATTTCATGAAAAAATACGTGTTACAACAACCACACCATAATTGTCTTACAATACTTCCAAAAACATAACATCTTCATAACTGTCTTGATTACATTATTTAAAGAAGCATAAAGAAAACATAAATAAACTGCAAAAGTCCCATAGTTGTTGTCCAAAGCCATAGTCCAAAACGAAAAGATCCAAGCAATACATTCTTTCTCTTCAAGCTGGATATGAAGGCTGGTCAAGCTGCGGTATTCCCTACCTGTGGACCTAGGGGGGAAACGGAAGAAAAGAAGACGAAAGAAAAGTAGAGTCAGACATAAAGCCTGAGTAAGTCTAGGACTATTCAGTCTATGAATAAAGAACTGGGTATGATAAGTATAAACTAGAAATGGGAAAGCATTAGTTAAGTTGTCTAGGGTCGAATATACTATTGTACCCCATATTAATCTCTGTACCCGTATAAACTAGTTCCCAACAGGCACCCCATAATCAGGGTAAAGTGATCCATTTTATGATGATTGGCTCCTACTCGCATAGTTACATGTGTCTTACGTCCCCCGATGTTGTAGTTACCTATGCTGGTCCCACCATGGGGTGTATCAAGTCCCATGGTGGCGGCCTGACACAATCCTAGAATGCACAGGTATGCTACTGGTGCCCAGTGCCTTATTTTTCTGCGCCGGAGTGAGTGCACGCCCACACCCCGTTAGAACCTACACTGCTGCACCACCGCCGTCGATTTGACCTCTTACAATCAGCCCAGTAATCGTGCCCCACCCTGCCTAGTTTCAGGGTATCATGATACACCTTATAGGGTTACTGCTGAAAAGGGTCCCCCGCTACTAGGTTTTCTATCTCTAGCCAACATGCTAAGTTGGTTAAGTGTTTTATAAACCTAACCCCCAATCAGTCTGTTTAGTTTAGCATGTTCCATCTTGATTAAGTATTAATATAATTTACTTAATCCTATCAATCCTGACTCAGCCTTAATTGTCTTATTAAAGCCTTGACCTCTCACATTAGACAGGTATTGTTGTGGCTGCCTGTTGCCGGTTGGGTCCGGGCAGTCTTACGCCACAACTCAGTCTAACCTCAGGTCCTTATTGGGCTCCGTGTTTAACCACCCACATTGGATAGGTATTGTTGTGACTACTGGACAGCCGGGCGGTTCCGGGCAGGTTTACATCACAACTCAATCCAACCTCGGGTTAAACACATCGTATTTTCTACATTTACATATTTTGTCTTTCTTCTTTATTTTCTTATATGTAAATATTTGCGGCCCATTATTCAAAATCAATTTAAGCTAATGGTGTAAGGGTTTACACCAATCATGGGCCCAACCCATTCTTGAATTTGGGCCCCTCTACTTTTATATTTTCATTTATTAATTAATTTGGCCCAACGCTATTTCCCCCGTTTAATACGTTCATTTATTATAATATATGTTGGGCTTAGCCTTTTAAGCCCAACTTAGCCACATGAAAAAGGGGAGGCTCAAAACGTGATTATATACACCAAAAGGGGAATGTGAGCGCATGAACTTGCAACATAACGTTGGAACTACAAAATAGAAACTGGTGTACTTGCATTGTGGTAACATATACTTTGGTCATAAAGCATAAGTGACATGAATCAAACCATGTAAACTTGCAGTTAAGTTAAGAATCTAACTAAATTAGATATCATTATTGACACATAGTCTTAACTACAACATAAACCTATATTTTTACTTAGGCATAATGTCAAACATAAGCAAATCATGTTTATAAAATTACTATATGTTTACAAAGGTGCTTACTTTTGTAACTAATACAAAAGTATAGTTCAACTAGAATTATTCCAACTTAATCATGATTTTTAATCTATTCACATAATCATGGCACAAATATACCCAAACATGAAATGATGGTTTTTAATCTATTCATGTAATCATGGCATAAATATTCCTAAACATGAAATCATGGTTTTTACTTTATTCATGCAAACTTGCAATTGGAATGTAAATCTAACTTGGCTATGTGTCACATATATTATCATATAATTCTTGTTAACAATATAGGCCTAACATGTTTTTCAATTAGGCGTAATACCAAACATAGCCTAGTCATATTCATAAAATCAACATAAGTTCACAAAGAGGCTTACTTTTGTTTCTAATACAAAAGTATGGTTTTATACATAGATCATAATTCCAACATAATTTCATATGAATCATAATACCCCAAATT
Source organism: Allium sativum (assembly GCA_030737875.1). Taxonomy (NCBI): domain Eukaryota; kingdom Viridiplantae; phylum Streptophyta; class Magnoliopsida; order Asparagales; family Amaryllidaceae; genus Allium; species Allium sativum. The sequence goes on along the minus strand of CM060924.1, from coordinate 411,977,739 downwards.
TGATCCAATTACACACAAAGTGATTTTGTACAAAAATATACATTATGTTGCCATAGTAGCAAAACCACATACTTGCATGAATCTCAATTAAACAACCACAAAACATGTAGCTTCAACATGAATTACATACTTGCGAATATCCAATCGTATACTTGCATGAATCTCAAATAAACTACCGTTAACATGTAGTTTTTATCATGAATTACATACTTGCGAATATCCAATCGTTATATCACAACATTCCAAATCGATTAGAATCATAGCAACGCACAAATATGAATTACTATCACCACAAATCAAGTGTAATTCTCATTTTACACAAATCAAACACAGTTATTTAATTCATATCGGAATAGTACTCTACTTACAATCGTGTGACGAATTCTTCAATTCAGGAATATGAATTCTGGATTTGGAGATGCTATTCCTTTGATGTAGGCGTTGATTTGATTTGTTTACGTTTAACTTGCAGTTGCTTTGTGCTTTAGAGTTTGTCTCCTAATCGTCTCTCAAATTGGTGGCTACTCCTAGTCGTTCCTCAGCAGCATGATGACCTCATTCTTATTTTTGAATGAATAGATTAGGTAGAGTCTAGGGTCATTTTTATAGAGTTTATGAACTGATTAGGACCGTCGATGTTGCTTGGGTTCATCGTAGCCATTCATTCGAAAGAGAGACCAATCAGGAGCTGACACCTAGCCCTAGTGACAAGGCAAGGCTCAGAAAATCGACTAAACACAGACCTGGCCAGCCAGGGTGGGCTGGGTTCGACCTGGCTCTGGGGCCAGGTCGACAGCCCAGTCGACACACAGGTCGACAGCCCTATCGACCTGGCTAGCCCAGGTCGACTGCCAAGTCGACTTGGGTGCCTTAGGCGGGATTTTTCCCGCCCTGGCCAATTGGGCCCGATTTTGAATTTTAAACTTGTTTTTCTGAGCTGTTTTCGTCTGTTTGAATTTTAACCTGAATTCTGAAACTTCTGGAGGCCATATCTTCTTCATACGGACTCCGTTATTCGAAAACTCGGGCTCTATTTCGCGTATTTTTCCGAGACGAACACAATGGCGTATCCCGTTTCCTTTAATTCTTTGATTTGAAATTAGTTATGCTTTAATTTATGAATTTCACTGTTATAGAATACACGGGGTGTTACAAAAATGGTCACAGTATCTATTAGGAAGAGAGTTCATCATTAGGACAGATCACCAAAGCCTAAAATATCTCTTGACTCGGAAACTGCATACGGGAATCCAAGCAAAGTGGTTAGCTAAGCTACACTATTTCGAATATCAGATTGAATTCCGTAGTGGAAGGGAAAATATTGTAGCAGATGCTCTGTCAAGGAGGGATGGAACAATTGTGAACCCTAACCAGGAATATAAAGCTTTATCTCATGTACAACCGAGTTGGATAGAAGAACTCAGGGGTACCCTTACTCAATCACCCTTTTATATCAAACTTACTCAGCAAATTCAAGAGTGGAACAAAGTTGTAGAAAAGTATAAGGTGGCGGACAGTTTGATTTTTCATAAAGGAAAATTGGTTATTAACCACCACAATGGCTCGCTGATTAAAGCATTGCTTAATGAATTCCATTCTACTTTACTGGGTGGGCATTCAGGCATAAAGGGGACATTAAAGAAGGTCAAGACCGTGTTCCACTAGAAGAAAATGAGGAGGCATATGGATGAATTTGTTAGAGAATGCGACATCTGTCAAAGAAATAAGTATGAAAATATTAATATTCCAGGGTTACTTCAACCTTTACCCATTCCAGAAAAAATATGGACTGACATAAGTATGGATTTCGTCACTGACTTGCCAGAAGTAACCGATACACTGTTATATTTGTTGTTGTGGACCGGCTATCCAAATATGTCCATTTATTCCCTCTCGCACATCTGTACACTGCAAAAGATGTGGCACAAGTCTTTTTCCATGGTGTATTTAAGTTACATGGCCTACCATCCACTATCGTTAGTGATCGCGATGTCCTGTTCACTAGTACTTTTTGGACCGAATTATTCAAGTTGCAAGGCAGCACGCTGAAGTTAAGTTCTACTTACCATCCTCAAACGGATGGCCAAACCGAAATCATGACAAAATAATGGAGAGTTACCTGAGATGCTTCGTGAATCATAAACCACACAAATGGTCTAAATCGTTAATACTTTTTGAATATTGGTATAACACGTCTTGAAAGACGTCGACAAACACTACCCCTTTCCAAGCCGTGTATGGCATAGCACCCCCTACCCTATTAACCTACCTTCCGAACTCGGCTAAAGTGCAGCAGGTGGAAGAAGAACTGTTTTCGAGGGACATAGTTATGCAGATGTTGAAAGACGGCTTGAACATGGCAAGAAATAGATGAAAAAGTATGCAGACTTGAGAAGGACAGAAAGAAGTTTTAAGGCAGGAGATTGGTTGTACCTTAAACTGTAGCCATATCGACAAATAACAGTGAGAAATTACAAGATAAACAAGTTGTCACCTAAGTATTACGGTCCCTATGAAGTAGAAGGAAGAATTGGAGATGTTGCCGACAAACTGAAACTGCCTGCCCATGCCAAAATCTATCCCGTGTTCCATGTATCGCAGTTAAAGAAGAAGATAGGGCAGGGTGTCATTATTCAGGAAGATATGCCTTCGCGTCTGGAGGAAACTATTAAGGAGTAAGAGACCATCCTTGATTGACGAAGCATGCCAAGAAATAACAAGCCTGTGGTGGAAATATTAGTCAAATGGAAGGATTTACCCGAAAAAGAAGCAACGTGGGAGGATTACTGGGAGATGATTAGGAAATATCCAACATTGGACCCTGAGACAATGTCCGTTTTTTAAAGGGGAGGGAGATGTAACACACAGGAAATTCTTAGGTCCTTTAAATCGAAAGGAAGCCGTGATATTACTGCAGCAAAGATCCCTCATCTAACATCTTCGGAGACTTCACCAGAGTTGGGAGGTGCGAGGCTAAAGTTGTTATGGTAACGGTAAATTTACCATTACCATATCATTACCAGTCGATCGGTAACCAATTTTGTTTGAAATCAGTATACCAGTTAAAACGGTATGATAACAGTAATTTTACTAGTTAATTTAAAACATATGTATATTCATCTGATATGTTTTATTACAATATGTAGTTCAATAACCAGGTAAAATAATTCCATGTACACTTATTTTCTTTCTTATTTATGTTTTTTAATAAACTAACACTACATATAGTATAATAAATCTACGTTGTGTACAAAAAACGTGTCAAGATATAAACTTGACGGATAAACGGTAATTTACCATTACCAATGTAACGGTTACCAAATTATCAGCATACCAGTCGATCGATAACGGTAACAGTAAGCAATTATGGTTTACCAGTCAAAATGGCACGGTAACGATATTTACTAAATAGTAACGGTAACTATTACCATAACAGCTTTATGCAAGACCGTTGGGTTCATCAGAAAGTAGAGGAGATGCGGCCACTGGCAATGGACTGGGTAGCAGGAGATAAGTTGAAGGAAAGAGGTATGCCTGCAAACTGTGTGCTCGTGTGCATACTCGGAGCTGTTGCAATGCTGAAGTGGCATGATGCTGAGTTGGCAAGATCCTTATGTATATATAAATAGGGTACTGCCGGTGTAAGAAAGTAGTTGAATGAATAATATTGCTCTGGTTAATACCTTGCTTTTGTTCATTCTTGCATTTCTTGTTGAAATTTCACTGCAATTATCCCTCTTCTTAAAACTCTTTGAATCTGCAATTTACCTCAACTATGTTAACCACCTGAAGTACTAAGCAAAAGAAAACAGATCATACCAATGTACCAATCCATCTAAATGTCCAGTTTGCCTTGAAATTTTGAAGTAGTGAAGGGTAAGGCATTATGAAACAAAGCAAAGTTTTGGACCAAGATCTTAGATTGCACCAATCCATCAAGCTTCAAGATTTGGTCCAAATCCAACTTTATCTCATATAATATTGCACACCTCCTTAACAAATTGAATCTGAAATTTACTTACAGAAATTTGTAGTGCTAACATAAACGAATCAACAGAAACAACCGAACATACCAAGCTCAACAATTTGTTGAACCACTAATGAAATCCTAAGCTCAACAATTTGTTGAACCACTAATGAAATCCCTTATGCTATTTCTTGTTTTCCTCTTTTCATTGCTTTCAGTGTTAGCCCAATAGAAAGGCTAACACAACACATCGGCAATGGTAAGCAACTTTGATCTACTAGCAAAATCGTGAAAACAGCAGCAGCAACTATGATCGTACTTGAGAGCGACTTAAAATCACACCACTTAAAACAAAGACTGCAGTGCAAACAAACAAATAAAATAATTGAGCCCAAACCAATGTAACAAATATGAATTTGAATCCATTTAGATCAAAGTTTGATGTTCTCGTGCATCAATTCAGAAGACAGAAGATATTGCAATATACAGTTTGCATGTCATCTGTAGCACAGATGAAAAATAAATTTCTTCAGTAAAGCTTTGTTCTTTCTTGATAAGTATTTTGCTGCTTAATATTACAAATCCTTTGGTACACACTGACAAAATTTACCAATTATATTTAGATTATTCTTTTGTTCACACAAAGCACATTTCAAACTATTCATAAACTGAAACATAAAAATGAATGCGACAAACAGGTATTTTTCCATATATTAAAAGTACTTGTTGACATAAGCAACGATCCAGATATTCTCCATAAATTGGAAATCATCCAACTTCTGTATAATGTGAAGGAGCTCGTTAAGGGATCACAAAGAGTCTTCCAAACGTATCATCAGGTATCATTAACTTGAGAGTGAAACACAAAGCTGGGAAATGTTGTTGTTATGTCCCTACAAGAAAATTGCAAAATGAATTGAAACTATAGCATGCATGACTGATGAAAAATAATAATGGAAAATGAAATAGCAGAATATGCACTTGAGGTATTGTAGGGTCATGTTCTTTAGTAAGGATGGATGTCTCAAAACTAAACTTCGCCATTCTTCTTTGTCGATTTTCCCATCATGTTTTGTATCAGCTTCTTCAAATGTCTGATCAAAAAAGAAGAAAACAGTCAGTTAGGTTTAAAACCAATAGACATAACGTATGTTCCACAATGTTCCTTGTATTATACATATAAGTGCATGTAGCAAATATGCAGGTAAAATCAATATTAAGAACTACTTGAATTACCACTGTCGCCTCGAGGAATATTTAGCACACATCTTCACTTGGTATGTTTAGTTTGTAACTACAGGGCATATTTCATGTCATCATATGAGCGGCACTATTCAGTGGGGGCAAATGCCAACAACATTTTGTTTTATAAGAGGTGAACAATATTTTATATAAAACAAATACAAATTGAATCCCGTTAAACCAAATTCGGAAGAAACTCATAAAAAGTTCAGCATGGCGACATTGGAACATTTTGTGTCTCAAATTGCTTACCTTATCAATGATACTTTCAATGACTTCATCTGAAAGGTTCATTCCCGACTCGGCAAGTGTAGCCACTACCATTTGCTTAACCTGTGAACCAAAATTACATACGAGATAACATAGCAATATCCCCAAATAGTTGTCGCACATAAGTTATGTAAAGTGTGAAAATACCAGATATGAAATGACTACAATATCTCAAGTCAGGGTTGTAGGCTTGTAGCCAAATTCCCAAGTACTTGGGGAAAGTTACAAAAATGATTTCTACAACCAGCAGTTATGCTATAACATTGCCAGCGTCAGAAATGCTATACTTTATAAATACAGTCGTCATATATGCTATACTTTACTCCAAGTTAGTGATAGTAGTTGAAAGGTATACAGAAGTGTGGAAATGATATAACTGTTTCTAAGCCAATATTTCTGAAGATGGGTAAGTAAACTGAACAAGAACCGTGCAACAGTCAACTTTGTCTAAACCAGGTGTAAAGGTGCAACTAAAGGCGACGCATAACGTTGTCTAAAATGGAACTGATCGTGGTTGAACGAAATCCACGCATGAACATAATTTTTCATAAAATATCTAGAAGATACAGATATTAGCATCAACAATTCGATATAATCATTGAAAATATACCTCTTGTCTCTCAATGAACCCTTGCTGCTTGAGATCATATAATTGGAAAGAAACTGCATGAAATTCGAATTAGTTTTTTTTTTTAAAAAAAAATCCAGCATTCCTTAGAGTAGCATCTATGCAATTAAAAGCAATTTCCAACAACTGCATTCTATGCAGAAGTATTATAAAGTCCAATTGCTATCCCTGCAAGTTGTATCTAGCAACAGTTTGCAGACTGAAAAACTCAATAATGAATAAATAATTATTTCTAACACATCAGACCAACATGCACACATGTAACTAACAGATACACAAAGTTGAGTTACAAAAATGAATATATATACGTATGAGGAAGGATATAAAAGGCCTTGTATTTAAGCTTTCCATCGCTAAGTTTTACAATGCTAACGAATGGACATGAAACATAACTTACATTCAATCTTATCATCAATTGGAGCATTTGGATGGAAGACAGAAAGAGCACGTGCGAATTCTTCAAATCCTAGAATTCCGTTATGTTTTGTGTCAAACAGGTCAAATACCTGAAAATACAGCAGGCTGTTTAGTTGTTGGTACTAACATACAGATTATGATAGCTATTAGCATAAGGAATTATATTATTTACATTCGACAATAGCATATAACACTGTTTTCCTTAAATCTTATAAGTGAAGAAGTATGCATATGTGACCATTTCATAGTCCCTCAATGATAAACAATTCGGTTGTTTTTAGAGTTCGAATAACCGAAGAAAGAGGATAAAAGTTTTTATATCAAAATAAATCCATGTAACCAATTTTAAGAACCGACAATTTGATTAATCTGACCCGGTTACAGTTGAGGGGCGATAGGAGTACAAAGACATGAAATTGTATCCCTTCTACACAACCGCACGTGCATGTGTGAGTAGAGAGAGGGAGGATTAATGATCCGTATTTCCTTTATTTATAATAACTTAGTAACCTATTTGTATGGGTCATTGGATTTTTGAGTAGTTTGATCACATGAAGATGTAAGAGAAAAAATAATGTGAAAGTGTGAGGGCGAGCATCAAGTATTCACACCACATGTTTCCAATAATTTATCATTTTCAATCGCTCATAGGAAGGGTCACTTAAGAGTTAAATATAAAGGGGGCTATGGACCCTTCTTCATACATGTACGTACGCATATGGGGATAATATATGTACAAGGGGGGTGACAAAATCACCTTCCTTATAAACCCCACTGTCATCTCTCTTTTTTGTGCAGAAGGAAATAAAATCTAGATCGAGGTGAATTTTTGTAGATATGTTGTACTGGTTAGCAATATCATCTCTACAACTATTTAAATCATTCGAAATATTTAACTACTCAAATTTGCATTTCAAACCGATAACAAATATAAATATTTTTAATGCTTTACATTCACTTAATGATTTGTGTAAGACAGATTGCATTTGAATAAGACAGATCTAAATTATGGTCAATATAACATACTGAATTAACATAATGAAATATTAATCATTCAGTATCGTTTATAATAATATAAAATTCCACAATTCACATTGAATAGTATTTTTTTTTTATAAGTAGAAAGTTAATAGTTGGTAAATCTATTGTAGTATGTTCAATCCAAATATTAAAGAAGTAAAATTAATTTTCTCATTTCTTTTAGTTACCCGTTTATCTTACTTACCGTTCTCTTAAAAAAAATTATCATGCAATTTCTCCAACCTAATTAAGGTCGATTGAAATCAATGATAATTGATGGAAAAGAAGGTTGTGTCCTCTTTTAAGCAACCTTCTCCTAGGATTCTTCTAAATAAATAAATTGGCTAACCTACACGTTTTAGAACTAAATCCAAAAACTAAACTTTAATATTAATTGTAGGCATGAGAGGTAGGATTAGGATAAAAAGGAGATTGCCAATTTATGAGTATGCAAGTGTGATTATGCATCTAGCAGAAAACCAAGGGACAATGGTCGTTTGAGTTTATGAGAGTGGGAAGGTTCATCATGATTCTTCTCTTTTTGTCTGACAGTACGGTATTTACATTTGTATAATGTATCTAACTATAATATGTTGGTTTTAGATCTATTTCCAGTAAGATTAATATAATGTGCAAAACAATATAAAATCATTTCAATACGTTAATCATTTGGGCACATTTTATAATAATATGAAGTTACAAAATCAGCTTCCAGGAGCAATCATTCACTGCTTGATATGAAAAAGCTAACCATTTCGAATGATAATAATAATATTGGATGTCTTATGTACACTTAACTTCGTTTGCATATCATGTTCTACCTTTAACAATACTTGAATTTCGATAATTCCAAACCAACAAAGAAGATTTAGTGTTTATTGTGATTTTTGGATGTTTTGAAAAAGTTTTTATGATTATACATAGGAAGGATTTCACCGAAGAAAATGAAAATCAGTGATTGAATTCTGATATTTATGTACCGCTTTGTCGTTTACTTTTTCATGTTTTATTTGATTCAATTATCACCATTTTTTAGATATTTATTAATTTCAAAAGACAAACATTGAGATTTTGTTTAGTAAAGAAATAATCAATTTAATTTGATTGAAACCCTAATAGTTTACATGTATAATCAACCACATTCAGTATTTCACAATCAACATTATACATGAACATAGCCTTAAAGGACAAATATTAATATTTTTATTTTTTTGGTTAAAAAAATTATCACATTAAATTTGATCGAACCTCTTAATAGTTTTACATGTATAAATTAATTACATTCAGTGTTTAGCAATCAACATTATAAACAAACACAACCCTATATAATAATTAACTCGTATTCTAGTTATTTATTTCGTTTTGTTTAAAAAATGGTCCGCTACATAGCCTACATACATATATATATATATATATATATATATATATATATATATATATATATATATATATATATATATATATATTAAGCAAAACAAATTATTATCCACCGAATGGCTTTTCATAATTACAATTGGACTTTTGGTATCATGCAATTCTTTTGGAACACACAACCCGATCAAAAAAGGAGTGCAAATTACATATATATTTTAATTAGAGTATAACACGAATTCTTTCTATCAAAAATGTCACACGAACTTGTCTGGCCGCTATCACAATGGTTAGACGCTTCGGATTTAGTCGGTGAAGTCACAGGTTCGAATACTGCTTAGCGTGATTCGAACCATTGGCCTGAACATATGTTGACTAGTGTATGTTATATGTTACGTGAGACTTGTAGTACAATATTATACTGCCATTGAAGTACCCTTTTTTTTTTTGGTTAAAAAAACACACACACACACACACACACAAAAAGCAGGAACTGATCATAGTATTTTAAATCTTCGTTATGAGTTTTTGTGACTTATGCACCAACTGTTCGGTTTAATTTACCAATGTTCACAGCGTTAAGTTCAAATAATATTATTCAAATATTGACTGATATGTTATCATGTGTAGTTGAGCCACAACTCAACATCAACTAATAGTTTTTGCCTCTTGGTTGTAAAATTCAAAGGTTTAAAGTTCTGATTTATTCATAGTAAAACCTAATAAAAAACTAAGATTAAATTCCAAAAAGAAACTTCAAACAAAATAGTAAAATCTATCAGCACATTCACCATGACAAAAGCAAGTCTCAAGCTTTGGACTTCAAACAAATCAAACATTTAGACGAACATTTTATTTTAATTTGATTTTTGAGTATATTTTAAAGGATCTTTGAGTGATGAGTCAAATCATCGAAGGAGAACAAAATTTAAAGAAGGAAAAAAGTCATCATAAGGATAAGAAAAATGAAAAGATAACAAACAAAGTGATTACTATAAGGTTTTGATAGGCAACAGGTTCATTATGAGTTCATCAATCCAAAACCAAGCTGTTAGAAAACATGTAACAGCGGAAAAACAAATGTAGTTCCAAATGTAGCTATTATTTGGTAGTTATTATTTCTTCAAATTCGATGTTCTCTAGAGCTTGATTGTGATAACAAATATACCTACGGGAAAGCTCCACACCAACATAACTTCTAATATCTACTATAAATACGATGATAACATTTTCTATACATGCATTAATATTCTATGCTACTTCACACCAAAAGAAAATTCAAAAGCGATGTCCTAATTGGGTGACATTTTCCAAAATGTGCAATAGTTCTTAACATTTTGTTCTATTGTATGGTTGTTTGGCTACCCATTCTTGATACAAATCCGTATAATACTCTTTTGACTATATTAGATTGGAAAATCAACGAATTCACGCATTTTTCAACAAACAATAACAAAAAGATGTGTTTCAAAGCTTATTACAGAAATAAATGTATTCTATCACATTAGCAGACACCTGAAAAAATGAACTACTACGACCTCAAATTGCGCCAACTTTTTTCCTTTTCCTTAAATTTTATTTTGCTTGGTTTAGGGTAGTGCTAACTCATTTTTTGCCCGATTCAAAATATTAGTTGGTGCATTAAATTTTTACACAACAATATTTTACTTTAAATAAAATCAAAAGGCGCCACACCGGTTCATCTCTCCAAGCGTATTCCATCGTGTTAGAGACAAGCTTGTCTCTGTAACATGTTCCAAAATATGTGTTTCCGTTGTTTGTTTAAACAAATCTAAATGAAGAGTTTTTCATATTATATTTTAATGGAACTTCCACAAAATTCAAATGACCTTGATCAGTTTTCCTCCTAAAACACACATTTTTAAAAGATATTTATATGGTGATCAATACTCGTTCTGGCAACAATTTCTTTGATCAATCATGTATTGGTACTTTTTAACATATTTGCAAATCAACAATAAAAACATTTTTACATTTAATAAAACCCTCCAGGGATTTCGTATAGCAACATATTCATAGATTATATAAATGGTCGCAGTTTAGCATTGTGTGCCTTTTAATGAAACCATTGATACTATCGCACACTACATTTGTTGTGTATAGTAAAATCTGATTTACTACACCTTCGTGAGTTTATGTTATAGCGTCAACGTTAATTGCTTCATGAGATTATGTTATAGCGTCAACGTTAATTTGCTGGAAACGTTACCAGACAATTAATTTTTAAAACCATTAAATATTATATAGCTTAAAAAGCTATAGTTTCAATTTAGAATTTTCAAAATGATACTTTATTTATAAAATATTTTTAAATTTGAATAATTTTTCCAAAACTTTGAAATTCTACAAAATATATATTAGCAAACAATTAACCAAAAACAAGTTTATCAGATAATACAGCACTAGTATTTCGGCACATATTGTGCATGCACATATATTTTATAGTTTTCTTAATATACTGCAGGAGAACCCGGCGAACCGGTAAACTGCTGAGGGAAATTAAGTTGTGCATGTCCGCCTCAACTTATGGCACTTATAAAATCTAGTATCCATATCACAAACTAAAATGTATGTTAATAAGAACTGAAACGTGGTTCAAACTTTCTAGTTTTTAGAAGATAAGAATTCAATGTCAAATGAAGATGAACATGCATTGGATAGAACATGGGAAAAAAATAAGTACTTGACCATTTTATTTCTATTTCCTAATAAGAAGAATTCTATGTTTATAGATAATTCATCCAATGATAATTTTTTGGTATTGCAAAAAAGCTTCACCAACGTATTTGCATAATATAATATATAGATGTAGACAGACAGATAAGAAACATTCTCAGAGAACGGTAAACTCATTGTGCAAGACTCCCAATTATTAAAGTATCAAGGTGGGGTTACCAATTCACCACAAAAATTGAAGAGGCACTGGCTGTGAGTCCATAACTCAAGCATATAATCCGTAAAAACAAATTGGTTACTTTACCATGATGTCAAGCCCTTGTGTCGCAATACATTACAATTCAGCAGGGTCTAAGTGAACTTACTCGATCAGCAAATAGGCTCTCTTTTTTATTAGTTTTGAAAAGTGCTAACTGGAATTCTTCCTGGAACACAGATAATCCACATTATTACCAATCATTTGTAGATATTTAGACTAGCTATCATATATATACATAATGACTGCACCTTCATACCTTATTGATCAATCCATCATCAATCACGGCACTACTAATCTTTTTGAACAATTCGTATAATGCTTCTATTTCACTCACACTAACTGCAAATCGAAAAAATGTATAATGACATTCACTTAAAATAGTTCAAAATACCAACGAATTAATCAATAGAAGATAAATTAAAACTTACACACTGTTTCTCTAGCTAACAGCTCAGGATCCTCAAGACCTGCAGTCTTTTTATACAAATCAAGATCGCAACATTTTACCAATAAAGAACACAGATGTTTAATCCCTTCCAACATGATAAATTGTTTCTAGAGGATTCCTGCTCATCAACACATTCCATACCTAAAATTAATAAAAATGCATCATAATCGTATTTTTGTCAACTAAAAACAAAATTGCAGTGAAAGAATTACCTTCGAATCATTTACAGCTTCTATTAGCCGAAGTCTAAAAAAGCAAGCCGAATTGCAGCAAAATACTATGCTAAAAGGACAAATCTGCAAGGAAAAAAATAACTTATTTTAATCCATAAACACAGCAAAATTGCACGAAGAAGTTAATCTTTAAGACGAGATTCACCTGGGGAATGAAATTGAAATATGATTCGATTCCAAATCGAATAATTCAGTTAAGTTTATGCTAAAAATGGTGGAATAATAAGAGGGCAATATGATAACGAAATGACCTCAGGATTGTAGAATCGTTGCTGATAGATTTGGATCTCTATTATTTTGCTTTGTATGGGGTCCATTTTCGATAATGTAAGATCCAGCCCATTTGCATGATTATCTACTAAAATATTAAGAAATAAGTTTTGCAAATAACGCTGATTTATGATTAGAATCAGTCAAATTATGCTCATAATTTTGCACACATAATCATCTCCATGATTCCATAAAGCATGATTGATTAATTGTCCAAGGTGTCATGTTCAATAATTATCTGTCCTTTCTAGTTTGAGCACCCCAACATATCTAGAAATCACTAAATAACTTTCAACTCATCAACATCGGTATTTATCGTCCCTCGTTAACTTAATCTTGAAAACTTTCATAACTAGACGTGCACGAAGTTCTACAACAAATTTTCAGACAACCAACAAATCCAATGCTTTTTAGGTGCTCCTTACTCGACTCACGATTATGTTTACGAACTCGAAACAAACTCAATGGCTTTGTTGTAACACCTCCATCATCATGAAAAACTGGATCTTCCTGCGTTCATTGCTACGAGCGAATGAATCCACGTTCAATATCCTTACTCTGTTAGATTCTCATATCAACCTTGATTTGGATTAAACTAAATAAATATCATGTGATCAGTTTACCATTAGGTGAAGCATATGTTGGGAAAAAAAGATGAAAATATTATAGGTATACTCTACCATTATTTTGTATATATTCATATCTATGTTACAATTAAATCATTACAAAAATAATGTTTATTATCAAGCTTGTGATGTCCAGTGTTGTGGATCTTTGGTGTAGATATGAAAATTTAATTACATCCCACTTAGAGCTTACTCACATATTGAACGTGATGGATATTTGTTAGTGCTTTCGGATTCAATGGTTGGTGAATTGTGATCGATATGCTTAGTCATAACCATATTTCTGAAAAATAGCATTGGTATATGCTTACTGGAACATAGGTTGGTTGTGATCCTTCATTGTCATTTCTGTAACACCCCGTAAAATATACCCTAAATAGACATAGATATTAAATTAAGAATAAATAATAATAATTAATAAAATATTAACAGGCTATAAATATGAATATTGGATAATTGAGAATTAAGCCATGAAAATATTACCATTGTATTCGTGGCGAGATTCTTGTCTGTTTTCACATTTTATTTACCAAAAATGGAGTTCGTATGAAAACGTTACTAATAAAATAAGTTGTACGAAAATAATATACGTGTAGCATTTGAAATTTAAACTGTAAATATAAAATCTGGAATATAAATAAATACCTATGGCATAATGGAATATTCCTTTTGGATTTCAGAATTGTTTCTCTCTCTCTCTCTATACACACACACAAAGGATGGGGACATGAATAAAAAAAGGAAACAATCATTCTAATTAATTACGTATTTAATAAAATAGAAACCGACCTGGAGATTAGATCTCCCCACGTTGACCCTTAACGGGGTCAACTGCTCCCCTTGAGGGGGGTTGACCGCCCTCCTAGGGAGGGTGTCGACCTTCCTTAAGGCGCGAGGGTGGGTAGAGGCATGTTTTTGTAAGGATTTTTATATTATTATTTTGTTGGAATGGACTGTTCAGATTTTATAAAACTAACCTGATGGACCACACACACTCCAGCAAGTATAAACAAGGCCCTACCCTCTCCCCCAACACCTTACATTCTCTTCTCAACTCTACCTTCACTCTGCTTCTCCTCCATTTTTTTTGTATTATAGAGTTTAGGCCAGGTTAGATTTCTTCTACTTCCCCAACCTATTTTCTACTCTAGTTTCTTATTAGAAGTTGGAATTAGAATTATATATGTGTACAAGCCTCTAATTTGATTCATATATATATATATATATATATATATATATATATATATATATGTGTGTGTGTGTGTGTGTATATATATATATATATGTATGTATATATATATATACACACACATATATATAGGAGGAATATTTGGAGTATACTATTTCGAGGAAGCAATCCAAATTTTGGACCTACACAACTTTGTTATTCTTTTCATTGTAATTCCGTGAGTCGAAATTTTATATAAGTTTACTATTTTCTATAATTGTAGTGTAGAATTGGATTGTTATGTCTAAAAGAGATTTGGGATTCTTGTGAAAACATAATATATAAATCCCTCAAATCACTTATCTAATTCAGAAATAGCCAATCATGTGATATTGTTAGGTTTTGGGTTATGAATATAATAAAACGCTGGATTTTTAGTTGTTGTTTAATTTTGATATTGGTCTGATCACTTGTCTTCATTTTTATTATAAATATTGAGTTATGAAAAGATACATATTTGGGTACCGTAACTTACATATATTTAAGCATATATTTTTCTTATAAAATAGATAGTTTAAATGTATTAAAACACGTGTTACTAGAATCTAAGTTTTTGTACAAATTTCATATAAAAAGTAAAGCAGTTCCAAAAAGAAGTTATACATATTATTGTCATGTTGCACCTTGTTCTTTCTTTTGTTATTGAAATAATCCTTAGAACCTAGGTTACAAGTTATTTTGTTTATGTACGTTATTTCCATATTATCGATTTGAATTGAATAAACATTATATGCTATGTTGATGAAGTTTGGGAAATAAACTTGTAAACCTTAATTTTGCTTAGGACTGATATTTCTACATTTTATGACGTTTCTTTATGCATGCTTTACTTACGTTTTATTTATTACTAGCGTAAGTAACATGCTATAAATGTGTTTAATTGGGAATTCAAATTTAAAATGTCCCTATAGGAAAATTTGTACGTGTGTGAGTATTAATGGCTTTTTATTATTAATTAATGGCACATGGACACGAGGTTAACCCCTACTTGTAGTAGAAGCCTACCTGAAACCGATTGGCATATCCAACATCCACAAGAAGTTGAGTTAATGTGAGATGTCTAGTTACATGGGCCATTATAATAAATACATGAAGATGTGAGGTTAAGCCCACTTATAATAGAAGCCTGCCTGGAACCACCCGACAAATCCAGCATCTGCAAGTTATCGGTTTAATGTAGGACGTCTAGTGTACATATATATATTTGTGTAATATAGACCTGCCTTGAGGAGGTATTAAGTGGTTGACATACCTTGTTTGGGCATTAAGTGGTTAGGACTAGATCCATTCCTAAGGTTCGCTCCTTGGTTTTGGACTAAAGTCATAGGACCCACGCTTATTGGGATTTAAGTGGCCATTGGGTCCGCCTTTCTCTTATAAACTTATGAGGTATTAAATGGTCTTAAACAAATGTGATAATGTTTGAGTGAGGGTTGTTCTCTTAAAGTTGTTCGCTTATTATCTAGGGGCTATGTAAGGATGAACTAGGGATGAGCTTTAAGAGTTCCATCGATCATGTAAGGGGAACTGCCTGTATAAGGGAAGTATTAAGTGGTTAGGAGTTCACCTGTAATGACAACTAGATTGTAAAACAGGGGTCCGTCGGGGGAAGGTGATAAATGATGATTAGTCGTCTACCCAGCCTATAGATAATAAGTGACTGCTTATTGTCTCTCAATTTACATTGAGAGTATATTTAATAACGCTGGCAATTAAAAGACGAGGTCTTAAGTGACTAGGGTTCGCCATAGGGTATTAAGTGATTGAGGGAATCCGCCCGTAAGGTACTAAGTGATCGTAGGAATCCACCCATAAATAAATATAATTGGCCTTAAGTGACCAAATGGTAGTCTACCTCAAAGGGTATTAAGTGATTATAGAAATCTACTCTTACGTGTACATGTGACCTTAGGATAGTCTTCCTAATTAATGCATGTGTATGACATATTGAATTGTGCATTTAATTCGCTTAGACATAACCTAATAAATTTATATAGCAAGTATAGGAAATAGATTCCTTTATGCTTATATGATTTTCATTCACTAGAACTTGTTGTTTTGATCCCCTCCTCTTAATGACATAGGTTAGTAGGTGGGAACTCTTGATAGATGATGTCATGAAAACTGGAGTCGTGGCGATGGAGATTTTATTTCACTTATTATTATGTCTAGCAGTCATTTGTATTTATGGGATATTATTTATGTACCTTGTTATGACATTTGGAAATTTTAATGTAACCGACATTTTTTTAGTTCTTATGAAAGGTTACATATATTTTGATTATTATATTTTGTCCTATCCGCTGTGAGATTTTGATTTCTTTTTAGTTTAGCCCTATTATTTATTCCTTATAGAAACCAACAACTTTCTTAGAATGACTCTAAGTTCCGATGAGCCTTTTCTGGGTTGGGATTTAGGCCTATTTCGGTGGTTGTTACATTTAGTATCAGAACCTAAGTTACCGTATTACAAGGAAAAATACATATGAGAGACGTGCATGTTATTTCAAAAGTTTTTCAAGTTATATATACATATATATACATATTATACCCCTATGACATACGTGATTATATTAGGCAATCTCTTTCTTCCTTTTTGCTTTTGTCTTAGAGACAATCTTAAGGATTTCCACTGAAGGTTCTCCTCTAACAAATAGTAGAAATGGATGAAAACCAACCCGAGCAAGAGAATCCTGCTAGACCTCGATACTTACTCGAATGGTTTCGGCAGTATTTAAGGACTGTGGGACAAATTCTTATTGCTCCTACTACCCTAGTGGAACCAGCAGCTCAATCCGCTGACGTGGGCCTTAATTTCCCTCGTCTCTGTAAGGATTTCATAAGTCTTGGAGGCAAGCCCTTTTTCAAAACAGATGGATTTTTGGAAGCTAAGGCATTGTTATCAGAGTGCGATCATATATTCGAGGTTACAGGATGGGAAGACCCGTAGCTTTTTGACATCTTAAAAGTGAAGCGTTGGAATGGTGGAATATGGTTTCTGAGGAGAATGCAAGTAGGATATTCTCATAGGATGAATTCAAGGCCCGAATTGAGGTTAAATTTCTACCTAATCCGAAATGAGTTTACAGATAGAGAAGTTCATCCACCAAAAGCAAGGAGAATCTCCTTTAAGGGAATACACAGAAAAGTTCATAGAGTTGTCTAAGTTTGGTTGGAGCCTTATACATAAACCTATGAATAAGCCACTAAGATTTGTAAAGGGACTCAACTCCCCTCTTAGAGAGATGTTATGGGATCAAGCGACTTTCGGAGCAACTTTTGAAGCACTGGTGGAGACTGCTATTTTATTCACTACAGGGGAAAAGAAGGAGGGTAAGATTGAGAATAGTGAAGGTTCTTCAAGATTTGGAAAGAATAAGAAAATGATCTTTTGGTTGAAGAAGAAAAATGGGAAATTCAACAGAGAAGCTAAAGTGTGTGGGAGATGCCATAAGAAAAGCCATGAGGCCAAAGACTATAGGGTCAATCTGGCAAAGCAAGAATTCAAGGAAAAGTGTTCTAATTGCCATGAATATGGACATATTTCTAGGAGCTGCCCAAATCCTAAAGGAGGATCAAGTGGGAAGAATTATGCTTTAGAGATAACACCCCTTCAGAGTCAACCACCGAAAGACTAAGGACAACCAACTCTAGAAGGTATCATTTATATTTCAGGGACTTCTATTCATACCCTATTTGATTCTGGAGCATCTTATTCCTTCATAGTTAGGAGCACTATTGATTTCTTGAAACTTCCTACTTCTATTGCTAGCAGTTCGATAGTGGTGTCCAACCCTATCGGAGGAGCTAAGCAGCTCTTGTTTATATGCAAAGACCTAGTACTAGACATCAACGATGATGATTTCTTGTGTGATGCGTATGTTTTGAACTTTAAGGGTTATGGACTTGTCTTAGGAATGGATTGATTATCTTATTATGGGGTCATACTTGATTGTAATAGAAAAATCATTTGTTTCAAGAGTTGTAGAAGTCGTGGTTTAGTGATTCCTTGTAAGATTGGAAATATAAGGGATTCCACCTCGTTGCGTTCTTTATCTTCTCATTTGGAAGGGTCACTCTCAATGCCCATTGTCTGTGTGTTTTCTGACGTCTTTGAAGAAGTGACAGGGCTTACGCCCCACAAGGAGATCGCCTTTAGAATAGATCTCGAAGACGCTAAACCTGTACCATTGCCATTAAGGCATATGGCTCCTAAGGAAAGGAGAGAGTATGATAAGCAAATTTTTGAGTTGGTACAGAAAGGATTCATCCAGTAGAGTACTTCGGAGTGAGGAGCACCCGTAGTTTTTTCCACTAAGGTCGATGGATCTTTAAGACTGTGCATCGATTATAGCGAGATGAATAAGTTTACCAAGAAGAGTAGGTATCCGTTGCCTAGGATAGATGACATATTCAATCATTTGGGAGGTGCCAAAAATCTTTTCTCAATTGGACCTAGCAACAGGACTTCATCAATTATGGATTTCAGAGGAAAGCAAACCTAAGGCAGCATTTAGGACACTCGATGGTTTCTTTGAATGTAAAGTGATGCCTTTTGGGTTGATGAATGTTTCCACCTTTTGTATGGACTTGATGAGTAGAGTGTTTAGAGGCATTCTTAATAAGATAGTTGTGGTGTTTGTAGATGGCATTCTCATATTCTCCAAGGACTTTAAAGATCATGAGAATCATCTAAGAGAGGTCCTAGGAATATTGAGGAAGAATTAGCTCAAAGCTAAGTTTTCCAAGTGTCACTTTTGGAGAGAGGAAGTCAAGTTTCTTTAACATGTGGTCTCTGGGAAAGGTTTGGCTGTGGACCCTGTAAAAGTGGAAGCTGTTCAAGGATGGAAGATTCCTCGCAATGGTTCAAAGGTTAGGAGTTTCTTGGGGATAGCGGGTTACTATAGGAAATTCATTAAAAACTTACAAGGATAGCAGACCCTTTGACTTGTTCGATTAAGAAGAACCTTGAGCTTGCTTGGAGCAATACGTGTGGTAGTGCTTTTAAAAAGTTGAAGGTGTGCCTTACAAATGCGCCTATCCTTACCATCCCTATTGATACTAAGATGCTTACAATTTTCACGGATGCTTGTGGAATAGGATTAGGAGCAGTGCTTATGTAAGAGGGTAGGATAATTGCCTATGTAGGTAGACAACTTAAAGATCACGAGAAGAGATACCCTATGCATGATTTGGAGCTTGAAGTCGTAGTGTTTCCCTTAAGATGTGGAGGCATTATCTCTTAAGGGAAAACTTTGAGCTTTTACATATCATAAGTCCCTCAAGCATTTATTTTCTCAGTTGGATTTAAATCTTAGGCATTAGAGGTAGATGGAATATGTAGCTTTGTTTGATTTCAATATCCAGTATACCCCTGGGAAGGGTAACGTTGTCATAGATGCTTTGAGTAGGAGACACGCTGCCCTTAGTGCTATTGCCAAATGGAGACTGTTAGAGTTTCTTTCCAGTTTTAACCTTCAGCCTTCATTTGAGTCATCTTAAGGATTTCTCGCAGTTTTGGAAGTGAGATCAACTATGATGGATGTGATTAAGCATGAGCAAGGTCTTTATGAGGAATTGAGGGTATCGAGGAAAAGATTGCTAGAGGATAGCATTTTCCACATTGTGACAGATATTCAGTTGATAGTGATGGGAGTTTGAGAAGGGACGGCCAGCTATATGTTCCTAGAATTGGTAGTCTGGGAGAAGAGATCCTCAAGGAGTGCCATCGTTCGAGTGTGACAATACATCCCAGAGGGATAATATGTTTAAGGATATGAGGAGGACTTTATGCCGGGAAGGTATGAAGAAGGATGTTGCTAAGTTCGTTGCAAGGTGTTTGACTTGTCAGAAAGTCAAAGAGAAGCAAGGTAAGCCTAGAGGATTATTATTACCTTTGGAGGTTCCCACTTGGAAATTGGAACATATCTCTAAGGATTTTGTGGATGGGCAAGCAAGGACTCAAAAAGAGGATGAAACCATTTGGGTCATAGTGGATAGATTGACCTAGAGTGGCCACTTCATTCCAGTGAAGAAGAGTAGGACCACAACTTCGTTGGCCCAGCTTTATATCAAGGAGATAGTGCGACTGCATAGGATTCTGATGAATATAGTAAGTGATAGAGATCCATAGTTCACTAGCGAGTTTTGGAGGACCCGACGGACAGCTTTAGGAATGACGCTTGATTTGAGCAATGAATATCACCCATAAACCGACGGACAAACTAAGAGAGTCAATTGAGTTCTTAAAGATATACTTAGAGCCTGATTCATCAATTTTGGAGGAGCATGGGAGCAACATTTAAAGTTAGTAGAGTTCTCGTACAATAATAGTTTTAAGTGACGATTGGTATGGCCCCTTACGAGGCATCGTATGGGCGGACATGAAAATCGCCAACTTGTTGGTGGGAAACTACTGATAAAATTCTAATTAGACCCGATCTTATCCGTGACTCCATAGAAAAAATTCTTTTCGTACGACAAAGGATGAAGGCAGCCCAAGATCGGTAGAAATCTTATGCTGATAGAAGGAGGAAGGAACTTGAGTTTAGTATTGGTGATTTGGTATTCGTAAAAGTTTCTCCTTTTCGGAAAACCATCCGATTTGGAAAGAGTGGGAAGGTAGTTCCCAGGTTTATTGGGTCGTTTAAGATTGATGATAGATTCGAGAAGTTGGCTTATGATGTGGAACTTCCCAAGAGATTATCGGGAGTCCATAATATTTTCCACGTTTCTTACCTTAGGAAGTGCCTTCACGACTCTACCGTTAGACTCGAGCTTGATCAAATTTGGGACCTGGGGAGCTTTGAGTTGGAGCCTATGATGCCTTGTGCCATCACGAGGACTGTGGAGCATGAAATCAAAAGGCTTCGCAACAAATTCATCAACCTTATCCAAGTGCAATAGGGAGATAAACCTGCGGAAAGCGTATAGGAAACGAAAGAAAAGACCAGGCAAACTCATCCAGAGCTTTTCACGGGTACTTATTTCTTGTAAATTTCTTTTATGGTTGCATTATGGTTGCTAGATTGGATGGTAAGAATTGTTTACAACACAAATTCACTAAGCACTTGTATAGAGATTATATGCATATTAGGTGATTTTGCATATATACAACATTACATATTACACTTTCACACTAGGATTAAGCTCAATTAGCAAGTCTACAGTACACAACCACGTTGAGTATGACTGTTTAATGGATGTTTAAATAATGAATTGGATGTATAACATGTTTGTTATAGCTAGTTGTGTTTTTCTCCCTTTGAAAGGATTATGGGATGAAATATATTTTAAAGGAGGAAGAATGTAACACCAATAAAATATACCCTAAATAGACATAGTTACTTAAATTAAGAATAAACAATAATAATTAATAAAATATTAATGGGTTGAAATTATGAATATCGAATAATTGAGAATTAGGCCACGAAAATATTACCATTGTATTCG
Organism: Allium sativum; assembly: GCA_030737875.1. NCBI lineage: Eukaryota > Viridiplantae > Streptophyta > Magnoliopsida > Asparagales > Amaryllidaceae > Allium > Allium sativum. Next base: position 411,955,611 of record CM060924.1, on the reverse strand, counting down.
TGACGAGATTCTAGTCCGTTGTCATATTTTATTTATCGAAAACAGAGTTCGTATGAAAAAGTTATGAATAAAATAAGTTGTATGAAAATAATAAACATGTAGCATTTGAAATTCAAATTGTAAATATAAAAATTGGAATATAAATAAATACATGTAGCATAATAGAAGATTCCTTTTGTATTTTAAAATTGTGTGCATATATATGCACATATAAGATGGGGACAAGAATCAAAATAAATGGAAACAATCAATCTAATTAATTATGTATTTAATAAAATAAAAACTGACCTGGAGACTAAATCTCCCCACGTCTGACAATTAAGGGGGTCAACTACTCCCCTTGAGGAGGGTCAACCTAGGGTTTGACCGTCCTTCTAAGGAAGATGTTGACGACCCTTAAGGCGCGAGGGTGGGTCAAGGCTTGTTTTTGTAAGGGGTTTTATATATTTTGTTGGAATAGACTATCCAAATTTTATAAAACTAACCCAACGGACCACACACACTCTAACAAGTGTAAATAAGGCCCTAGCCTCTCCCCAAAAACTTTACATTTCCTTCTCAACACTGCCTCCATTCTTCTTCTCCTCTATTTCATTTTAGAATTTAGGTTAGATTTTTTTTTCTTCTCCATAACCTATTTTCTATCTTTTCTAATCTAATTTCTTATTAGAAGCTGGAGTTGAGTTATATGTACATAAGAACTCTAATTTGATTCTAATATATTATTAATAGGAGGAATATTTGGAGTATGATATTTCGAAGAAACAATCCAGATTTTGGTTCTACATAACTTTCTTAACCTTCTCCTTGTAATTCTATGAGTGGAAATTTTATAAGTTTGCTTTTTTCTACAATTGTAGTGTAGAATTGGATTGTTATGCTTAATAGGGATTTGGGATTCTTGCGAAAACATTATATATATAAGTACCCTAAATCTCTTATCTAATTCAAAAATGGTCAATCATGTGATATTGTTGGGTTTTGGATTATGAATATAATAAAAGGTTTGATTTCTGGATGTTGTATAATTTTGATATTGGTCTGATTTACTTGGCTTCACTTTCATTGTAAATTGATTTATGCAAAGATACAGATTTAGTTACCATATCTTACATAGGTTTAATCATATATTTTTCTTATAAAATAGATGGTTTAAATGGATTAAAACACGTGTTACTAGAATCTAAATTTTTGTACAAATCTCATATAAAAAGTAAAGCCGTACCAAAAAGAAGTTGTACATGTTATTGTCATATTGCACTTGTCCTTTCTTTTATTATTGAAATAATCCGTAGAACCTTAGTTACAATATTTTATTTATGTATGTTATTTCCCTATTATTGATTTGAATGTGAATAAACATTATATGCTATGCTGATGAATCTAGATAAATAAACTTGAAAACCTTAATTTTGGTTAGGGTTGACATTTCTACGTTTTAGGACGATTCTTTATACGCATTCTTTAATAATGTTTTATCTATTGCTATTAATAGCGTAAGTATACTTTAAATGTGTATTGAATGCGTTTAATTAGAAATTCTTATTTAAAATGTCCCTATGGGAAAATTTGTAGGTATGTGAGTATTAATGGCTTTTATTAATAATTAGTGACACATAGACACCAGGTTAACTCCTACATGTAGTAGAAGTGTGCCCGAAACCGACCTGCATATCTAACATCTACAAGAAGTTGGGTTAATGTGAGATATCTAGTGCCATGGGCCATTATAATAAATACACGAAGATGCGAGGTTAAGCCCACCTATAGTAGAAGCCTGCCCGGAACCATCTGGAAATTCTAGCATCTATAAGTATTTAGTTTAATGTGGGACTTCTAGTGTGTGTATATATATATATACATTTGTGTGAAGTAGGCCTGCCTCGAGGAGGTATTAAGTGGCTGACCAACCTTGTTTGGGTATTAAATGGTTAGAACTAGGTTAGGGCTGTCAACGGATGCTTTCGGATAGTGCCATATCCGTATCCAAATTTATTTTCGAATATCCGTATCCATTTAATTTTCGGATATCGGATATCTGTATCCGCTTAATTTTCGGATACGGACGGATATCCGATATTTATCCGCTCCGTCAGTAACCAATAAATTTAAGAGCATAAATAAAAATGTTTGGATCAACATAAAATAATTTTTATACTAAAATTTATAAAAAACCAAGAAATAAAGAAATATGATGATGAAACATTGTTATATACTAATATCCAAACATATTTTAACATTAAACACTAAAACTACCATTTTTCCACTAAAAATGGACAAACATTTATATCATAGTAACATCCAATAGTTACAAAATAATTATTAACTCTATTTTTCTATTTTGAGTTTAATATATTAAATCAATTAGTCGAACGGATATTTTTCGGATACGGATACCACTATAACCATATCCGTATCCGAAAAGCTTTTCGGATATCGGATATGTGTATCCACTTTTCGGATAATGACTAATAACATATATTTTTCATATTTTCAGATACAGATTCGGATGGATATCAGATTCTTTGTGTATTCATTGACAGCCCTAAACTAGGTTTGTTCCTAAGGTCCTAAGGTTCACTCCTTGGATTTGGACCAAGGTCATAGTACCCCCCTATTAGGTTTTAATTGGTCATTGGGTCTGTTTTTCTCTTATAAATTTACGAGGTATTAAATTGTAACACCACATAAAATATACTTAATTTAGAAATAGGATAATTTAATTTAAAAATAAACAGTAATAATTAATAATATATTAAAAGGATGAAAATGAAATTTTGGACAATTGGGAATTTGGCCACGAAAGTATTATAGTTGCATTCGTAGCGAGATTCTGATCTATTTTCATATTTTATTTGTTGAAAACATAATCCATATGAAAATTTTATTAATTAATTAAGTTGTACATATATATTAATGCACAAAGGTTTGAATTTAAAATAAATATATATACAAGATGAGAATATATTAATAGGATAAGCATGAAAAGAATATTCCCTTTCATTTCAAATTTATGTGTATATATTCACACACTGTAGGGGACAAGAATAAATTAACTAAGGAAAGATATAAAGAGAATTAATCAAGGAACAATCAAAAAGTAACATTCAGGAGGACTTTCCTTCTGGGCCTAACCCCAAAGGGGGGTTGACAGCCCCTCTAGAAGGGGTGTTGACCGCCCTTTTATAGGGAATCCCAATGAGGGTTGTTTTATGTAGGGACTTATTTATGATATATATCAAATGGACCGTTTAGATTTAATCAAGCTAATCTAACGGATCATACACGCCATAACAATTATAAAAGCCACTCAAACCCTCATTTTAAACCCTACAGCCATTTCTCTTAGCACCTCCATTCTGCCTTTCTTCTATCTCAAATTCTAGAAAGCTTGAAGGATTTAGGTCTCTTCTATTTCTCTAAATCTATTCTAATCTATTATATCTTCTCTATCTTATTCTGATATTTAAATTTAAGATTTATCTAGAATTTAGATTAATATATATATATATATATAAGATTCTAATGGTGATTCTTACATATATATTTAGATTTGAAAGGCTTGGAGCATACGTTCATTCTTGAAGGAAAAATCCAATTTCTGTTATATTCAGTCTTATTGCTACTCTTCCTAATAGCTCAATGAGTGGAATCCATCTAAGTTATATTTTCTGTAATTTTATAGTTATGGATGTGAAATGTTGTGTCTTGGTGGATTTGGAGTATATGAAAAGAAAACATGATTAAACCCCTCAAATCCTTCATTTGTTTTATTGTTCGTAGAAATGCTCAATCTAGTTATATTTCGGTTTTGGGTTGTTGTAATAATAAAGGAAGAACATGATTCTTTTGTATGAATTTATATATTATTTGGATTCCTTTTTATTCCATTCTCTTGTGACGACCCCATTCCCCGTACTGACGGTGGCAAGGGTAATCTTTGGAATATAACACAGAAACAGATAATAGCAGAACAGAAATAAATAAATACACCAGATATTGTAAAAAATAATACACTGAATAAACGTAATCATCAGAGTTACACAGTATACAGGATCGTACTTAGTACAAATACAGCTCAGCTATACATAAATGTCTACAGCGGAAAACAAACATAATATGTACAATAGGAGGTGAACAGCATAAAAAGAGATAAATGAAGAATCCATCTTCAGCTCTAGCTATCCATAAAGAGCCAGATAAAACCTGAATACAAGGCTGCCCGTGTAGAAAGAGGGGCACCCGAGTTTGAAAGTGAAACAAACTACGAGTCAGTCATGGGACTGGTATGAGAAATCTACTCAATACATTTAAAATATGGCTAATCACAGGACCACGCCACTTTCGTGGAACGGGTTTACTCCATCAGATTGCCAGTGCTTTAAAACAAATAATTCTTTTAAACATCGCAATGATTTTTATAAGAATGAAGCCATTATAAGACTCAGTTCCCATCACACAATGCAACGCAAATCGGAGGATAGAGTTTTTGCCTTATAACGGCCAAAATATGCTTGATATGAACAAAACAAAGGCATTTGATATTATTACTAGTGTTTATATGTTTCAAAAACAATTTCTAATCATAAGTATCAATCATAGACGACATTAATGCCCATACCACTATGTCGCCATATATAGGTATACAATCAAAACCGCACAGTCACGTATTTGGAAATTGGATTTCCGTCATGAACCAAGGCAAAAGATAGTCCTTACCGACTTCGAGACTCTCTAGCCCGAGCCTCAGGGTCAGAGCGCATCGACCCTTGGAGCGACAGGGCCGGTCCACCGATGTGGATTAAAATTCCTGAACATACGTTTCCCCGCCCTTTGGGGCGTAAATGAGCCAACGAATGACTCCATCGGACCCGGATAGTCCGATTTAACCGAGGCGCCTTGCAACAGTAACAACCACATAAGTCAAACTCGTCAGGGCATGTAAAACCACTGATGCCACTTCTAGCTAGAAAGAAACGCATGTCCTCCCTGAGGTCCTCTCCCGTTTCTGGTTCATACCGGGGTGTGAGGTTTGCGAATTCACGTTAATCACAAAGCTACGCCACACAGGCGGGGCTTTGATCATCACTACAAGACTTTGCTTTTCAACAGAAGCCCTGATCACTGCATCTTAGCATGCCACATAGGCAATTCACGCCATGTAACTGATGGCTATCAATCACACAGAATAAATTCCAATGTCAGACACACCATCCATTTACAAGTCCGTTCTAGGTCTGAACGAAACCGGAGGCACTATATGCCTCGCAAACCCATCGACCTCCACGTCTGTCTGGACGACCACCAATCATTATCCATATTTCGGGATGCCTCCTAATCAGGACATCAGTTGCCATCCAAACGAGGTGAAGATTTCCGGTCTTCAACCACCGTCTTCATCTTTGATTTCTTATCGTCGATTCAGTTATTCAGAATGGGATAAACTCGATCTTTCTGAGCAACTCACGTATATAATAAACACGTGCTACATAAACACTACATACGCATCATTTCAATTCATTAGTCACTAACCGTCAATCAGTAAGAGAAGGATTTCCCAAATATTAACCCCGAAGGCCGAAACCAATATCAGATCAAAATCCAGGAAACCATTCGACTTAGCTAAACTTCAGTTAATTTCTAAATTTCACATACATATCGTTTATAATATTTTATAACAATTTATTGCTATTTTTATTTATTTTAAAATAGCCAATTTATTCAAACGACGCTTCGGGCCATAACGCGGCCGGGGCACTGTTTTTCTTCAGATTTGATTTACACATATCTGAAAATCTAACCGTTGGATCTTCACAAAATTTACATCATTAGAAAGATCTTTTCAAAACGAATCCAATGGTTCCAGTTTCGGGAAAATCCGACGGTCGGATTTCCCGGTATAATCGTTTGAAGTTTCGATTTCAAAATACGAACTGCAGCGTCGTTATTCGATTCAATATAATTATATATATATATAATTGATTCTGGTGCTGTTTTTCTTCAGATTTGAATTAAACATTCCAGACAAGCCAACCGTTGGATCTTCACAAAATTGGTGTCGTTGGAAAGATATTTCCAAAGCGAACCCAACAGTTTCAGTTTGGGGAAAATCCGATGGTCGGATCTCCCGCACTAATCGTTTGAAATCACGGTTTCAAAATACGAACTGCAGCTTCGTTATTTGATATATTTCAATTCTATTTATATGGATATATCGATTTTTCGATTTCAAAACTATATGATTTTCATACATTTGATAAAAATGATATTTTTATCCAACATACATTCACTTCAACACTTCACTATTTTTAACAATTCATGTATATAGTAAAAATATGATTTTTATTGTAAAACGATTTATTTCAAAACCCGACAGTTAATATAGGTGATAAAAATAGGATTTTTATTATAAAACAATTTATTTCAAAACGAGATTATTTTATATAGTTAATATAGGTGATCAAAATTGGATTTTTATTATAAAACAATTTATTTCAAAACAAGATTATTTTATATAGTTCATATTGATGATAAAAATAGGATTTTTATTATAAAACAATTTATTTCAAAACAAGATTATTTTATATAGTTCATATTGATGACCAAAATAGGATTTTTATTATAAAACAATTTCTTTCAAAATATGAATACCATTCAACACATGAAATTCAATTCAACGAATGAATTTCGATTCAACACATAAAGGTTTTCTATAGTTTATATATATAGATAAAAAGATGATTTTTATATTTAAAACACGAATACCATTCAACACATGAATATGATTCAACGAATGAATTTCTATTCAACACATGAAGGTTTTCTATTCAACAGACGAATATAGTTTCAACACAGGAAAATAATTCGAACACATGAATATTATTCAAAATTTCGGTAGCATAACGGCAGAGTAGTTAAAACTAGGACCATTCCTAGTTCGGCTCCTCGCTCTACCTTAAAGCCTCACAGCTTTTGACAATGGGGAGTCATGCATCTAGTTCGCACGCAGGCGGCATGTATATTTTTTCATTTCCACAAACTAATCCTATGTGGTTTCAACCAAATATTTCTCAACCACAAACGAGTATTTTTCAACCACAATCAATCAATTCCAACCATAAACAATTTCAATCAACCATTCGCTATCAATCAGTTTTTATACCAATCACAACCAATAAATATCGTCCATGGTTTGCGGACGAGGGGCGTGTATATAAATATATATATATATTTATATATATAGCATTTCACTTCTATTTCAACACATATATAATTTTTACAATGCATATACAACTTATACATCGAACGTACAACTTATACAACGCTTATACAAGAGGTGTACAACGCTTAAATAACTCATACATCGATTATATAATTTATACATCATCGTTTTCCATATCGTTTATAAATTAGAAATCTCACATTGGGTTCCACTCCACCAAAAATAGCAGAAGGCTCAGAAAAATATGCGGTCTCTTCTAGAAGGTAGAAGACGTCCACACGAGTCCACTGTCTCTTGTTTCACTGAATTTCATCAAGAAACGAAAAAGATATGATTTTTACAGTGAAATCAAAAACCGTAGCGCTTTAAACTGCTATAATATAGTTTATATAATTTTCAGCTGTACCTTTCTGATGGGGTTCGAAACTAGGGTTCCGTTTTTGGCAAAATCCAAGGCACGAGGACAAAATCCAGTTGCACCACGCCGAGGAGGGAGGAAGGCCGCGCAGATCGGTGGTGGCGGCGTGGGGTTCGGTGGCGCCTGTACGTCGCGGCGGCGGCTGGAAGTTGAGAACTTTGAAGTGATGGTTCTCGATACACGCGCAACGATACGGGGTGCTCCAGGTATGGATTCGAAGCCCTCGCCGAGCTCTTCAAAATCCTTAACTGGGTCAAGGTCTGAAACGAAGTGGTTTGGCCAGAAAATGGATGGGAAGTTTTGAACACCCACCGCCGTTCGCGATTTTGACTTCGGGGAGAGAGAACGTGCGTTGGCCAATGAATTTTTTTTATTTATAAATTTTAAAATTTCTAAAATACCCTCTTCCACACACGAACACCAATTCAAACCCAACGACTGTCGTCCCTAGCGTTTTACCCCCATTACGAACACAATGGGATATGTTTCGTAGGCCCATTCGACTATTTCAGTCAGTTTTCCTTCAAATTAAAATATAGAACATTCAATATTTAATTTGAACGTACATTTCAATTTGCTAGGGCCACAAACTGATTCTAAAAATTCCCGAAAAATAAATCTAGCTATGTTTTGACGATATGGTCCTAACAAAACTAGTTTTGCCGAATTCTGAGACCGCTTGTAAAATGGCCCATTTCTGGTCGATCCAATTTAAATGTAATTGACCAAAACACATTTTCTTTGCCATGCTCACATACTAGCTTCAAAAATTATGAAATTTGAAATCTAGCAATTATTTGACATCTCGGATCCAACAAAAGTGGTTTTGTCGAATTCCGAAGTCGTTTGCAAAATGGCCATTTTCACGGGCTATATAAACTCCATAGCGACCTTTCAGAAAATTCATTTGGCCATAACTTTTGCATCCCGCTATGAAACTTCGATTTTTCAGATTCATTAGAAAGGTATGCACTAACAAATTTAAATATTTTTGGTTTCACTCAAATCCGTTTTGTTTTGCACTCGGTATAGTCAGTCGAAGTTTGAATTCAAATTTTGAAACTACATCGCCATTTCAGGCCTTGTTTATAATTCAAAGTAATTATATTTATTTTCAACTTCGATTCAAACTTACCTTTCATCATTATTATTTAAAATATTTAAAATATACTATTTTAGCCAATTTAAAATTTTTAAATTGGTTCAGATTTTCCGGGTCGTTACATCTTGTAAATTCATATGTTTGATTTTTGAGCAAAAGATTAAGATTTGGATAATTTCTAAATTTAATAGATTTGAATCTTTATTTCTCAAAATGGGGAATTTGAATGTATTATTTACTATATATCTAAATATTAATGTTTTGCGTATAAACAAACATAAGAAAAGAAATCTATTCAAAATAAGAGTTATAAACATATATACACTACGCCATAGATTGCATACTGCAACACTGAAGAAGTGATGCAGAAAGTACCAAAAAGTGTTGTTATAGGCAAAAAATGATCTATGACAACACTTTCTCGGTGTTGCGTTTTGCTGCGTTGCCTTAGAGTCAAAGGCAACACCTTTGCGACCCTATGGCAACACCGGTACAGGTGTTGCCACATGTACCACTACAACAAAAAAATACCCTTTCACAACTTCCAAAAACAGTTGTAATATGTCTATGAAAACTGGCAACCGTAATAAAGTCAACCTTTTTTACAACTGTTTCTAGCAGTTGTTAAAATTTATTTTACAACTGCTAAAAGTAAGTATACCTCAACTGCTATTAATTAAAGATTTCATAATATTATAATTATAACCGCTATTTCACTAACAACAAACATAGTTACTCGCATTAAGAAGAAAAAAAACAATTCAAGTTTACACCATTTGTGAATTAGTAACTTCATTACAGAAAATAGCTGAATTCATAACATATGTCAATAAAAGTAAATACACTTAAATAAGAAGTTTTCTACATGGTCTCATGACTACTTTACTTTCAATTATTACACAATAATCATAATAAATTTCTAATAAATAAACATGATCTAATAATACTATACCAGCATTTCTTCTGCTATACACGTCCAAGTCCAAAGAAGAAGAAAAATGGAATGCAAATGGCATGTTGCATCTACACTCCTTTATCACTAAAAAAAAGACCAAGAAACCATACATTAAACCACTGATTCAAGGATGTGCACAAAATATACATGACAGTTAACCAAAGCATCAGGTACACAATATGTAACAACCCGTGTTTTTATAACGTGTAATAACCATAAATCAGGGCAGAATTAATTTTTAAAATAAGAATCAAGGGAAACGGGTTACGCCATTGCGTTCGTCTCGAAACTCTACTTGGAAACGAGTCCGAGTTTTCGAAAATCGGAGTCCGTATGACCAAGTTATGACCATTCGAAGTTTTCAAAAAATTTCAAGTTCAAAACAGACTCAATTCGAATTCAAAATTCGAATTTCAAACCTCCAAATGGACTGGACGGAAAATTTCCCGCCCAGGACCAGGTCGACCTGGGGGTCGACTATGTAGTTGACCTACCCAGGACCAGGTCGACCATAGTGTCGACCTGGGGGTCGACCTAGTGCCCGAGCCCATTTCTGAAGTTGGATTCACTCTGATGTATTTGGCCTCATTTCTGTCCACATTCGTTGACCTGACCCTATAAATACAGCTCCAAACACCAGTCTCTCTACACAAAATTCTTTCTGACTTTATGCTGCTCTAATTCTGGTTGAAAAGCTTGAGGGAGGGACCGCTTCTTCTACGTTGAGACTGCGTTAAGGGAATTGCTGATTTGGGGACTTCTATTAGGACTTGACTAAGCATATTCAACGTCGACTCTCTTTTTCTAATTCTCGAACCACGATCTGTAAGCCCGAGTTATTTTCAGATTTAAACTATAAATGTATTATGAATATGATGTAAATTGAAATTGGACCTATGTATGATGACTGTTTACATTCATTCTCGTTCATCTTGGATCTTGACTCTTGAATATTACAATGACATTGATTTGGGGCCTGTTCATGTTGTAAATCAAAAATAAAAACCCCTTATATTATTATGTTGAACATGCTATTAGTCACAAGTTTATGACTATCACCTTATGACAGTCGTTACCATGACTATACTATCACCTTATGACAGTCGTTACCATGACTATACTATCACCTTATGACAGTCGTTACCATGACTATACTATCACCTTGTGACAACTGTTATTTTGACTAGTACCTTATCTTGCTAGATTTGGAATCTTTATGTTTGAGGCCAATATTTCATATCCTAGTAATGTTTTAATCTTTTATTTCAAGTCATATCATGCTATGCTAGTAATTACTTTTGCCACATTATACCCGTTCCTTTTTATGTTATTCTCTATTAGATTTATTTGTATCAATTCGAAGTTACGTGCGATGGGAATACGATTTGGGTAGACTAGGTAAAACATAAATTAGCTTTAACTTGAACATGAACTTATTATGACTTGACCTGAATATGGACATGAACTTGACACGATTTGACATGAAACATGACCTGAAAACTTGACAAGAACCTAGATATGAAAATTTGAACGTGGGCATGACAATTAGATAACTTGAAAATGGCCAACTCGAGGTTGGGTTGAGTTTGCAGTGTAAATCTGCCCGGAATCGCCCGGCAAATCCAGTGGCTGCAAACAATAGGATCCAATGTGTGTAGTTGGTCATATTGCACGTAAAAACCCGAGGTTAGACTATGTTATGGTGTAAATCTGCCCGGAACCGCCCGGCAAATCCAGTAACCACAACAGTTAGTCTAATGTGAGAGGTTGGCGTACAGTAATGAATTAATGCCACATGATAGGGTTAAGTCATGAACCACTTGAATATACTTAACCAACTTGACACGATGACTTGATAGGGTTAAGTCATGAACTGCTTGAACACACTTAACCAACTTGATACACGATCAGGATAGGGTTAAGTCACGAAGTTTAATGACAATACTTAACCCATTAGAAACCCTAATTACGCGGTCCTTTTCAGCAGTAACCCACTTAGATGTATCACCATACCCTGGGACTAGGCAGGGTGGGGCACGATTACTGGGCCGATTGTAAGCGACCAGAAAGACGGCTGAGTAGGTGCGCCATTGTAGGTCAGGCGGGCTATGGTCGTGCACGTAGTCCGGAGTTGAAAAAGCAGGCATTGGGCACCTGTAGATTTACACTGTGCGTGCTTGATTTGTGTCGGTGGTTGGCACCATAGGACTTGATACACCCTATGGTGGACCTAGCACATGTAACTACATTTTAGGATAAGGCCATATGACACAGACACATGACGAGCTAGGACTTGTAGGGAGCCGATCGATTAATAGATCGTATCGTAGGACCCCGTAATGGTTCACTTCATGACACTGGGCTAAGAGATCATTTCACGGTTAATACTTGACATGGGTTAGAATACTAGTACAGTTGGTGCAGCGAACCTTGAATATGCGATGCCAGACTTGACTTATCTTGTTATCTTAATTATCCTACTAGTTCTGTTATCATCCTTATGTTTAATTCTAGTTTTCACATATCATGTTACCTTTACTAGTTTTCATATTGAAAGTCACTAGGGCTTACCAGTCTTTATGACTGACCCTTTTTCTTTCGCCCCTTTTTCTTTCGTTCCCCCCCCAGGTTCTTAGGGAGGAAACACTAGCTCTTAGCTTGGATTTAGCTTGCTTTCTGACAGCTCATGTATGGTTTGGTCTTGGGCTATGCTATGGTTGCTTCTGCTATTTATGGGGAATAATTTACTTTTGTTTTAAGTTTATGCTTCTTTATTATGAACTTGATGTAATGGAATAATTTGTATCTTGGATATATGAGCTTTTGACTCTTTTCTGGAAAATAATAAAAAGTTGGTTTTTAATTTCTACCGCTGCTTTATTTATGTTCTGCCTTGTGATATCTCTGTGCATGTTTACCTAGATAATACTCCGCCAAAACTAGTGCATTCCCTTTGTGAGTGACCCTAGCGGAGGTGGGGTGTTACAATCTAGTATCAGAGCAGAAGGTTACTAGGCTGGGCAAAAGTTTTAAAAACCTTCCGAAACTATTTTTAAAACCATTTATAAAGAAGCATTTTTCAAGAAAAGTTTAATGTTTAAAAAGGCTATTCCCCGAGAAGCCATTAGCACTTTCCTTTGTTCCCTCGTTTGAATCTTTTCTTTTCATTTTTCAGCATGGCCGACCTTAACCTCCCTGAGGGAATACCCGTGCCTGGATGGTTCCAAAGTTACTTAGAAGCCAGGGCCAACGACACGGGCACGGATGACATCCCTCCTCCTCCTCCCCCAGTGGATGCGGTTCCTCCTCCTCCTGGTATCGCCTTTGCCAAAATATGCAAAGACTTTAAAGCAATGGGCGGTAAGAACTTCGTTGGAACTGAAACCTTTGTTGAGGCACAAAACTGGCTAAAGGAAACAGAAGACTTGTTCATTATCTTTGATATGGAGGATCATAGGAAAGTTCAGCTGGCAGCATGGTTGTTGAAAGAGGAAGCTGCATTTTGGTAGGAAGTCACCAACGCTACCAGGCCAGTTGAAACTTGGGCAGACTTTAGAGAGAGGTTTGGTCTTAAATTCTTATCGTCCGCAGAGGAGAACCTTCAGATGGAGAGGTTATTAGCGCTCAAGCAAGGGGATATGTCTGTGAGGGAGTACGTGAATAATTTTAATCAGCTTGCTCGGTTCGGTTTGGATTTGGTCAACACAGCCTAGAAAAAGGCTGTACGCTTTGTTCGAGGATTGAGCGAGCCACTACACAGCTTGGCCCTAACTCATATACCCATAGGGGCGACCTTTGTAAGCTTGGTGGATATGGCTGTACTTCATGAGGAAGACAAGAATAGCAAGAAGGAGGTTAAGCCTACTGAAACTCAGAATAAGAAAGCTGACTTCAAGAAGGGGAACAACAAGAATAATAAGAATAACAAGAGCAACAACAAATCACGTGAGACGAGGAAGTGCAACTTCTGTGGTATTACTGGACATCTAGCTAAAGACTGTAAAAGGAAGAAGAGGAAGTTGGGTAAATGCTTTCATTGTGGAGATACTGGACACATAAGCATGGATTGCCCTAAGAAGCAAGGGCAGGGGAAAGGGCAGACCCAGCGAGCAGGACCTTCTGGAGGGCAGTTGCATGCTCTCAACACCACTCCAGCTCTTGACCGAGGTAGTAATATTTCCGTAGAAATCCTTGTTTACATTTATGACTTTCCTGTTCGAACCTTATTTGACTCTGGCACATCGCATACTTTTATTTCTTCTGATATTGTTGAAAATCTGCACCTAAGTACTAGTCTGGTTGAGGATCCCGTTATAGTTTCAAATCCAATTGGGGGCTCCGCCCATTTATCTATGATATGTGTGGATTTGAGGATCTTTATCTTAAGCATAGAATTCACGTGTAATGCTTATGTTCTCGGATTCATGGGATACGGTTTGATCCTAGGTATGGATTGGTTGTTCGATTATGGAGCCATTCTTGATTGTGAACGAAGGGTAGTGAGGCTCATGACTCGCCTTGGTAATACCCTTGAAATTTCTTGTAACCCTAAGGGTCCGGTCATGTTATGTTATCTTGAATCCCTTGACTCGTCCGACTATAATTTGCAATCTGTAAGAGTGGTCCGAGAATATCCAGATGTCTTTTATGAAGTGAGGGGATTACCTCCTAAACGCGAGATAGAGTTCCGAATTTATCTTATTGATAATGCCAAACCAGTTTCATTACCCGTTAGGAACATGGCCCCACGAGAAAGAAGAGAGCTCAGTAAACAAATCAACGAGTTGCTTGAGAAAAATTTCATAAGACGAAGCATTTCTGAATGGTGTGCTCCGGTGGTATTCGCTACTAAGGCGGATGGATCGCTTCGTCTGTGCGGAGATTATCATGAGTTAAACAAGCTGACGAAGAAGAATAGGCACCTGCTACCAAGAATCAACGATTTGTTTGACCAGCTTGTGGGAGCATCTGTTTTGTCTCAACTCGATCTAGCCACAGGATTCCATCAGCTCAGAGTGGATGAGGATAGTATTGACAAAATTGCGTTTAGGACTCCAGATGGGTTCTTTGAATGGCTCGTCATACCATTTGGGTTAACGAATGCACCCGCGTACTTTGTAGATTTGATGAGTAGGGTGTTTCGGGAGTTCCCTAACAAGTTTGTGGTAGTTTTCGTGGATGATATTTTGATCTTCTCAAAAGATGAAGAAGAGCATGCTAGGCATCTCAAGGAAGTCATGGAAACACTTAGGGCACACCAGTTAATGGCTAAGTTCTCCAAATGCCATTTTTGGAGGAAGGAAGTTCGGTTCCTTGGACATGTAGTTTCTAAGCAAGGCATAGCCGTGGACCCCGCAAAGGTAGTTGCATTACAGGACTAGAAAATTCCTAAGAATGCAATGGAGGTGAGGAGCTTTCTCGGTCTGGCGGGCTACTACAGGAAGTTCATTAAGGACTTCGCTAAGATTTCAGCCCCTCTTACCAAGTTAACAAAGAAGAACCTAGCTTTTGTATGCGACATAGAGTGTGACGTTGCCTTTCAGAGACTCAAGAGAGCCCTCACCACAGCTCCAGTTTTGGCATTACCCGATGGAGGTAAGATGTTTACCGTGTACACAGATGTGTGCGGCACGGGATTAGGCGCTGTCCTAATGCAGGAAGGAAGAGTAATATGCTACAGGGGGCAGACAACTTAAAGTTCATGAAAAAAACTATCCCACACATGACTTGGAATTGGTCGCGATTGTTTTTGCACTTAAAGCTTGGCGCCATTATCTTCTAGGGGAGAGGTTCGAGCTGTATACCAACCACAAATCGCTTAAGTACCTCTCCTCACAGAAAGATTTAAATCTGAGGCAACAGCGGTGGATGGATTTCTTGGCATCATATGACTTCGATATAGCTTATACCCCTGGCAAGGGTAATGTGGTGGCGGATGCGCTAAGTAGAAAAAGGTTGACTTTGAGCCCCTTATTTGTTGAAATGAAAAGCCTTGAGTTTATAACAACCTTTGATTTTACACCTACTGTTGAGTCATTGACTGCTACGTTAGCATCTCTTGAGCTAAGACCTACACTTCTAGATCAAGTAGGGACTTCACAGAAGGAAGACCCACAGATAGTCGAAATCATGGACAAGCTGATTAGGGGTGATACGTCAAGTCACCTCTGTAGGTATGCCATAGATGACAAGGGATGACTAAGGCGCGATGGAAGACTATGTGTCCCACAAGTGGGAGACTTAGTAAGGAGAGTTCTCGAAGAGGCACATCACTCGAAGATGACTATACATCCCGGAGGGGATAAGATGTACAAGGATATGAAACACATTTTCTTTTGGGCTGGAATGAAAAAGGACGTGGCAGAGTTTGTTTCGAAGTGCATGGTGTGCCAACAAGTAAAGGCCGAGTCGAAGAAGCCCGGTGGACTATTACACCCTTTGGAAATTCCTCAATGGAAATGGGAGAGTATCTCGATGGATTTCGTGGATGGACTGCCTAAGTCTAGGAAGGGAAATACTAGCATATGGGTCATATTTGATATACTCACGAAAAGTGCTCACTTCATTCCGGTGAAGAGCAAGAGGACCGCATCAGGGCTGGCGTCTATTTACCTTCGAGAGATGGTACGATTGCATGGAGTTCCTTCTAGTATAGTTAGTGATTGTGACCCGATTTTCACAATCCAGTTCTGGAATAGAATGCAAGAAGCAATGGGAACACGACTGAACTTGAGCACGGCCTATCACCCACAGACGGATGGACAAACCAAAAGGGTAAATAGGGTACTAGAAGATCTCCTGAGGCTATGTATTCTTGACTTCGGGGGTACTTGGGAAGACCATCTTCCTCTTGTGGAGTTTGCATATAACAATAGTTACCAAGCTAGCATCGGAATGGCACCGTTCGAAGCCCTGTATGGAAGACCGTGCAAGTCACCAACTTGTTGGTGGGAGACGACAGACAGACTTATACTTGGGCCCGACATGATAAGGGACACTTCCAAGAAGATTGAGTTGATACGAAGACGGATGAAAACGGCCTAAGATAGACAGAAATCTTATGCGGACCAGAGAAGGACAGACCTAGAGTTCGAAGTCGGAGATATGGTCTTTATAAAGGTTTCTCCGTTATGCAATGTAGTTCGTTTTGGAACAGTTGGAAAGCTAGCACCAAGGTTCGTAGGACCATTCCCTATCACTGAGAGGATTGGACGGATGACCTATAAGGTAGACTTACCCGAGAAGCTGGCTGGGGTGCACAACGTCTTTCACGTCTCGCATCTCCGGAAGTGTTTGCATGAGTCAGCCGAAGTGGTTGAGCCAAGCATCCTTGAAGACGTAGAGGTGGAAAAGGAAGCGACATTGAGGTGAGTTCCGATTGTATCTTAGGAACGGAGATTAAGAAGCTAAGGAATCGAGAAGTCAAGCTAGTGAAAGTGCAGTGGAGTGAAACCCAAGAAGACGCAACTTGGGAAATCGAAGAAAAGATACGCGCTCTTTACCCATTTCTTTTTTAGGGTACATTCTCGATCTCTTTTTCCTATAAACTTGAAAACCTTTTCATATCATGCTTCTAATATCTATGTTTGTCTTGTTATCTTCTCGATCTTATCTTGAGAACCATAGGTAGAACCATATGGATGTAAACATGTGATTGAAACATGTTATGGCTGATGTTTGCAAATGGTTGCAAGTGGTTGCTAGTGGATGCATGACACACATTAGGCACTAGATCGACTCAGGCACATTTTCATGTTGCATATGCATGAGTGCTAATACTTGTACATGGATGGAACTTGTTATGATATCACTTGGATGTTGCATATGGATGAATGATTGTGCACTCATGTAGAGATTATGAACTATGTTAGGAATTTGCATACATGTTGGATTCATGACACTAACATATTTTGCATTAAGGAGGTTTACTGAATCAGTAACCGCCTGATCTTTTTGCATTAGATAAGTACATATACACTTACAACATATATTCATACAGCATTAGAAATCTCTTAAGGACAATGGTTGCCTGTGGATGATGCTTTATGTAGATGGATGATGGATGGTAGGACACGTCCTCCCTAACTTAGAGATTTCGGGGACGAAATACTTTAAGGGGGGGAGAATGTAACAACCCGTGTTTTTATAACGTGTAATAACCATAAATCAGGGCAGAATTAATTTTTAAAATAAGAATCAAGGGAAACAGTTACGCATTGCGTTCGTCTCGAAATTCTACTTGGAAACGAGTCCGAGTTTTCAAAAATCGGAGTCCGTATGACCAAATTATGACCATTCGAAGTTTTCAAAAATTTTCAAGTTCAAAACAGACTCAATTCGAATTCAAAATTCGAATTTCAAACCTCCAAATGGACTGGGCGGGAAATTTCCCGCCCAAGACCAGGTCGACCTGGGGGTCGACTATGTAGTCGACCTACCCAGGGCCAGGTCGACCATAGTGTCGACCTGGGGGTCGACCTGGTGCCCGAGCCCATTTCTGAAGCTGGATTCACTCTGATGTATTTGGCCTCATTTCTGTCCACATTCGTTGACCTGACCCTATAAATAAAGCCCTTAACACCAGTCTCTCTACACAAAATTCTTTCTGACTTTATGCTGCTCTAATTTTGGTTGAAAAGCTTGAGAGAGGGACTGCTTCTTCTACGTTAAGACTGCGATAAGGGAATTGTTGATTTGGGGACTTCTATTAGGACTTGACTAAGCATATTCAACGTCGACTCTCTTTTTCTAATTCTCGAACCACGATCTTTAAGCCCCAGTTATTTTCAGATTTAAACTGTAAATGTATTATGAATATGATATAAATTGAAATTGGACCTATGTATGATGACTGTTTACATTCATTCTCGTTCATCTTGGATCTTGACTCTTGAATATTACTATGACATTGATTTGGGGCCTATTCATGTTGTAAATCAAAAAGAAAAACCCCTTATATTATCATGTTGAACCTGCTATTAGTCACAAGTTTATGACTATCACCTTATGACAGTCGTACCACGACTATACTATCACCTTATGACAGTCGTTACCATGACTATACTATCACCTTATGACAGTCGTTACCATGACTATACTGTCACCTTATGACAGTCGTTACCATGACTATACTATCACCTTATGACAGTCGTTACCATGTCTATACTATCACCTTGTGACAACTGTTATTTTGACAAGTACCTTATCTTGCTAGATTTGGAATCTTTATGTTTGAGGCCAATATTTCATATGCCAGTAATGTTTTAATCTTTTATTTCAAGTCATATCATGCTATGCTAGTAATCACTTTTGCCACATTATACCCGTTCCTTTTTATGTTATTCCCTATTAGATTTATTTGTATCGATTCGAACTTACATGCGATGGGAATACGATTTGGGTAGACTAGGTAAAACATAAATTAGCTTTAACTTGAACATGAACGTTATTATGACTTGAACCTGAATATGGACATGAACTTGACACGATTTGACATGAAACATGACCTGAAAACTTAACATGAACCTAGATATGAAAATTTGAACGTGGGCATGACAATTAGATAACTTGAAAATGGCCAACTCGAGGTTGGGTTGAGTTTGCAGTGTAAATCTGCCCGGAACCGCCCGACAAATCCAGTGGCTGCAAACAATAGGATCCAATGTGGGTAGTTGGTCATATTGCACGTAAAAACCCGAGGTTAGACTATGTTATGGTGTAAATCTGCCCAGAACTGCCCGGCAAATCCATTAATCACAACAGTTAGTCTAATGTGAGAGGTTGGCGTGCACTAATGAATTAATGCCACATGATAGGGTTAAGTCATGAACCACTTGAATATACTTAACCAACTTGACACGATGACTTGATAGGGTTAAGTCATGAACTGCTTGAACACACTTAACCAACTTGATACACGATCTGGATAGGGTTAAGTCATGAATTTGAATGACAACACTTAACCCATTAGAAACCCTAGTTACGCGGTCCTTTTCAGCAGTAACCCACTTAGATGTATCACGATACCCTGGGACTAGGCAGGGTGGGGCACGATTACTGGGCTGATTGTAAGCGACCAGAACGACGGCTGAGTAGGTGCGCCATTGTAAGTTCAAGCGGGCTATGGTCGTGCTTGTAGTCTGGAGTTGAAAAAACAGGCATTGGGCACCCGTAGATTTACACTGTGCGTGCTTGATTCGTGTCGGTGGTTGGCACCATAGGACTTGATACACCCTATGGTGGACCTAGCACAGGTAACTACATTTCAGGATAGGGCCATGTGACACAGACACATGACGAGCTAGGACTTGTAGGGAGCCGATCGATTAATAAATCGTACCGTAGGACCCCGTAATGGGTCACTTCATGACACTGGGCTAAGGGATCATTTCACGGTTAATACTTGACATGGGTTAGAATACTAGTACAGCTGGTGCAGCGAACCTTGAATATGCGATGCCAGACTTGACTTATCTTGTTATCTTAATTATCCTACTAGTTTTGTTATCATCCTTATGTTTAATTCCAGTTTTCACATATCATGTTACCTTTACTAGTTTTCATACTGAAAGTCACTAGGGCTTACCAGTCTTTATGACTGACCCTTTTTCTTTCGCCCCTTTTTCTTTCGTTTCCCCCCCAAGGTTCTCAGGGAGGAAACACTAGCTCTTAGCTTGGATTTATCTTACTTTCTGACAGCTCATGTACGGTTTGGTCTTGGGCTATGCTATGGCTGCTTCTGCTATTTATGGGGAATACTTTACATTTGTTTTAAGTTTATGCTTCTTTATTATGAACTTGATGAAATGGAATAATTTGTATCTTGGATATATGAGCTTTTGACTCTTTTCTGGAAAATAATAAAAAGTTGGTTTTTAATTTCTACCGCTGCTTTATTTATGTTCTTCCTTGTGATATCTCTGTGCATGTTTACCTAGATAATACTCCACCAGAACTAGTGCATTCCCTTTGTGAGTGACCCTAGCGGAGGTGGGGTGTTACACAATATAAACTAACTTTGCATGCATCAGGTTTTGAATATATGATACTTCAAATATAGTAGTTTCTAAAATATATAGGTTTATTTTCAAAGCTTTGAATATGCCTAGCTTTAAGCAAATGGAAAACACTTGTGTGTGTGTATACACACACACACACACACACACACACACACACACACACACACATATATATATATATATACATATTGGAGCAACTAAAACAGGAACTATCAAAAGAGCATCTTGGAGTAACTAAAAGCCCAAAGTTACCTTAACAACAAGTTTAGCTATAATCTCGACAAGTAACTCCTTGCGAGTTTTTGCAGTCGTTTCAGATGAAAGTGAACCCCATACGAACCTTGACACGACTAACTTACCTACATAAGTGTCAACAGTTGAAAGATTATAACAAATATTGCACTATTTTCATTTTATAAAAACACAGTATTCTATAAATAAACATGAAAAGCAGTCCGCCTAATTTCTTAGGTTAACAAATAGCAATAAAGAACACGTAGTAAGCAGATTGTCAAAATATAATCGTCTAGTTAGTTTCAAATGAGTAATTCATTCAAACCATCCTAAGAACTATAGTAAGCGGATTGTCTAGGTATTATAACATATATAAAAGCATCAAACAATTCCCATGTGGACTTCTCTCAACATTTAAACTCATTATCTTAAAATAATGGGACTACATTGACTGAAAACCCAAAATGAATTTAGTAAGTGAAATAAGAATGGTAAATGAGGACCGAGGATCAAAACTTACTTATCACTTTTACCATCAATACCTTCTTCATCGTCAACATCATAACCATCCTCAACTTCAACATCATCAACAACATCTAGCTTCTATTGCGAATCTGCGATGAACAAACAAAAAAAGAAGTAAGGTTCACATTAACCATTACCCTATATTCTTCTAGAACCTTGTGATAACATATGCATATTAGACATTGCATTAACTAACATTTTTTTGTTTTAAATGTACGTACATCTATTATTTTTTTTATTTTCGTTTAGTACAGGGTCAATAATATCAGAAAATCGCTAGGGGGGGCTGATAATTCATGGATTAGCTTTTGGTTTTGTAATTGTTTGTCCTGCGATAACTGAAGTATCTACACTCACATGCAAATGCTGGATCAACACCTTCATTGCCCTGTTTTGTAACTCATCCTTTCTTGTCTCGACCTTATTCTAATGCAACTGGATAGCAGCTGGCAAATACAATATCTTATCCTAGTGTTCTAGGAGAACCTTTGCTTGGGAAGGAACTTACTCTCTCTATTAGAAAACGGTCTTTAGATTGGGAGCGAGCTTTACGGTGTTTAAGACGTGCTTTTTATAGTACACCGTATCCCGATTAGTGGAGAAGAGTTATTGTAGTTGCGCCTTGCTACAGATCAAACACAGTTTCCTAGTGCTGTATTTTCTCCTATTATGATTTGCGAGGTCGTAATTGATAGTATGGAAATTTTGAAATTGACATCTCCAATGATGCCATGGTGGAAAGACTGGCTTATATTTGGTGATACATTTTTCTCTCTAATGAAAATTATATGTATTGATCAGAGAAAATTAACAGCAATACAAGATCAACATAAGAAAGGAAATTTAACAGCAATACAAGATCAGGTACATAATGGGAACAGAGGCTCAGTGCACTTTAACCAGGCGATTCAAGGCTCATAAGCAATAAGGATGCGTAGGCATATAACATCAGTACTACAAAGCAGGTACAACAAATTAATGCCTTCGGAACAAGTTCAGATACACAGAGTAAGATATAAATAAGAGCATGGTGTAATCATGGTTCAAGCCAAACAGAAGCAAACACATGAAATGAATAGAGAATAGGGAGCAAGTATGAACCAAATACAAGCATCAATGTATCGTCAAACTTGTTTTAACAAGTTGTAGGAATCAGATATCAGTGAGATTAATCGAGTCAATGGACAAACTACGCCCAAAATATATTCAGATATACTCAAATATGGATATAACATAGTGGGACAATTCAGAAATTGTACGGTCGTCTGATCAAAAGTCCACAACCAACGTCTAAGATCAAAAGCTAGGTCAAAAAGGAAACCAGAATGGGCATTAAACGAGGATCTGAGTTTATACAAAATCTGAGAATAAAAATTCAAACATCACATATCAGTTATCAACTCGAA
Organism: Allium sativum; assembly: GCA_030737875.1. Lineage (NCBI taxonomy): Eukaryota > Viridiplantae > Streptophyta > Magnoliopsida > Asparagales > Amaryllidaceae > Allium > Allium sativum. Next base: position 411,932,731 of record CM060924.1, on the reverse strand, counting down.
TAATCAAAAGGTAGAGAATAAAAAAACATCAAAAATGAACATAAATCATACCATTTACAGTCGAAGAGCACTCAACAAGGAGGAGCCGCCACCATCAAATATCACTGCAAATTAAAAATCGCCATCAAATATCACATATCCAATTATTAACTATCGGTCGGTCATGGCAGAAGGTATTGGAGAAGCGATCATCTTGAATCGTAGGGGCCTAACAACCGACTTCATTTTTTATTCTCCAAAGAACCCTAGAATTGGCAATTTGGGAGGGAACGAAATGAAAAGAACCCGCGTGAATGAAAATGTTAGCGGGAACAAAGGAAGCGTAGTAGATAGGGGATGGATGCTTGAGATTTTGTTTTAACCAGAGGTGTGGATCGCTGAGGTGTAATCTTTTTATTAATTTTTTTAATTAGAATATATTTATAGCTATCGCAACACAGTGTTATATCTATGCTAACACCTTGAAGTGTGTGTTGCAATAGACAAAAATTAGCTTAGCTATGGCAACACCTTGGATTTTTGTTGTAGTAGGCCATCTATGGTGTAGTGATAGTTGACGATATTTTCATCTTTTATTGTTGCAATAATCAAGTCAAAAACCTGGGTTGCAAGTTTATATGTTGTTGTGATTGTTTTTCTCATTTTATTGTCATATGCACATTTATATTATGGTTGCTTGTACACCTTAAGAATCTAATAAGATTGACATTTTAAATACGTGGTAAGGACGCAATCTCGTTCGCTTAATTTACGTGTGTATATATATATATATAACATAATCAACATATATAAATGCGTAATAAATACGATTAAATTAGGAATAGAATTTGAATGTCCTCATAGGAATTTGTATGTTTGTATGTGTGTGAGCTAATGACTTAATTAATATTAATGACACGTAGACACGAGGTTAACTGTTACTTGTAGTAGAAGTCTACCCGGAACCGACATGCATATCCAACATCTACAAGTAAATATGTTAATGTGAGAGGTTTAGGTGTCATGGGCCATTATAATTAGTATGCTATGATGCGAGGTTTTTGCCCAACTTGTAGTAAAAGCCTGCCCAGAATCACCCGGCAAATCTAGCATCTATAAGTGGCAGGTTTAATGTGAGATATCTAGTGTGTGTATGTTGTGTGTGCGAAGCAGGCTTGCCTAGGGAAAATGTATTAAGCGGCTGACCTATCTCTTACTGAGTATTAAGTGGTTAGGTCTAGGTTCGTTCCTAAGGTTCACTCCTTGGTTTAGAACACAAGTCATTAGGCCCGCCCTTCGAGAAGTAAATGGTAATTAGTTCCTCCTTTCTTCTATAAGGTAATAAATGGTCCCGGTAGGCGATAAAGTGTGTAGGGTAGTTCTCCAAGTATTGTCCGCTTCTTATCTAGGGGCTAGAGAGGGCTGAGATAAGGATGGATTATGTAGACATGGCATAAAGAACCATCGTCTAAGGGAAGTTTTTTTTTAGCATAATGGTTGTGTAGAGCGCTTCTACACACCTGATTAGATAATATTACTAATAATAATTAATAGTTCGGTCAACAAGCTTGTCCAATGGCGCAAATAGTTCAGATAATGCATGCAGTTGCATGCAAAGCAGTTCAAGGTGCATAGCGCGATTAAGTACATATTTGATTAATATATAGACTAATCAACATTACTGTAAAGCTACACAAAACATCACCGTAAGTACATCCCAACGAATATGCATGCAACCCATCAGCATGAGCAATCCAAAAAGCGAGAAAAAGCTTACCAGAAATGAAGGGATGTGCTGAACATGACGAACTTACCATGGTCTCGGGAAGAAGCGATGCTGCTGGTTGCCAAAAGCGTCTATGCTGCCAACTGATTCCTCCCAAATAGCAGTATCCATGATTGTTGGAATGTACGGAGCTGGGTGGGTACTTGACCAAAGATGGTAGAGATGAGTAATTTTGAAAAAAAAGCTTGTTGTTTGATGCGAAACGGTTGTTGAAGCAGTGGTTATTTCGTTCTTTCCATAATGTCCAAACAAATGCCGCAGATAGAACTTCTAAATTGGAAGAAGGTGATTTGAATTCCTAGTGAAAGTGATGTAAGAAGGGTGCAGGACAGCCATCGCAGATTTCCAGCAAGTGGGGAATGCTTTCATCGTCCAAATGACAAAGAATACAAGTCAGGTTAACGTTTATGCCATGACAGACTAATCTGTCTTTTGTGTTGATCCTCCGTCTTGCTAGGCTCCAAAGAAAAAACTTAAATCTAGGTGGAGCCTTAATCTTCCAGATTCTAGGGAAACGGAAAAACCTTCCATGGTATGAGATATAGTTGTAGCAAGATTTGACTTAAAAAGATCCATTAGAGCCAATATTCCAGTACATCACATTCGGGTCTTGGTTCAAGGAGATGGATTGGATGATGAGAAGCAGTTCTTGGATATCCTGGATGATTGAAGTGTGAAAGTAGGTTGTGGGCGTGATAAAAGCCAACCCAAGGTGGGCGGCCTCTGCAACAAAGATGTTAGGGTTAGGGAAGATTGCGTAGAGTTTCGGGTAGAAGTGTGATAGCCCGAAGTCGAAAAACCATGTGTCGTTCCAAAGGGAGCAGCTACAACCGCAGTGGACTTTAACCGCGAAAAGATGTTAGATACGAGGTAACGATCGTAGAACTCCGCTCCAGAAAGGTGAAGGACGTGAACTTGGTCCATCATGTAGAATGGAGGTTGGGTGGTTGTTGTAATATAGCACGAGGATGAGGGACTTCCAATGAAATCACCCGGGGTTAAGAAACGCCAGATCCATTTGGCAAGTAGGGCTAGATTGAGCAGGCGTAGATCTGGGATACCAAGACCCCCCGCGTCCATAGAAATGCAGGCGGTTTTCCAACAGACAAGAGATTTTGTCGGTCCTCCATGCCAAAGGAAAGACCTTCGTGTTTGATCAATCATCTTTATTACCCAACTAGGGGCTCTATTGACGGAGAGCCAGTACAAAGGAAGAGCCGACATGACTGCTTTGACAGGAACAAGTCTTCCCGTCGAGGAAAGAGATGATGTCTTCCACCTGGCAGGCCTAGAGTCTATTTTGGACATAAGGGGAAGCCATTCGCTTTGACATAGGACGAATCGAAACTCCGAAATATGTGAGTGGGAAGTTCTAGAGTTGGCAGTTCAGCATTCTTGCTAAAGGTGGACCAGGCTGGTTCGCTTTGCCCAGCATATAAATGGAACTTTTAGCAAGTTTATGGAAAGGCCTGAGGCCAGCTCAAAGGAATAGAGGAGCAGTTTAAGACAGTGTAGATTTTGAGGGGAAAGGGTGGTAAGGAGGATGGTATCGTCAACAAATTGAATGTTAGCACAAATTGGGGTTGGGGGCGAGGTGTTGATCCGGGATAGAATGTTATTATGGATAGCAAGGTTGATCATTTGGTTTAGAGAGTCGGCTACAAGAATGAAGAGAAGAGGGGATAGAGGGTCTCCCTGCCTTAGCCCCTTCTAGATTTGATGAGGCCGCCATCCATGCCATTGGTGCTCACAAAGGACATACTGGAGTTGAGGATCACTAATATCCAACTGCACCACCTCTGGGGAAAGCCTCTAGCAGTGAGGATTTGCAGCAGGAATTCCCAGTTAACCGTATCGAAGGCCTTTCGGAAGTCCAACTTTAAGAGAAGCCCATCAGTATTGGTACGGTGGCAGTAGGAGACGAGTTCCTGGACAGATGCAATGCAATCATGGGTGTTCCTACCGATGACAAAGGCGGATTGTTAGGTGCCGATAAGAGTGGGGATGAAGGTTTGGAGGTGGTTGGCCAAGACCTTGGTAATGAGTTTGACAGAACAGTTGAGGAGACTGATAGGTCGAAAACTATTGGGGTGGTTTGCTCCTTCGTGCTTGGGGAGTAGGATGATCTTGGCGTAGTTGTCTGCTAATGGGGGGCGGGTCAGAAAAGAAAGCCTGAAAAAGGTTTGTAATGTCCCATTTAATGTGAACCCAAAAGTTGGTAGAAAGCAGGACTGAAGCCATCCAGTCTGCAAGCCTTGTAGTCATTCATGCCTTTCAGGGCACAGATCTCGGACTCTGAGAAGGGACCATCTATGAGGAGAGGAGCCTGACTATGATAAATGAGGGAAGTATTGAGTGGGTACCCATAAGGACAGCTAGATAGTAACAAGAGGGTTTGCCGGGGGTTCTTCTTATAAGAAGTTGTGTTCCTTACCTTAAGCCTAGCAGTAAGTAGTCATTATTATTTCTCTTCGTATAAGAGAGTTATCATTTATAACGTATTAGCGTTAGAATGGGGTCTTAAGTGGCTTGAGGTCCGCCATTGTGTATTAACCGACTAGTGGAATGTTCGCCTTAAATAAATATGGTATTAAGTGACCATAGGAGGTGCCCGGCTTTAACATAGCTTTAGGTATTAAGTGACTTCTAGGACATCTGCCTTATATGTTTGCCTTGTGTGTTTGTTATGAAGACATAACTTGAAAAGTTTACAACTGGCTAATGCAGGAAATAACCTTCTTGACTTACTTGTATTTCATTCACCGGAACTTTATGTTCTGACCTCCCTCCTCTTAACATTAACAGTACAATAGATGAGATAGGTGATTAAGGATGGAGAACGATCTCTTGGTGGAGGAGCCTCTTGAAGATCTAGTTATTATGGCTACTTCCTATTTACTATTATTGATATGTAATTGGGACGAATAATGATGTACCATGAAGTTTGAGACATGTAGCAATTCTTAATTGTGGTTTTTAAATAATTGGTACATTTTATATTTACAGTATTATATTTTGTCTCATCCACTATGCGAGTTTCTGATTTTTGTTTTAGATTGCTTTGTATATATGTTTAAGCTAATCCTTATAAGAACCAACGATCCATTTAGAGTGGCTATAAGTTCCGATGGGCTTTTCTAGGTAGGAATTTAGGCCCATTCCAGGTGGGTTGTTACATAATTGATCTTAAATAAATGTGATAATGTTTGAGTGAGGTAGCTCTCTGAAAGTTGTTCGCTTCTTACGTAGGGGCTATATGATATTTGACTTAGGGATGGGATATTAAGAGTTTCATCGATCATCTTAAGGGAACCGCTTGTCTAAGGGAAGTATTAGGTGGTTAGGAGTTCACCTGTAACGACAACTAGAAAGTAAAACAAGGGTCTACCGAGGGAAGGGCGTAAATGACAATTACTCGTCTACCTAGCTTGTAGATAATAAGTGACTGCTTACTGTCTCTTGATTTACATTGAGAGTATATTACTAACGATTAAAAGACGAGGTCTTAACTGATTAAGGTCTGCTCTAGGGTATTAATTGATCGAGGGAACCCTCCCATATGGTACTAAGTGATCATAGGAATCCGCCCATAAATAAATATATAATTGGCCTTAAGTGACCAAATGGTAGTGTGCCTCGAAGGGTATTAAGTAATTATAGAAATCTTCACTTACATATACATGTAACCTTAAGATAGTTCGCCTAACTAATGCATGTATATGACATATTGAATTGTGTGTTTAATTCACCTAGGCATAACCTGATAAATGCATACATCTAAATATTGGAAATAAATTTATTTAAACTAATGTGATTTTCACTCACTAGAATTTACTGTTCTGACCCCTTCCTCTTAACGATACAGGTTAGTAGGTGGGAATTCTTGATAGATGGCTTCATGTAGACTAGAGGCATGACGATGGAGATATTATTTCATTTATTATTGTGTCTAGCAGTTATCTATGTTTATGGGATATTATTAATGTACCTTGGTATGACATTTGGAAACTTTGATGTAACTGACATTATTGTGGTTTATATGAAGGGGTACATTTATTTTGATTATTATATTTTATCCCATCCCCTGTGAGATTCTTATTTCATTTTATTTTGGCTCTCTTATTTAATTATTATAGAAGCCGACGACTTGAAAACAACGGATCTAAGTTCCGATGGGCCTTTTATATGTTGGGGTTTAGGCCCATTCTGGGCAGGTTGTTACAATTTCTATGTAGCGGCATTCATTAATAAAGTAATTACCAACTACTGTTAAAAGTATAAATTCTAGTTTAAAAGGTTTAGTAAATCATGATTAATTTTCAAAATGTCTAGCAATAGTATCAAAATAATGGAAATAATGTGTAAAACGTGTAAAAAGATCTATTATACCATTTGCAGTATATTTCGGGTAATGATGGGAATGTACTCTATACCCTTGCCTTGACCTTGCCGTTATTGCGGTATAAATACATTGTTGCTCACTATATCATTTCAATAAATCAATATACAAAATCATTTCTACTTCATTATCTTCAATACATATAAAACATTTTCAAAATCAACTATCAATACTCTAAATATGGTATTAGAGCGTCTCGTCTAATCAATACATGCAGTTCCCATCCTCGTTGCATTAGAGCATTTTCATTATTTATAGCTGGTTGCAACTGGTAGCAGTTCATAAAAGAACTCTCACCATTCGATCTTGCCGATGTAGTATTCTCTTTTCTTTGTCCCAATGCTCACTTGACTTCCCCCAATCATTAAGCCATGCCACTAGTCATCAGTGCATCATCTGATCTTGGTTGCTTTCTTGGAGCAGTCTATTTGCCTTGCTTTTTGGTCATTCCTGATTTCTTGAATCAAGAATCTTATATTTTCATTAACCATTTCTGATCAAAAATGACAACAATATTGTCATGTCTGCAAATTCTAGAAAGTTTGTCAAAGGTTATCATAATTCCTTAAAATCCGTGATGTCGAACTGGCGTCCTCGCCGAGCTCCATGCCGTCGTAATCGAAAAGCAACTGCCATCCTATCCGGATCCACCACCATGTGAATCCATGTAATGACCCGGTATTTACACGTATCACGGACACAGGTATTAACTGATCATAAGTATGTATTTACAAATACGATTTAAAAATCAAGACTTTAAAATATTTCAAACATGTCAAAGGTTTAATTGCCATTTTCTTTTAATATATGATAGCATGTAAAAGATAGTGTTTGTTTAAATTTATTTATACATGTATGAATGATAACACTTTTTAATGCCATTTTATTATAAATGTTTTGTTCATTTTTTTCAAAAGGTTTAGAAATTGAGTTTTTGTAAATCCTTGAATTTAAAACTTTTAAAACTTGAAATTAAAACATGCCAAAGCTTTTCTCTTTTGTCAAAAGCAAGTTCAAGAGCCATTTCTTGTTCACATGTTCATTAACACCAAGACATGAAACACCATTTCTTTTTCAAACATGTTATATATATATATATATATATATATATATATGTACTTGAGCGTACAACCTACCCTAATACTAAACTAGTTAAGGGGATCTAGTGAAATATTTGTTCACATGGCAAACTCTATTCAGATCAAATAATTTCAGTTTCAAAATCTTTCTTTTTTCTCTCAAGATTTTGTGAAAATGACATCTTCCTTTTTAGTTTCCAAAACATATTCATTTTGTCAAAAGGCATGTGCATAAGGATCTACCATATCTTGTGTATTTAAACCTCAAGTTCACCTACACTAGATCTTGCTAAAACATATAGATTTTCCAAGATATTTCTATGTTGAATCATCACATGCCAACATCATCTTTGGTACAAAGATTTTCCAGATTTTACAAAGCCTAGGAAGGCAAGTAAAAATACTTTATATTTTGTTGTTAAATCAAAAATGTCATGAGAGATTTTGGGTTAGTAACTCAATAAAAAAACTGATCATGTAAGGTACCAAAATGGATATTATAATTTGATTAAACCAAGAAAAAGATTTGTGAAAGATCATAGTTGTACATAGGCATTTATTTGTGATGTTTCATAGAAACCAATAGGAAAAGTGAATAAACATGTGCAAGTGATTTCAGGGTGATATTGGAAGAGGTAAGCAATGTGAATATGGTGGTGGTACTTTGATTTGGTAAGAGGAAAAAAGAATTTTATTTGAGTTGTCAATCATGTGTCAAAAACAGAATCTGAAAACTAATTTGTGCATCTCCTAAAAACAGTTTCAAATGCACACTTATTTTATTCATTTCCTACCACTATATAAGGACTTGAGCATACCCTTCTCTTGACAACAAACCAATTGAACAAAAATCAGTAAGAAAGAGTAGAAAGCTAAGGGTTTCAAGCACTTTCCTGGTGAGTAAACTATTTTTTAAATTTCCTGTTTTATAGTCCCTGCGTTTTGCTGTTTGAACTGTCAAAAGGGTGAACTTGCCTGTCTGTTTTATGTTACTTGTGGAATGCAAACTTGGTTTGAATCTCCTAGTTTTTTTCCTAATCAAGGAGCTAGGGGTAGGTTACTTTAGTTTTATTGATTAACATTTGGTTTATAAACTTGCACCAACAGGTTAACAAAACCTGTTGTTTAAATAGAACAAATTTTTGATTCTTAGTCAATGACCTTAAGGTAGATGATTTCCATAGGATTTCAGATTAGGTTACACCACTGTATCACCAACAAAATCATTTCAAAGCAAGGAGTAAAAATGAACAAGCTTTAGACACCCTAATACTGGAAACAGAAAAACAACAGGCCTCTCTGTAATTACATAATCAAAGTGGATTTTCAAACATTGTAAAAACTTGTTTTGAGTTCATAAACGTAATGGTGGGTTGAAATGATGATTTTTAAAAGTAAAATCAAGAATTTTAAAGTTGAGAATCATGAGAAAAAGGAGGATGATCGGAGAAGCAACTTTGGGCAAATTCCAGCGAACTACTCATCTGGGGATGGCGGCATTCGGCGAGAAGGAGCAGGAGAAGATGTAGACTCTAGGAAAAATACAAATTAATTTTTCAAATGAGTAAAATTAAGGGATTTGATTGAACTAGGGTGGATGGGGTGCTTTTTGGGTTCCGGTTTCATCGTAGAACTGCTCCTCGAGGTGATGGTTTTGGGGTTGCGGTCATGGGGGAATGGCGACGTTGGGGTGACAGGTTGCTGTGGCAAGGAGGAGGGGGCAGCACATGGACGAGGTGAGGCGTGGTGGCCATTTTCATGGATCGTGTTTTTTTCTGGAAATGGTGGTGAACGGTGGAACAACACAAGCGACATGGAGGAGGTGATCGGGTTGGTGGAAAAGGACCAGTGGACGAAGTGTGACCGATGTCAGTGGTCAGAGGTAATGGACGTGGGCCTGGGTGAGTGTGCACGTGCACAGGCGTGGCCAAAAGGGGAAGAAGAAGAAGAAGAAGTGGCACCAGTATTTGATGATGATCGGCCAAGAAATCAGGTGTTCTGAAGGTGGTACTTTGGCTCATGTTGGTACTTTGGTACTGGTGTTGGAACGCTGGGATTCGAATGGATCAGCAGGCATGACACTGTGTTCTGGAGGTGATACTTCACGGGCTGGTACTTTGGGTATATGGTGTGGTACTTTGCGAAATCATGGTAACCATGCCATTTCTTTTTGTGCGCACACCACGAAACAAAACTGGTACTTTGGCAACAAATGGTACTTTGCTGAATTTGTTTCCAAATAAAGATTTTTCAATATTAATTTAAATAAAAATCAGTTTAATTAAATAATAACTTAAATTTAAAATAAATTAAATGAAAAAAAGTTAAATAAATATTTAAATTTAAATAGAATTTTTATTTAAATTAGCAAGTCAAGAAAACAAAGTGAATCAGGATTAGTTTTGTCAGCATTTGAAATTAAAATACAGGAACTGAAATTTAAATTAAATTATAAATTTAATTTATAATGAGAATTAGAAATGGTTTTCTAATGAAATATTCAAACTTTAAAGTCAACCAAAGAAGTCGATCAAGTGTAGAAGATCAGATATGGTTTTGACAGAAGTCGAAAAGTTAGCACAGAAACTGTAATTATAAATTTGGTTTATAATTTAAATTAGAATTTATTTTCTAGTGGGATATTTAAATTTTAAATAGAACAAGGTAAAGAAATTCGTATGCAACACATATGCTAGATTTGTCAGTTTTAAACTATAATCTGAAATCCCTGGTATAATAAACTGATCAATTACAGTTCTATACTTTAAGAAATGTAAAGCATATTTTAATCATGTTTTAGACTGATAAATAAAAAGAGAAATTTATTGGCATATAGAAAAAAAAGTAGACCAGTTATAAGGGATCAAAGGGAAACTTGACGAAACAATATAAAGTGAAAAAAGTTGAAAAATAACTGGTAAATTATAGATTTAACTCAATTATGAATAATTAGATTAAAAATGGTTATGAGAAATATTTTCTAAAGAAATAATGTAAGTATTCATTTTTAAAGTGACGAACAAAAATGGAAAGAAAAACTGTGTGCGACGCGCACACTGAAACTGTCCATTTTTAAGTGATGATCAAAATACCAGATATAAGCCAGATGATCATATACTGTGTAGTCTAACTATAATTATGTATGTAAATTAGATTATAATCATGATAAGATTAATAATTTAAAGAGAATTATTTTGTTAATCATTTCAAACAGACCGGAATTAACATTCCACTTTGATTTGATTTTACGCTACGCGTCAGAGATTTTCAAACTGAAGATGAGGATGTGCAAAACAATTGTAAATAATATCTTCGGTCTATTCAGTCCCAGGACAAACCCGAATGGACGAATGTCTGACAACATATATCAGTTAGATTCTACACATCGAATTTACGTAAGTGTATTACATTGGTGGCGGAGAAATTCGTTTCTCTTAGCTTTATTGCCCGTAATATATTTGGGAAATCGAATGAGTATTTCTGACGGATAGGACGGTGTGGCATTCAAAGAAAATAAACAATGATGATGAAAAGGTAAGTCTAGCCTCAAGCCTCACACCCAGGAAATGACAAAAATTGGGCAGGCAGCATGGCTATGTGGGTCGCTTCCATTAGGATGTATAATCACCTATCTAGAGAAATTCCTTTTACTTCTTTATTCTATTTCGATGCTGTCCCTTTTCGGGAAACGGTGGTTTGAGCCCAGCCGTTGGTGATTTACATTCGATACACTCAAGAGAAATGAGTGGTCGGTCATGTGTGGGCCGGGTTGCAAGACGTTCTTGTTGAACCCAGGTGTATTTGCCTCTAGAGATACATCATCGGAAGGTGGTCCCATGCCTTGTCATAGTTGAAAATCCATTAACCAATAAGTGCTCGTGGTTTTGTTTGTATACTATATAGGAGAATGTGAAACACAAACATTCTTCAAGATTCTAAATTATTTGTGAAAATTTATAGACACTATAATAATATCTGATTTCAAGTATACAAAGTGTTTTGATCTCATAAGGTAGAAACCCGTTCCGTATTCACGGCGTGGTCTTATGAGATATTTTTATTTCTTTAATCTGTTTTAAAACTGTTTACTCATACCAGTCCCCTGACTGACCCGGAGTATATTTTTCTGTGTTTCCCTTAAAATCTTGGGTATTCATAACACTTATTATGAATAGACAAGTGAACCAGGATTGGATAAAACTTGGAAAGCTGGAATGGAACTTTCTGTGGGCTAATCTACTTATCTTATCTACTGTATAATTAAGTTTGTCAGTTTGGTCATCTATGATATGTATAATTAAAGATGTAGTATGAATGGCTTATATTACCAGATCCAGTATGCTCTGATGTAATATGTTCTGCTGTGTAATATTATGAGGTATCATCTTTTGTAAAAATTCCGCTGTGAGATTCTGATGTTTTTCTATGATTTTACCTTCTATCTATTCTTATTCTTATTAATGGCACGACTTCCGATGTGTTCGGAAGTTGGGTCGTTATAGTTGGTATCAGAGCCAGGTTACTGATTACCTAGGCTTTGGGTGAGTGTGAGAGAGCGTATTTTTGAAAATTTAAAATAAATTTAGAATCAACTTGGATGGTATACCTAAGTTAGTTATATCCAATCACGTCTGGAGTGACGACCTGTTATATTCAGGTGATTAAGATGAGTAACCGAGGACGAAGAGGTCGAGCTAGTGGAATTTCCACTACTACTGGTCGTAATACTGGATCCCAGGGTCAAGGGGAGACTGTGGAGGAAGTGACACCAGTCCAGCAGGATAAAAGCTTTGCAACTATTTGAAAGGAGTTAATTAACTAGGGTCAACCTTAAGATAAATTAAATATGGTTGGATTAAATTAGAATAATATCCAATCATATTGATACAAGAAATCGAGTTAGAACTTTAAATTTGAATTAAAGTTTGGATTTCCTAAAATTAAGGCTGGACTTAAGTATTAATTGGATATGAACTCAAGGAAAGAAAATTGGTCAATTTGTGAAATTGAATCATATTTGTGAGTACCAAAATGGAGGTAATTAACTAAGTGAACGAAGATTGTGGGTGCTACTTAACGGAGTTATGTAAATTGACCGATGAGTTAAAAAGGGAATTTGGACAGATATTTTTGGCTTATGAATAGTAAAATTGTTGATGTGTGGTAATTATTTATATATAAGTCGATAACTCTAATCTACTATTTACAAATTTCGAGGACGAAATTTTAATAAGGGGGGTAGATTGTAATGACCCGGTATTTACATGTATCACGGACACAGGTATTAACTGATCATAAGTATGTATTTACAAATACAATTTAAAAATCAAGACTTTAAAATATTTCAAACATGTCAAAGGTTTAATTGCCATTTTCTTTTAATATATGATAGCATGTAAAAGATAGCGTTTGTTTAAATTTATTTATACATGTATGAATGATAACACTTTTTAATAGCAAGTTTTTAATGCCGTTTTATTATACATGTTTTGTTCATTTTTTTCAAAAGGTTTAGAAATTGAGTTTTTGTAAATCCTTGAATTTAAAACTTTTAACACTTGAAATTAAAACATGTCAAAGCTTTTCTCTTTTGTCAAAAGCAAGTTCAGGAGCCAATTCTTGTTCACATGTTCATTAACACCAAGACATGAAACACCATTTCTTTTTCAAACATGTTATATATATATATATATGTACTTGAGCATACAACCTACCCTAATACTAAACTAGTTAAGGGGATCTAGTGAAATATTTGTTCACATGGCAAAATCTATTTAGATCAAATAATTTCAGTTTCAAAATATTTCTTTTTTCTCTCAAGATTTTGTGAAAATGACATCTTCCTTTTTAGTTTCCAAAACATATTCATTTTGTCAAAAGGCATGTGCATAAGGATCTACCATATCTTGTGTATTTAAACCTCAAGTTCACCTACACTAGATCTTGCTAAAACATATAGATTTTCCAAGATATTTATATGTTGAATCATCACATGACAAGATCATCTTTGGTACAAAGATTTTCGGATTTTACAAAGCCTTGGAAGGCAAGTAAAAATACTTCATATTTTGTTGTTAAATCAAAAATGTCATGAGAGATTTTGGGTTAGTAACTCAATAAAAAAACTGGTCATGTAAGGTACCAAAATGGATATTATAATTTGATTAAACCAAGAAAAATATTTGTGAAAGATCATAGTTGTACATAGGCATTTATTTGTGATGTTTCATAAAAACCAATAGGAAAAGTGAATAAACGTGTGCAAGTGATTTCAGGGTGATAATGGCTGAGGTAAGCCATGTGAGTATGGTGGTGGTACTTTGATTTGGTAAGAGGAAAAAAAAAATTTATTTGAGTTGTCAATCATGTGTCAAAAACAAAATCTGAAAACTGATTTGTGCATCTCCCAAAAACAGTTTTAAATGCACACTTATTTTATTCATTTCCTACCACTATATAAGGACTTGAGCATACCTTCTCTTGACAACAAACCAATTGAACTAAAATCAGTAAGAAAGAGTAGAAAGCTAAGGGTCTCAAGCATTTTCCTGGTGAGTAAACTATTTTTTAAATTTCCTGTTTTATAGTCCCTGCGTTTTGCTGTTTGAACTGTCAAAAGGGTGAACTTGCATGTCTGTTTTATGTTACTTGTGGAATGCAAACTTTGTTTGAATCTCCTTTTTTTCCTAATCAAGGAGCTAGGGGTAGGTTACTTTTGTTTTATTGATTAATATTTGGTTTATAAACTTGCACCAACAGGTTAACAAAACTTGTTGTTTAAATAGAACAAATTTTTGATTCTTAGTCAATGACCTTAAGGTAGATGATTTCCATAGGATTTCAGATTAGGGTACACCACTGTATCACCAACAAAACTATTTCAAAGTAGGAGTAAAAATGAACAAGCTTTAAACACCCTAATACTGGAAACAGAAAAACAACAGGCCTCTTTGTAATTACATAATCAAAGTGGATTTTCAAACATTGTAAAAACTTGTTTTGAGTTCATAAACGTAATGGTGGGTAGAAATGATGATTTTTAAAAGTAAAATCAAGAATTTTAAAATTGAGAATCATGAGAAAAAGGAGGATGGTCGGAGAAGCAACTTTGGGCAAATTCCGACGAACTACTCATCTGGGGATGACGGCATTCGGCGAGAAGGAGCAGGAGAAGCTGTAGACTCTAGGAAAAATACAAATCATTTTTTCTAATGAGTAAAAATTAAGGGATTTGATCGAACTAGGGTATATTGGGTGCTTTTTGGGTTTCGGTTTCATTTGTAGAACTGCTCCTCGATGTGGTGGTTTTGGGGTTGTGGTCATGGGGGAATGGAGACGTCGGGGTGACAGGTTGATGTGTCAAGGAGGAGGTGGCAGCACATGGACGAGGAGAGGCGTGGTGGCCATTTTCTTGGATGGTATTTTTTTCTGGAAATGGTGGTGAACGGTGGAACAACACAGGAGACATGGAGAAGGTGATCGGGTTGGTGGAAAAGGACCAGTGGACGAAGTGTGACTAGTGTCAGTGGTCGGAGGTAATGGACGTGGGCCTGGAGGAGTGTGCACGTGCACAGGCGCGGCCAAAAGGGGAAGAAGAAGAAGAAGAAGTGGCACCAATATTGGATGAAGATCGGCCAAGAAATCAGGTGTTCTGAAGGTGGTACTTTGGCTCATGTTGGTACTTTGGTACTGGTGTTGGAACGCAGGGATTCGAATGGATCAGTAGGCAAGACATTGTGTTCTAGAGGTGGTACTTCATGAGCTGGTACTTTGGGTATATGGTGTGGTACTTTGCGAAATCATGGTAACCAGGCCATTTTTTTTGTGCGCACACCACGAAACAAAACTGGTACTTTGGCAACAAATGGTACTTTGCTGAATTTGTTTCCAAATAAAGATTTTTGAATATAAATTTGAATAAAAATCAGTTTAATTAAATAATAACTTAAATTTAAAATAGATTAAATGAAAAAAAGTTAAATAAATATTTAAATTTAAATAGAATTTTTATTTAAATTAGCAAGTCAAGAAAACGAAGTGAATCAGGATTAGTTTTGTCAGCATTTGAAATTAAAATACAGGAAATGAAATTTAAATTAAATTATAAATTTAATTTATAATGAGAATTAGAAATGGTTTTCTAATAAAATATTCAAACTTTAAAGTCAACCAAAGAAGTCGATCAAGTGTAGAAGATCGAATATGGTTTTGACAGAATTCGAGAAGTTAGCACAGAAACTGTAATTATAAATTTGGTTTATAATTTAAATTAGAATTTATTTTCTAGTGGGATATTTAAATTTTAAACAGAACACGGTAAAGAAAATCGTATGCAACACATACGCTAGATTTGTCAGTTTTAAACTATAATCTGAAATCCCCGGTATAAGAAACTGATCAAATACAATTCTGTACTTTAAGAACTGTAAAGCATATTCTAATCATGTTTTAGACTGATAAATAAAAAGAGAAATTTTATTGGCATATAGAAAAAAAAGATCAGTTATAAGGGATCAAAGAGAAACTTGACGAAACAATATAAAGTGAAAAAAGTTGAAAAATAACTGGTAAATTATAGATTTAATTCAATTATGAATAATTTGATTAAAGAATGGTTATGAGAAATATTTTCTAAAGAAATAATGTAAGTATTCATTTTTAAAGTGATGAACAAAAATGGAAAGAAAAACTGTGTGCGACGCGCACACTGAAACTGTCCATTTTTAAGTGATGATCAAAATACCAGATATAAGCTAGATGATCATATATTGTGTAGTTTGACTGTAATTATGTATGTAAATTAGATTATAATCATGATAAGATTAATAATTTAAAGAGAATTATTTCGTTAATCATTTCAAAGAGACCGGAATTAACATTCCACTTTGATTTGATTTTACGCCGTGCATCAGAGATTTTCAAACTGAAGACGAGGATGTGCAAAAAGATTGTAAATAATATCTTCAGACTGGTTAGTCCCAGGACAAACCCGAATGGACGAATGTCTAACAACGTATATCAGTTAGATTCTACACATCGAATTTACGTAAGTGTATTGCGTTGGTGGCAGAGTAATTCGTTTCTCTTAGCTTTATTGCCCGTAATATATTTGGGAAATCGAATGAGTATTTCTGACGGATTGGACATTGTGGCATTCAAAGAAAATAAACAATGATGATGAAAAGGTAAGTCTAGCCTCAAGCCTCACACCCAGTAAATGACAAAAATCAGGTAGGCAGCATGGCTATGTGGGTCGCTCCCATTAGGATGTATAATCACATATCTAGAGAAATTCCTTTTACTTCTTTAATCTATTTTGATGCTGTCCCTTTTTGGGAAACGGTGGTTTGAGCCCAACTGTTGGTGATATACATTCGATACACTCAAGAGAAATGAGTGGTCGGTCATGTGTGGGTTGGGTTGCAAGACGTTCTTGTTGAACCCAGGTGCATTCGCCTCTAGAGATACATCATCGAAGGTGGTCCCATACCTTGTCATAGTTGGAAATCCATTACCCAATAAGTGCTCGCGGTTTTGTTTGTATACTATATAGGAGAATGTGAGATGCAAGTATTCTTCTAAATTCTAAATTATTTGTGAAAATTTATAGACACTATAATAATATCTGATTTCAAGCATACAAAGTGTTTTGATCTCACAGGGTAAAAACCCGTTCCGTATTCACGGCGTGGTCTTATGAGATATTTTTATTTTTTTAATCTGTTTTAAAACTGTTTACTCATACCAGTCCCCTGACTGACCCGGAGTTTAATTTTTTGTGTTTCCCTTAAACTCTTGTGTATTCATAACACTTGTTATGAATAGACAAGTGAATCAGGATTGGATAAAACTTGGAAAGAAGGAATGGAACTTTCTGTGGGCTGATCTACTTATCTTATCTACTGTATAATTAAGTCTGTCAGTTTGGTCATCTATGATATGAATAATTAAAGATGTACTATGAATGGCTTGTATTACCAGATCCAGTATGCTCTGATGTAATATGTTCCGCTGTGTAATATTATGAGGTATCATCTTTTGTAAAAATTTCGCTGTGAGATTCTGATGTTTTTTGTGATTTTACCTTTTATCTATTCTTATTCTTATTAACTGCACGACTTCCGATGTGTTCGAAAGTTGGGCCGTTACAATCCGAGAAGACCTTTATGGATTGTATCTACTTCCACGTCCCACTAACGTAGGATGGGGTACTGGAGAAGTTCGCGTTCTGAAGTCTACGGTACTTGGCATGAAGAAATGTCGCTCATAAGGAGTCATTCTCGAGTAACCTAGCCCATAGCTAGCAAGCAAAGGCCTTACAGGTATCCTTTGGATTTCTGAGGCCTAAGCTCCTTCACTTTTGGGATGAAAAATGATGTTCCAAGAAATCCAATGATGTCCCAAGCAAAGGCCTTACCAATAATCAAATTAAAATTTAAGCAATACAATACAAACTTACCATACAAACAAGCATCCAATCAATCTAAACCAATTCAATTCTTGTTTTTACAAGCCATAAATTCAATTTCAAATTTTATGTTAATCAAACCACACCAAACTTAAATTAATCTAATACGTTTTTGGAACTTCTACCTATCCATCACCACCAAAGATTGGATCAGCCTTTATAACATCCCATTCTTCGTTGTCTTTGATGGGAATCGCTCCCCTGTTGTTATTTTCTTCATCTTTGGTAAAGGAGGAAATCATCCAACGAATTTCATAGAAACACCTCTCTTGTTATTTTATCATCTATATTTGACTTAATTCTAAGTGAAATTTATTACGGAGGATAATATAAAGAATATTTTTGAATGAATCGAGTGTTTCTTCAAGATTTTCACTCAAGTTATGAACTGGAGAAGCCACGTATTCGATAAAATAAGAAACTAATATAAGATTATAAATGAAAAATTGATAAATGAATTTTTCTGGAAGAAGTAGGTATTTATAGGTACTGAATTCGTTCAAAATGAATAGACACAAGTTAGTTTGACATGTAGGGTTACCCATGTAGACGTGTCTTCTGTATTTTAGTTTTTGAAAACTTTTGTGAGTTGTGTTATGTTTTGGTTTATATATACTTGTTTTTATCATACTATTGTTCATTTCAGAGATGGTTAAGAAGGAATAAACAGAAATATAAGAGCTTCATCAATAATTTAATAAGGATACATGAATTAATACATAATACAGAATGGAAATACAAAAATAGAAACTAATACAAGAAGAAAAAAATGCTAGAACTTAGCGGAGGAGGATGGGGAGGACAAATCATGTTTCCTACAAATTTTTCAATGAACTTGGTTATTTTAGAGGACATCTTTCCCATCTTCTTAGTAAATGATCTTTTAAAAGCTTTTTAATTGTCCGTTAAAATCTTTTGATTGTTGAGATGGATTTTGTTGGAAGGATTGGCGACATTTGCGGGATATTCAATACTTTCCAAGGACGTGTTATTATCTTCTTCAATTTCCATGTCATCTTCTTTACCTTTTTGAGCCAACCTTTCATTCTTTTCCAAAAGCATTTCGTATGGTTGAAACGCTAGTGGTATATTCATTAAAGATATGTTTCCGAAATTAAAAACTTTTCTAGAAATAAACTCTTTGCTTTTGAAATCCATTCCAAAGTGTTTGAAAATATGTGTACGGTAAATTCCATGGTATAACATATTTCCACCCATTGAAAAATCTTTGGCTCGAAATCCATCCAAAATCACTTATACCCAATTAACGTCATAATTTCCATAAGGTGCAAAAGGAGATTTGCAAACTTTCATAGTTGGATTGTTGAAATTTCCTAAATGATATGTGATAGTATGTTGAAGAAGTAGGTTGACAATTCTTGCTTTTGGTCGAAAATATTGATTTTTGAATTCCAAATATCTATCACTTTGAAAAGGATGGTGAAAGGTCACTAGGTCATTTTGATTGATATTGAAATCAAAGAGATCCATTCCCGTGCACTTACAACCCAAAATAGTGTCTAATACTTCACAGTCCGAAAGTATTTGTGTACCTTTAACATCACTCCAAGTTTCACTTTCATTTCCTTCATAAAAACCACGATTTAAATTGGCATAAAACATTTTGACAGGTTCTAGATAGCAAACTTCATCGTTTCCCCGATATTTAATCAAACTAAGTACCTTATTTGATTAAAAAGAGTTGGAAGATCATTAGTTGGAAAACCATTGACAATAAAAAAAACCGTATCGACTTTTACGATGTTTACATAGTTTATATAAGCTTTGATAGCCTTCAAGTTGTTGAAAAAGAAGGTTTTAGTAGCCTTGGAAAACCTCATATTGTTTGGAGTGCTTGAGGAATCCATTAAAGAGATATCGTGAATAGTAGAAGATAATGAATATATGTTTTAAATTTTGAATTAAAGGTAGAAAGAGATGATAAGAATAAGTGGATAAATAGAGATTTTATAAACATGTTCTATGGTCAAGAGACACCTTTCAGAAAATTGGGTTTGATGAAAAGGTGGAGAGAAAATTCAAAAATGAATTTATAATTTACAAATACATGTTGACATAGAGGTTTAGCCATATAGAAATGTCTCTTGAATTTTCAAAGGACGTATGAATTTTGATTTTTTATTTATTTTTATCTTATATTCTTATTTGTGTATTTCCTAAAATGGTATTTGTTGGAGTAATACTTTTTCTATTATTATTTTATTAAAATAATATTATTTTAAATTTTAAAATTCAAATTTCAAATATTTAATTTAAGTTTAAATTCTATTTTTCTATCAAGGTAATCAAACAAACAACAATTGAAGCAACTAATTCAAAAAAAATTATAAAGGCGGACCTATTTTAGATCTTATCTTCTGATTCGTGAATTGTTGTGAAGCACATATTTGAATTATTTGTCTCTTGTTCTTTGTCACTGGAGGATGAATCGGAATCATTTTGAGTAGTAGTATAAGTCCTTTTTCTTTTCTTTGGTGAATTATTATTTGAAGGATGATTTTGTTTCTCTAGATATGGACCATCTCTCTTTAGATGGCCTGGTTCATCACGGTTAAAGCAACTGATGCTATTCAGAATCTCATTATTTTTCATCAAATTTTGTGCTCATTTCTTTGGAAATTATTCCTCTTTCTATATCTCAGAATCTTTCTGATATTCCTCATCATTAATGTTATTTCCTCATCATCATCGTTGTTGGAGTCTAAATCTTTGGCTACCGCATTGAATGTTATTGGTTTCTTTTTTACTGACTTATTTTCCCTTCTTCCTTACATCTGAACTTCAAACGACACTAGATTTAACTCTTCAATTTTCATAGCACTAATGTCATTGGATCTCCTATTGTCGGAATATTTTGATTCCATTCTAGAGTTAATGAATTCAGATTTTCCTGACTTGATCTTCCTCAGAATATATCTTTCCCAAGGCTATTAGTGAATGCACGTTCTCCTGGATCCTGCAGTACATATCAGAGGTAGTCTCATTTAGATTCATTTAAAATAATTGAAATTGATTTGTTAACATGGATATCTTGGTTTGTTTAACTTTGCTTGTTCCTTCATGAGTTACGTACAAAGTTTTCCAGTTTTCATATGCAAATTTACAAATAGATACTCTATTAAATTCGTTTTTATCTAGTGAACAAAATAAAATATTCATGGATTTTGAATTATTTTGTGCAGTATCCTTTTGTTCGTTAGTCCATCGTTCAAAACTAACAGTGGGTTCAACATATTTAGTTTGTGTGATGTTCCAAGTGTCTAATCCTAGAGATTGTAAATAAATTTTCATTCTACATGCCCAATATGCATAATTACTAACATTAAACAGTTTTGGCCCTCTATAAATGAACTAGAAATATTTGTATTAACAATATCAGTGTTGATTTCCATTTAAACTTTTCAAAAAAAATTAGATAATGGAAACTTGGAAAACCAATGCTTTGATACCAATTGTTGGGGAATATTGATTAAGGATATTAAGGCAAACTAAATACTAGAGGGGGGTGAATAGTGTTTAATGGATTTAACAAAAATCTTGAAATCTTTTTGAGTTATTTAGAATAAAATGCAAATCACTGGTATGAGATGATCACATAATCAAACATAGATGCAGATAATAATAAATAAAAAACAGTAAAAGGAAAGAACACACTGGAATTTTATATCGGCTCGGAGTTACCTTACATCCAGTCCCATACAACTCTGGGTTGACGCAGATTTCTTTTCAATAATAATCTTCAAATACAATCCTGATTTCAAGTCCACGAGGTACACCCCTCCTACTTTCTGAGTACAATGAGACTCAATTGATTTTCAAGCTATAATCAAACCCAATCGATTTGAACGGACTACGACCACACCTAGTCAATTTGAACGGGCTACAACCACACATTTTCGATATCAGTTTTGGAAGTAAGACTCGATAAAACTTGATCTTGCGATCTTTGATTACAAAAACCCTATAAATCTTGAGTAGCACTTGAATCTTTGAGAGTGTGTGGTAGAGAATCAAACTAGAAAGATATTGATGTGATTCTATTTGAAATTTAGCAGAGTATAAGTAGATAATTTAAGAAAATAAGAGTTTAAATGGAGAGAAGATAAAGGAGAAAGAAGATAATGAAAGTAGTTATTAAATCTTGAATTTAGAAGCTTATTTATAGTTTCCCAACAGTCAAAACATTTCAGAAAAGAATTGAAATCAAAAAACACAACTATTCAAAATTTGAATTTAAATCCAATGGTCACCGTGTCGACATGAGGTTACCCATGCCGACATGCCTTCATGAATTTTGAAAAATAAAATTTTTAAATCAAGCTTGTATTGTTTGAATAAATCGTGGTGAATCTTGAGTTAAAACAAACTATTTTCCTATATATTAAAATAGAGTATTTGAAGTAAAAATATATATTAAAAACTTATATAAAAAGATTTAAATATATATATAAGATTGATTTAAAAACTGTATAAAATGATATTAAATCATATATACAACTATGAAAATAAGTACAATAAATACTTTAAAACTTAAGACACAGATATAAGTAAAAGGAAATTCAAAACTTGAATGGTTAAATAAAACTTAATATAAAATTATTAACAATCATTTAAATAAGAAATATTTGAATCAAAAGTTAAAATAAAAGATTTTTTTTTACATCAGGAGTTAAAAAAAAATGAATACGCAGAGAACCAAGCTTCGCTTGTAAACTCTGAGGAAGTATGCAAATGCCCGCTCCACATACTCCAGGTAAATCTCAGCTATAACTGAAGCTGGTGAGAATTGAACCCTCGACCTCTTGGGTAAGCGCCGCATGTCCTTACCAGTTGAGCTACAGTTGTGGATGAGTTAAAATAAATTTAAAAACTAAGAAATATAGATTTAAAATAAAGTAGTAGTTTTGAAATAAATTTGAAAATAAGATAAGAATATTAAAAATAGTTAGAAAGATTGAAATAAGGATTTAGTGTTATTTTGAAGTTTTAATAATAAGAAATCTAGACTCTATTACTTGTTATTTTTTGAACTCTTGTTACTCATATGTCTTCTATCTTGAATTCTTCTTTTTGAAAT
Organism: Allium sativum; assembly: GCA_030737875.1. NCBI lineage: Eukaryota > Viridiplantae > Streptophyta > Magnoliopsida > Asparagales > Amaryllidaceae > Allium > Allium sativum. Next base: position 411,909,922 of record CM060924.1, on the reverse strand, counting down.
ATTGAATCTCTAAACTGTACAATCTTCAATAATCAAAACCTGCATATATTTCCTACATGTACATATACACACACGCGCGCGCTCACACGCACGCACGTATATATATATATATATATATATATATTCTAGAGAACATTGTTGGTATATATTTTATAACAATAATAGTTAAACCAAGATTATTGTAATCAAAACCATCATCGCCACATCTCAATCCTTAACAGATTCCATTATAGGAAGTGAGGCCTTGATGATGGATGGTCATTTCTCGAGATGTAGAGCAGAAAATTGTAGATTGAAGTGGAAGTTACTAGAGAGGGTTGGGGGCTTGTCATTAGGATTGGCAATATGTCGGTTGCCTGTGCTTAGTCCTAACCAAGGACTTCACGTCAGACGTCATTAAAGTAGTTTCAGGGGTTAAGCTCTGCTACGGATGACATATGCGAAGGGGGTTGTGACACCCCACATCCGTTAATGTCACACATTAAGGGAATGCATTAAGTTTCGTGAAGCGTTATAGGTAAACAGAAACAGAAACATTATAAGACATATAAAATAGCAGCAGAATTTAAAATTTTATTAAGCAGAAAACATCGTAGTTCAAAACATGGTTACATCATATGTCTAAAATGCATAAAACCCAGTACATCATTGAAATTTCTATCTTGTACTTTAAACATCAGAGTACAGTAATAAAAGAAGTATAATCTCCAAAACATAGCCATAGTAGAAAAGATAAGAACTCGAGCAAAACATCTAAGCAGCTCCAAGCAGAATGAAAGCAGAATCATGATCAAGATCGAGTATTCCCACCCTGAGAACCTGGGGGGAACAGAAGAGAAAGAAGAGGAAAAAAAATGGGTCAGACATAATGTTTGGAGAGTCAAGTTACTTTTAGAATATAAATAAGTAAAAGTATCATGACGGATATATAAAGTGGATAAGAGAGATAACATCATAAAAGGCAGGTATGACAAGGTAAATAGGATAAATATGATAGAGTATATTGTGCTTCTCTAGTACTTTCTTTTTCTCTCTGCCTCAATACTAGTATAACCAGAATGAGATGATCCCAATAACTATAAGATGGTAGACTTAGGCGTACTTCTAGTGAGAGGTTTAACCTTGTACAATCAATAGGTAGCCCAACATACCGGAGTTACCCCTAAGGATAATAATGGGCTCCTAAACATACCAGAGTCTAGAGGTACCCTAATTGCTACCCCAATCGATCGACTCCCTAATTCGTAGATACCATGTGCTGGCCCCACGGTAGGATGTATCACTGCATAAAGTGGCAACCTTTCATTTTCAAGATGTGCACAACCATATCTACAGGTGTCATGGCGTCTAAACCTCCTCTGCCGGACCCATGTACGCACATGACTCCGTCGGAATGCGCCGCCCACACCGTCTTCTAGTTTGGGGTCTCTTATAATCAGCCCAATAAGCGTGCCTCAACTCCGACCTAGTTCAGAGTACTCGTTTAATAACTATATATGGGTTACTGACTGAAACGGGTCCCACACACAAGATGATACAAGCTTTCCCCTACGCTGGCATCCCCACTAGGTTTTCCACAGGTTATGTCATACCAGAGTAAAAGATTGTGTAACACCACATGTTAAGTTTGTTGGCCTATATATAAATATTACTCACCAACCCAAGATTTACTTAACCCACCCATTGTTCAAACAAGTTTACTTAACCCCTACTGAAATTAACATGTCTATATAATCCCTATGGATTCAACCAGGTTAAGTATTCAACTTTATTTCCATATATTCATTTATGGTTATAATGCGCTAGACCTCCCACATTAAGCCTACAACTTATGGATGCTCGTTATGCAGGGCGGGTCCGGGCAGACTTCTTCCACAAATCGGACTTAACCTCGTGTCTTAACACGTCACATGTTTGTACATTTAGATCCCTCACATTAGATTCACCACTTGTGGTCGCTGGATATGCCGGTCGGTTCTGGGTAGGCTTCCACCACAAGTGTAATCCAACCTCGTGTCTAAGCGCGGTTACAGTTTTCTAATTACTGTAATTCTAGGCATTTCCATTATTAACCAATTATTCCTATGTCATTATAGGGTTTTATGCCCCTTTCCCAGTCATGTTCATAATGAACCATATGTCTCAAATTAAGGTCTTTAATTACAATTCAATTTATGTCCCATATCCATATTCATATATCTCATTCAAGTAATGCCAAAATTTCCCAATACAAGTTATGGCCCAATTTTAACGTTTTCCCCTCATTTCCAATTTCACACGTTCACATATTTCAGCGGCATGCCTAGGCTCGAAGGTAGCATGGCTATAAAAGTAAAAAGGGAAAGAAAGATGGGAAGAGGGCAGAAATAATCATAATAACAAGATTGACATATAATGGTAGAATAGGCATAATTAATAAACATATAGTGGCATAATGACAAGGTAGGCATATTGGAACAGATTCGATGAACATGCGACAATAGAACTGATTCTAACATAATAGGGACAGGCATGATGAGATCTAAACAATGAATTAGATGTCAAACTATAACTAATTTAGCCACAAACATAATAGGGACAGGCATGATGAGATCTAAACAAAAAATTAGATCTACAAATAATGATAGATCTGACATGATTCAATAAGTACGGGCTTAGATCTAGTTCATAGTCATGTCAGAATAACTTAGGTACACAGGTTATAACAGATATGATATGATTCAAACAATCACAGGCTTAGATCCAAGTTATAGTCATGTCAAGATTAACTTTTAAATATTTAGATCTAAAAGTAACGTAAACTCACTGTGATTAGATCTATAAAAATAGAAGAATAATAGCATATTTCAAATCACAGATCTCTAAACTTGAACGACTCTAGTTGATTGTTGAAGAAGAAAAGACTTGATTTAATCTAGGGACAGGCAGCATCTAGTTCTCCATTATTTTTGGTGTGGAAAAACAAGAGAAATTGGGTCATATATATAGCCACTAGAAACCTAAAATCTGCCCAGATCTACCGTAGGGGGGTCATCCCCCCTTGATGTGTCAACCCCCGTAACACCCAATAATTTTAAAACATGACATAAGAGATAACTTAAGAATACTTAATTATTAAAAGAAGAATTAGGTAAAACGGGTTACGCCATTGCGTTCATCTCGGAATTCTGCTTGAGATAGAGTCCGAGTTTGCGTAAAACGGATGTCGTATGAAAGAGTTACGGACGATAGAAGTTGGGCAGAAAATTCAGGAAATGGACCAGAATGCACTGGCGCACTTGGGAAGTGCGCCAGAACAAAAATGCACCGACGCACTTGGGAAGTGCGCCCATGCCGAGCCAAAAACCTACACAGGATTCTGGAGAGTTCTGATAACGTGTCTTCTTCTGATTGGCTGGGTGACGTGTCTTTGAGCTGTGTGGTTCTGATGATCTCCTAGTTAATCTAAGGGCTCTAATTAATCCTACACATCTATATAAGCACACATAAACCTAAACCCTAATCTAAACTAAATTCATTCATAAGCCGCCACACTGCTGCATCCTAAACTAAGCTAGTTTCTTCTCCAACGAATTAAAGCTTAGGAATTGTGAAAGAGGAGAACGGTTCTAGAACAACAACAAACGTTGTATCTATTCTTTCTTCTACCACAGTGAGTTCTAGTCACTTTTAGGTTTAAATAGATAAATGTGAACTGTGGTAGACTATGAATTGGGTATATGCTGTAAATCAAGAACTTATGCAAGCATACTATGTCATTTTCCCTAGATCTTATATATGGACATTCTACTATGTTTCCTATGTGAATCTTGAATTACAATTATATTGTGGTACATGTGAACTTGTTAATACAGATCTAACTTTCTAGATCTGATTGTGGTGATTCGATATGACGTCTATATGAACATTGATTTGAAACCATGTTAGGATGATAGTACATCCATTAATTTGGCATTACTTGGATCTAGACTTTGGTGTTAATCACCTTTCACTTGTTATATTAGGGTACCTTGGTATATGTGGTAAACTTGACATGTGAATCTAAACTTATTATTATGCCACCCTGTCTGTGCTAGATTTAGGTAATTGGACACCTAATATTGAATCTAGATCTCATTATGCTTGCCTAAACACAAGTTATTAATTTGATGTCCACTTTATTATGATAATTATCACATGTCCATTCACTATTTCACTTAGTTACTATGCCAGTTATGTTAATATTTATTCCAGAAACATGTTGAACTGTCACCCTTATCATGTTCCCTTTTATTATTACGACGAGGCTACCTTATAGCCTCGATAAAGCCAAAATACGTGTGAATACATTAGTTAGGAACGGGGATAAAGGGAATTCGTAATTGGCATAGTTTATATAATATTTATATGAAATGAGCATATAATTCAAATGGGGAAACATAGAATTAATTACCTATAATGACATAGGTAAATTTGGGTAAAGATGAATTAATTACCTATAATGACATAGGTAAATTTGGATAAAGATAAAATGTTTAGTAATTAAAATTAAGAATTTTAATTGTGCTTATGACACGAGGTTAGGTTACATTAGTGGCGGAAGTCCGCCCGGACCCAACCGACATATCTAGCAGCCACTAATGTTGAACATAATGTGGGAGGTCTAAGTACGCAAATACGAATCAGGCTAAGACATGAGATTAGGCCCAACTGTGGAATAAGACTGCCCGGACCTGACCGGCATATCCAGCATCCACACGTTGTAGGCCTAATGTGGGAGGTCTAGCCCATTATAACCATAATTGGACATGGTAAAGAAATGGACAACTTAACCTAATTTAATATGAATATGGACTTAAGTTAGGGTTAAGTAAAATTGGATGGGTAGTGGGGGGGTTAAGTAAGTTAGAGGGGACATATATATATATATATATATATATATATATATATATATAGGCCGACATACTTAACCCAATAAATGTTATGTAATTAAAGACACCTAAGTGGTATACATAACGGGTAGATGAAGTAATAAAGGTTATGTAATTAAAGACACCGAAGGGTATACATAGTAAGTGGAAAGCCTAGTGGGGATACAAGACAAAGGGAAGAGCTTGTATCATATTGTTTGGGAGTTATGTAATTAAAGATCACCCTTTTGGTTATACATAGCTAGTATAGGGCATGTAATTAAAGATCACCCTTTTAGGGTGTACATAGTCAGTGGAAAACCTAGTGGGGATGCAAGACAAAGGGGAGAGGTTGTATCATATTGTGTGGGACCCATTTCAGTCAGTAACCCGAAGTGGTATCAAGTAAAGACCTCCGTACTAGGCGGAGGTGGGGCACGCTTACTGATTGATTGTAAGAGATCCAAACGAGACGGATGGTGCGGGCGGCACAAACCGACCGGGGACATGTGCGTGCATGGGCAGGGCATAAGGGGCTAAGATGACCGTGACACCAGTAGATATGGTGTGCACATTATAAGTTGCCACCTTAGGGAAGTGATACCCCCTACTATGGGGCCAGCATAGGATATCTACAAAGTAGGGAGCCGATCGATTAGCGTAGTGGTTAGGGTATACTCGGACGTATGCCCTAAATGTACCAACTTATAGTGGAAGGGATCATCTCATTTTAAATTATACTAGTAATAGTGCAGAGTAGTCATTAGTGAAGCATGTGTACACCTTACCTTATCTGCCTTGTCACACCTGCTATTTATATAGTGACCTCTCTTACCCACTTTATGCCTGTCATGTTCACCTTTATTTATTTACTGGCTAAAAGTCACTAGACTTGCCAGACTTTATGTCTGACCCCTTTTTGTTTTTCCTTCTCTTTCCCGTTCCCCCTCCCCTAGGTTCTCAGGGAGGAAACACCCAGGCTTAGCCAGGATTTGGATATCATCTTGCTAGGAACTACTGCTGAAGTATGGCTCAAGTCTTTGTCTCTGCTATGGCTTACTCTTTTTATTAGGGAATAATGTTTTCTTTTAATTCCTATGTACTCTGATTATGCAAGACAGAAGTATTTTGTTGTAATGGTTTTATGACTTATGGTATTGTAAACCACGGGATTATGATTATGTCTGAAACAAATTTTTGAAATTTCCGCTGCTATCTTTATTTATATTTGTCTTGTAATTATTCTGTGTCTGTTTACCCAATTCTTCACAGAACTTAATGCATTCCCTTAGTGAGTGACATTAACGGACATGGGGTGTTTCAGTTGATATCAGAGCTGAAGGTTACCTGATTAGATAAAAGTTTTTGAAAATTATTTTCAAAAAGGTTTTAAAAGAAAGTATTTTCAAAAAGGAGAGTCTATTTTTGAAAAACATTCCCCAAAAAGCCATATGTAGTATCCTTCGGTCCCTTATCTAAATTGCTTTCTTTTCCCTTTTTCAGCATGTATGGGGAACAAAACATCCCTTATATCCCAAAGGGCATCACTATAGTTGGATGGTTCCGTAGGTATGTGGAGGCCACGGCGCCGGCCGAAGGCCAAAGAGACGTTCCTCCCCCAGTCGCACCAGTCATTCCTCCTCCTCCCCCTCCAAGAGCAGATAACTTCACCAAGATCTGCAAAGACTTCCTTGCAATGGGAGGGAAGCCATTCCAAGGGAAAGAGACACTTGTAGAAGCTCAGAATTGGCTTAAGGAGACTAAGGACTTATTCGTCATCTTTGAAATGGAGGACCGAAGAAAAATCCAATTAGCTGCTTCGCTGTTAAAGGACGAAGCCTCATTTTGGTGGGAAGTCACCCAGGCTGGACGTCCGGTGGAAACCTGGGAAGATTTCAGATAGAGGTTCGAGATGAATTTTCTTTCCCAAGCTGAGCGAAGCATACAGATGGAGAGGTTCTTAACACTCAAGCAAGGGAACTTGACGGTGAAGGAGTATGTGAACAAGTTCAACCAGCTGGCAAGGTTCGAACTAGAGCTAGTGGATACACCGCACAAAAAGGCTTTATGATTTGCTAAAGGATTGAATAAGCCTCTGCATGGTCTTGCTATGTCCCATATTCCAATAGGGGCCACCTTTGAAAGGCTTGTGGATATGGCCCTAATGCATGAGGAGGATAAGGGAGAAAAGAAGGAAGTGAAAGCTGAGGAGTCATCGCAGAATAAGAAGGTGTGGCTCAAGAAGGGGCAACAACAGCAACAACAACAGCAGAAGAAAGGAGAGAAAGATGAAAAAGGTAGGGATAAAAGAAAATGTCACAATTGCAGGAAGGAAGGTCACTTGATCAAAGATTGTAAGAGAAGGAAGGTCAGTTTCTTTAATTGTGGAGAACTCGAACACTATTCTACAGAGTACCCAAAGAAACAAGGATCGCAGGGACAAGGTAAAAGAGCCGGAAATTCTGGAGGGTAGGTCAATGCTCTCACGATCAGTGCTCCTGAAAGAGGTAGAAAAATTTCCGTAGACAACATAGTTTCTCTTTCAGACTTTCCAGTTAGAACACTTTTTGATTCTGGTGCTTCACACTCATTTATATCTAGTTCTGTGGTTGAATCTTTGCATGTAATTACTAGTATGGTAGTAGATCCCGTAGTTGTTTCAAACCCCATTGGTGGTTCGGCTCATTTATCGATGATTTATAGGGGTTTGAAATTATCTATGTTAGGCGTTGAATTTGAATGTGATGCTTATGTACTCGGGTTTTTTGGGCTATGGGTTTATTCTAGGAATTGACTGGCTTACTATGTATGGGGCCATTCTAGATTGTGAGAGGAGGGTAGTTAGGCTTCTAACTTGTCATGGGAGGACCCTCGAAATTTCTTTTGACCCACAAAGGTCGGTTATGCTTAGTTTCCTAGAGTCTCTTTATGCATCTATCGATGATTTGCAATCTGTTCCAGTAGTCTGAGATTATTTTGATGTTTTTGATGAGGTTCAGGGTTTGCCACAAGGCACGAGATTGGTTTTTGAATATACTAGGTGGATAATGCAAAGCCAGCTGCATTGCCTGTGCGACGTGTGACACCTAAAAGAAATGAGGGAACTTGATAAGCAAGTGGGGGAGCTACTTGGGAAGAGGTTTGATAGGTGAATCATATCAGGATGGGAAACCTATTAAAGATAGTCCTTGAGGAAGCCCATCATTCTAAGATGACTATTCATCCAAGTGGCAAAAAAAATGTATAGAGCTCGAGGAAGTGGAGCCAAACTTGCAGAAGGAAGTAAAAGTAGAGAAGATGGCGAGGATGTGACTTGGGAGACTGAAAATAAAGATCACGCTTCATACCCTTTTCTTTTAGGACTATGTTCTTAACTTCTTTTACCAAAGTTTTTTATTCGTACTTGTTTCTATCATTCGATTGTATCCTATCGATCGAATCTTCGACCTTTAGATAGGAATCCTATGGATGTAAACATGTGTTTGAGACATATTATGTTTGATGGATGCAAGTGTTTGCTAGTGGTTGCCTGTGGATTCATATACACACACATTAGGCACTAAATCGGCTCAATCACTCTCATACTGCATATGGATGTGTGTACATTTTTCTTTTTTTTTTATGGATGGAAATGGATGAGCTAGCATATGGATGTTGCATTTGGACGAATGATTGTGCACACATGTAGAGCTTATATATTATATTAGGTTTATTTGCATACATATTGGATTCATGGCACTAACATACATTGCATTAAGGAGGTCAACTGAATCAGTAGACCGCCTGATTTTTTGCATTAGATAAGGAACATATACACACACTTTTTCATATGTTCATATAGCATTAAAAATCTTTTAAGGAAAATGGATGCCTGTGGATGATGATTGAGTAGATGGATGGTAGGATACATTCTTCTTAACTTGAAGATTTCAGGGACGAAATCCTTTAAGGAGGGGAGAATGTAACACCCCATAATTTTAAATCATGACATAAGAGCTAAATTAAGAATACTTAATTATTAAAAGAAGAATTAGGTGAAATGGTTTACGCCATTACGTTTGTCTCAGAATTCTGCTTGAGATAGAGTCCGAGTTTGCGTAAAACGGATGTCGTATGAAAGAGTTACGGACGATAGAAGTTGGGCAGAAAATTCAGGAAATGGACCAGAATGCACTGGCGCACTTGGGAAGTGCGCCCATGTCGAGCCAGAAACCTACACAGAATTCTGGAGAGTTCCGATGACATGTCTTCTTCGGATTGGCTGGGTGACGTATCTTTGAGCTGTGTGGTTCTGATGATCTCCTAGTTAATCTAAGGGCTCTAATTAATCCTACAAATCTATATAAGCACACATAAACCTAAACCCTAATCTAAACTAAATTCATTCATAAGCCGCCACACTGCTGCATCCTAAACTAAGCTAGTTTCTTCTCCAACGAATTAAAGCTTAGGAATTGTGAAAGAGGAGAACGGTTCTAGAACAACAACAAACGTTGTATCTATTCTTTCTTCTACCACAGTGAGTTCTAGTCACTTTTAGGTTTAAATAGATAAATGTGAACTGTGGTAGACTATGAATTGGGTATATGCTGTAAATCATGAACTTATGCAAGCATACTATGTCATTTACCCTAGATCTAATATATGGACATTCTACTATGTTTCCTATATGAATCTTGAATTACAATTATATTGTGGTACATGTGAACTTGTTAATACAGATCTAACTTTCTAGATCTGATTGTGGTGATTCGATATGAGGTTTATATGAACATTGATTCGTAACCATGTTAGGATGATAGTACATCCATTAATTTGACATTACTTGGATCTAGACTTTGGTGTTAATCACCTTTCACTTGTTATATTATAATACCTTGGTATATGTGGTAAACTTGACATATGAATCTAAACTTGTTATTATGCCACCCTGTCTGTGCTAGAGTTAGGTAATTGGACACCTAATATTGAATCTAGATCTCATTATGCTTGCCTAAACACAAGTTATTAATTTGATGTCCACTTTATTGTAATAATTATCACATATTCATTCACTTAGTTACTATGCCTGTTATGTTAATATTTATGCCAAAAACATGTTGAACTGTCACCCTTATCATGTTCCCTTTTATTGTTATGATGAGGCTACTTTATAGCCTCGATGCTGCCAAAATACGTGTGAATACGTTAGTTAGGAACGAGGATAAAGGGAATTTGTAATTGGCGTAGTTTATATAATATTTATATGAAATGAGCATATAATTCAAATGGGGAAACATAGAATTGATTACCTATAATGACATAGGTAAATTTGAGTAAAGATGAATTAATTACCTATAATGACATAGGTAAATTTGGATAAAGATAGAATGTTTAGTAATTAAAATTAAGAATTTCAAATGTACTTACGACACGAGGTTAGGTTACATTAGTGGCGGAAGTCTGCCCGGACCCGACTAGCATATCCAGAAGCCACGAATGTTGAACCTAATGTGGGATGTCTAAGTACCCAAATACAAATTAGGCTAGGACACGAGGTTAGGCCCAACTGTGGAATAAGACTGCTCGGACCCGACCGACATATCCGGCATCCACACGTTGTAGGCCTAATGTGGGAGGTCTAGCCCATTATAACCATAATTAGACATGATAAAGAAATGGACTACTTAACCTAATCTAATATGAGTATGGACTCAAGTTAGGGTTAAGTAAAATTGGATGGGTAGTGGGGGGTTAAGTAAGTTAGAGGGGATGGGTAAAATATATTTATATACATAGGCCCACATACTTAACCTAATAAATTTTATATAATTAAAGACACCTAAGTGGAATACATAACGGGTAGACGAAGTAATAAAGGTTATGTAATTAAAGACACCCTTTCGGGTAAACGTAACTAGTATAGGGCTATGTAATTAAAGACACTGAAGGGCATACATAGTCAGTGGAAAGCCTAGTGGGGATACAAGACAAAGGGGAGAGCTTGTATCATATTGTGTGGGAGTTATGTAATTAAAGATAACCCTTTTGAGTATACATAACTAGTATAGGGCTATGTAATTGAAGATCACCCTTTTAGGGTATACATAATCAGTGGAAAACCTAGTGGGGATACAAGACAAGGGGGAGAGCTTGTATCATATTGTGTGGGACCTATTTCAGTCAGTAACCCGAAGTGGTATCAAATAAAGACCTTCGTACTAGGCGGAGGAGGGGCACGCTTACCGATTGATTGTAAGAGATCCGAACGAGACGGATGGTGTGGGCGGCGCATACTAACCGGGGACATGTGCGTGCATGGGCCGGGCAGAAGGGGCTAAGGCGACCATGACACCAGTAGATATAGTTGTGTACATTATAGGTTGCCACCTTAGGGAAGTGATATCCCCTACTGTGGGGCCATCACAGGATATCTACAGAGTAGGGAGCCGATCGATTAGGGTAGTGGTTAGGGTATACTCGGACGTGTGCCCTAAGGCTACCAACTTATAGTGGAAGGGATATTCTCATTTTAAATTATACTTGTAATAGTGCAGAGTTGTCATTAGTGAAGCATGTGTACACCTTACCTTATCTGCCTTGTCACACCTGCTATTTATATAGTGACCTCTCTTAACCACTTTTTGCCTGTCATGTTCACCTTTATTTATTTACTGGCTAAAAGTCATTAGACTCGCCAGACTTTATGTCTGACCCCTTTTTGTTTTTCCTTCTTTCTTCCGTTCCTCCCCTCCAAAGGTTCTCAGGGAGGAAACACCCAGGCTTAGCAAGGATTTGGATATCATCTTGCTAGGAGCTACTGTTGAAGTATGGCTCGAGTATTTGTCTCTATTATGGCTTACTCTTTTTATTGGGGAATAATGTTTTCTTTTAATTCCTATGTACTCTGATTATGCAAGACAGAAGTATTTTGTTGTAATGGTTTTATGACTTATGGTATTGTAAACCATGGGATTAAGATTTATGTCTGAAATGAAATTTTTGAAATTTCTGCTGCTATCTTTATTTATATATGTCTTGTAATTATTCTGTGTCTGTTTACCTACAATGCTTCACAGAACTTAATGCATTCCCTTAGTGAGTGACATTAACGGACGTGGGGTGTTTCAACCCCGGGGTCGACACCCCCCTTATGGGGTCAACACCCCCTTGATGGGGTCAACACCCTTGGGCGGGAATTTTCCTGTTCCCCTTTTCTGCATGAATTTTGAACTGTTTTGAATTCTGGGCTTATTTTTATTCATTTATATTCTTCTTATGCGTATACAAACTTCAAAGATAACTTCTTCATATGGTGTCCGTTTTACGCAAACCAGGTGTCTATTTTGACCAGAATTCCAAGACAAACGCAATGGCTCAGTCCATTTCACTTAATTCTGAATATTTATTTAATTATTCTTTAATTTATCCTCTTTAGTGTTGTTAAAATTATGGGGTGTTACATTCTCCCTACTCAAAGGATTTCGTCCCCGAAATCTCCAAGTTAAGAAGAATGTATATCCTACCATCCATCACCCATCTACTCATCCACCAATCATAGGCATCCACTGTCTTTAAAAATTTCTAATGCTTATATGAACATATGCAAATGTGTGTGTGTATGTTCTTATACTAATGCAAAAGATCAGGCGGTATACTGATTCAGTAGACCTCCTTAATGTGATGTATGTTAGTGCCATGAATCCGAATGTATGAAAATAGTCCTATTATAACATGTAAGTTCTATATGTGTGCACAATCATTCATCAAAATTCAATATCTATATGATGATACACTCACTTTCATCCATTAAAAGAAAAAATGCAGACACATCCATATGCAGTATGAGAGTGATTGAGTCGATCTAGTGCCTAATGTGTGTATATATGCATCGACGCGCAGCCATTAGCAAACACTTACATCCACTTGTATCCATCAAACATAACATGTCTCAAAAACATGTTTACATCCATGGGATTCCTACCTAAATGTTGAATATTCGATACCTAAATGATTGAAACAAGCATAAATAAAATCTTTGGAAAGGAAGTTAAGAACATACACTTGAAAAGAAAAGGGTATGAAGCGTGAACCTTGTCTTCGGTCTCCCAAGTTGCATCCTCTGGGTTATCTCCCCACTAAACTTTCATTAACTTGAATTCTCTATTGCGTAGCTTCTTAACTTCTGATCCAAGAATACGGGTAGGAACTCGTCTAACTGTTGCCTCCCGTTCCACCTCCACTTCTTCCAATAATCTCGGCTCAACTACTTTTGCGGTATCATGCAAGCACTTCCGCAAATGAGAAACGTGGAAAACATCATGAACACAGGACAGTCTCTCAGGTAGCTTTACTCTATAGGCCATTTGGCTACTTCTTTCTGTTATGGGAAATGGCCCTACAAATTTTGGTGCCAATTTCCCTATAGATCTAAAGCGAACCACATTCCTTAAAGGCGACACCTTAATGAAAACCATGTCTCCTACCTCAAACTCAATATCAATCCTTCTCCTATCTACAGAGGATTTTTGTCTATCCTAAGCGGTCTTCATTCACCGTCTAATAAGATCAACCTTTTCGGAAGTTTATCTAAACATATCTTGTCCAAGTAGAAGTATTTCTGTAGACTCCCACCAACAAGTTGGTAATCTATAGGATCGTCCGTATAATGCTTCGAAGGGTGCCATGCCAATGATAGCTTGATAACTGTTATTGTAGGAGAACTCTACTAAAGGAAGGTGCTCTTCCCAAGTCCCTCCGAAGTCTAGGATACACAGCCTTAAAAGATCCTCAAGAACCCTGTTCACCCTTTCTGCCTATCCATCGATCTGAGGGTGATAAGCAGGTGCTCAAACACAACTGTGTACCTAATGCTTCTTGCAAGCTCCTCCAAAATTCACTGGTGAAAACGAGGTCATGATCACTTACGATACTGGAAGGTACTCCATGAACACGGACTATCTCACGAATGTAAACTGCGGCCAACCATGTTGTCATCCTCTTTCTCTTAATTGGAATGAAATGAGCGCTCTTAGTAAGTCTGTCTACCACAACCCAAATACTGGAGTTGCATTTCTTTGATCTTGGCAAACCGTCTATGAAATCCATAGAGATGGTCTCCCTCTTCCTCTGCGGGACCTCCAAAGGATGAAGTAAACCATCGGGCTTCATTTGTTTGGTTTTGACTTGCTGACAAACCAAACATTGAGAAACAAACTCTGCCGCATCTTTCTTCATCCCAGCCCAAAAGAAAACCCTCTTCATATCTCTATACATCTTATCACCACCTGGATGAATAGTCATCTTAGAATGATGGGCTTCCTCTAGGATTGTCTTCAACAAACTCCCAATTCGAGGAACACAAAGCCTTTCGTCTCGTCGCAACCACCCTCTATCACCTGTGGAATATCTACTGAGGTGACTAGAAGTATCCCCTCTCCTGAGCCTATCCAAGATGTCTGAAATCTGTGGATCCTCTCGTTGCCAAGCTCCTATCTGATCCATAAGAGTAGGTCGCACCTCCAGTGATGCAAATAAGCCGGGCAAAATTTCGGTGGAGGGTCTAAAGTCAACAGTCGATATAAACTCCAAGCTTTTCCTTTCCATAAACAGAGGACTTAAGGCCATCCTCTGCCTACTCAATGCGTTCGCCACCACTTTACCCTTGCCAGGGGTATAAGCAATCTCAAAGTCATAAGACTCTAGGAACTCCATCCACCTTTGTTGCCTTAAATTAAGATCCTTTTGTGAGAACAAGTACTCGAAAGATTTATGATGAGTGTACAACTCGAACTTCTCTCCAAGCAAATAATGGCGCCACGTCTTAAGTGCGAATACTATGGAAGCTCATTCTAAATCATGGGTAGGGTAGTTCTTCTCATGAACTCTTAGCTATCTACCTCCATAACATACTACCCTTCCCTCATGCATCAGAACCGCACCAAGCCTTATACCACATGCATCAGTGTATACTGTAAACAATTTGTTTCCATCAGGTAAGGTCAAGACTGGGGCTGTCATCAGAGCCCTCTTTAATCGCCGAAAAGCAACGTCGCAATCTATATCCCACGAAAACGTCAAATTCTTCTTCGTCAGCCTGGTGAGTGGGACTGATATCTTTGCGAAGTCCTTGATGAACTTCCTATAATAGCCTGCTAACCCCAGAAAACTTCTCACCTCTGTTGCTTTCTTTGGGATCTGCCTTGAATTGCAACTACCTTTGCGGGATCTACTGTTATCCCTTCTTTAGAGACTACATGCCCTAGAAATATCACCTCTTTTCTCCAAATATGGCATTTGGAGAATTTTGCCTTAAGCTGATGCGCACGCAGAGTTTTCAAAACCTCCCTTATATGTAAGGCATGCTCTTCGTCGCTCTTCGAGAAAATTAAGATGACATCAAAAAAGACCATAACAAATTTATTTAGGAACTCTCGAAACACCCTACTCATCAAATCAACAAAATAGGTGGGTGCATTCGTCAACACAAAAGGCATAACGATCCATTCAAAGAAACCATCTGGAGTCCTAAAGCGGTCTTGTCTATACTGTCTTCGGCCACCCTCAACTGATGAAACCCCATGGACAAGTCTAACTGAGAGAAAACAGATGCACCGACAAGCTGGTCAAACAGATCATTTATCCTTAGGAGTGGGTGCTTGTTCTTCATGGTGAGTTTATTCGACTCCCTATAGTCTACACATAAGCGAAGCGAACTATCCACCTTAGTTGCGAATACCACCGGAGCACCCCATTCAGATATGCTTCGCCTAATAAACCCTTTCTCTAGTAGCTCCCCTACTTTCTTGTTAAGCTCCCTCCTTTCCCTTGGAGCCATATGGTGCACAGGAAATGCAACTGGCTTTGCATTGTCCACCAAGTATATACGAAAATCGATCTCGCACCTCGGAGGTAAACCCTGAACCTCATCAAAAACATCAGGATACTCACGGACTACTGGTACAGATTGCAGATCATCGATGGATGCATCAAGTGACTCTAGGAAACTAAGCATGATAGACCCCTTTGGGTCACAAGAAATCTCGAGGGTCCTTTCATGGTAAGTCAAAAGTCTAACGACCCTCCTCTCACAATACATAATGGCACCATACATGGCTAGCCAATCCATCCGTAGAATCAAACCATAGCCCAAAAAATCAAGCACATACACGTCGCACTCAAACTCGACGCCCAACACAGATATTCTCAAACCCCGACAAATCATGGACAAATGAGTCGTACCCCCAATGGGGTTTGAGACAATTACGGGATCCACTACCAAACTAGTACTAAGGTGCATAGACTCAACCATAGAATAAGATATAAAAGAATGCAAAGCGCTATAATAAAAAAGAGTTCTAATAGGATGATTGGAAAGAGAAATCAAACCTTCCATGGAAAATTTCCTACCTCTATCTGGAGCAATCAGAAGAGCATGCACCTGCCCTCCAGAAGCTCTTGCCCTTTGACCTTGTCCTTACTTCTTCGGGCACTCCTTAGAAAAGTGTCTGACCTCTCCACAACTGAAGCAAGCATTATTCCTTCTTTTGCAGTCCTTTACCAAGTGACTCTCGCGTCCGCAATTATGGCACTTCCTCTTACCTTTAGCCTCATCGTTCTTTTTGTCCTTCTTTTGTTGTTGTTGTGCTTTCTTGGGCCATACTTTCTTGTTTTGTGTTTCCTCCGCCTTAGGTTCTTTCTTTTCAGCTTTATCTTCCTCATGCACCAATGTCATATTAACGAGCCTTTCAAAAGTTGCTCCTATTGGAATATGGTACATGGCTAACTCATAGAGGGGTTCATTCAGTCCTTTAGCAAATCGCAAAGTTTTCTTATGCAGGTATCTAGTAGCTCCAACCTAAACCTTGCCAGTTGGTTAAACTTGTTAACATACTCTTTGATAGTCATGCCTCCTTCCTTGAGTGCCAGAAACCTTTCCATTTGCATGTTTTTCTTAGATTTAGAAAGAAACTTAATTTCAAACCTTTGCCAAAAATCATCCTAAGTCTCCACCGGACGTCCTGCTTGCGTCACTTCCCACCAGAGTGAAGCCTCATCTTTCAATAGCCAAGCAGCTAACTGAATCTTCCTATGATCGTCCACTTCAAAAATTCCAAACAAATCCTTCATCTCCTTGAGCCAATTCCTTGCCTCTTTGAATATTTCGGTTCATAAGAATGTTTTTCCACCCATAGCACAGAAATCTTAGCAGATCTAAGAGAAATTATATGCTCGCAGAGGAGGAGAGGATGGGGAATGGCGGGTGCAGCTGGGGGAGGAACGTCTGCTTGGCTACTGGCAGGCGCCGTGGTCTCTAGATACCTACGGAACCAGCAGGGTATCGTAACTCCCCTCGGGAATATTAGATTCCCCAGACATGCTGAAAAGAAAAGGAAAAGGGATTCAAACAGAGAATCGAAAAATATTACATATGGCTTTGGGGAATATGTTTTTCAAAACAGACTTTCCTTTTGAAAATGCTTTCTTTTAAAACATTTTTGAAAATAATTTTCAAAATCTTTTATCCGATCTGGTAACCTTCAGCTCTGATACCAAATGTGATACCCCACGTCCGTTAATGTCACTCATTAAGAAAATGCATTAAGTTTCGTGAAGCGTTATGGGTAAACAGAAACATTACAAGACAGGTATAAAATAGCACCAGAATTTAAAATTTTATTAAGCAGAAAACATCGTAGCTCAAAACATGGTTACATCATATGTCTGAAATGCATAAAACCCAGTACATCATTGAAATTTCTGTCTTGTACTTAAAACATCAAAGTACAGTAATAAAAGAAGCATAATCCCCAAAACATAGCCATAGTAGAAAAGATAAGAACTCGAGAAATACATCTAAGCAGCTCCAAGTAAAATGAAAGCAAAATCCTGATCAAGCTTGAGTATTCCTACCCTGAGAACCTGAGGGGAACAAAAGAGAAAGAAGAGGAAAAAATGTGTCAGACATAAATTCTGGCAAGTTTAGTTACTTTTAGCATATAAATAAGTAAAAGTACCATGACAGACATATAAAGTTGATAAGAGAGATAACATCATAAAAGGAAGGCATAACAAGGTAAACCGATAAACACGATAGAGTATATTGCACTTCTCTAGTACTTTCTTTTTCTCTCTACCTCAATACTACTATAACCAGAATGAGATGATCCCAAAAACTATAAGATGGTAGACTTAGGCATACTTCTAGTGAGAGGTTTAACCCCACACAATCAACAGGCAGCCCAACATACTGGAGTTACCCCTAAAGATAATAACGGGCTCCTAAACAAACCAGAGTCTAGAGGTACCCTAATTACTAACCTAATCGATCGGCTCCCTACTCCGTAGATACCTTATGCTGGCACTGCAGTAGGATGTATCACTTCCTAAAGTTGCAACCTTTAGTTTCCAGGATGTGCACAACCATATCAACAGGTGTCACAGCCTCTAAACCTCCTCTACCGGACCCATGCATGCATATGGCGCGGTTGGAATGCACCACCCACCTCGTCCCCCACTTTTGGATCTCTTACAATCAACCCAGTAAGCATGCCCCTACTCCGACCTAGTTCGTAGTACTCGTTTGATACCTATATATGGATTACTGACTGAAACGGGACCCACACACAGGATGATATAAGCTTTCCCCTATGTTTGCATCACCATTAGGTTTTCCACAGGTTATGCCATACTAGAGTAAAAGATTGCATAACCCCACAAGTTAAGTTTGTGGGCCTATATATAAATATTACCCACCAACCCAAGATTTACTTAACCCACCCGTTGTTCAAACAAGTTTACTTAACCACTACTCAAATTAACATGTCTATACAATATTTATGAATTCAACCAGGTTAAGTATTCAACTTTATTTCTATATATTCATTTATGGTTATAATGCGCTAGACCTCCCACATTAAGCCTACAACTTGTGGATGCTGGTGATGCTGAGTGGGTCCGGGCTGACTTCTTCCACAAGTCAGAATTAACCTCGTGTCTTAGCACGTCACATGTTTGTGCACTTAGTCCCCTCACATTAGATTCACCACTTGTGGTCACTGGATGTGCCGATCGGTTCCGGGCAGACTTCCACCACAAGTGTAATCCAACCTCGTGTCTAAGCGCGGTTACAGTTTTCTAATTACTATAATTCTAGGCATTTCCATTATTAACCAATTATTCCTATGTCATTATAGGTTTTCATGCCCCTTTCCCAAGTCATGTTCATAATGAACCATATATCTCAAATTAAAGTCTTTAATCATAATTCAATTTATGCCCCAAATCCATATTCATATATTTCATGCATGTTATGCCCAAATTTCCCAATACAGGTTATGCCCCAATTTCAACGTTTTCCCCTCGTTTCCAATTTCACATGTTTGCATATTTCAGCTGCATGCCTAGGCTCGAAGGTAGCCTAGCTATAAAAGTAAAAAGGGAAAGAAGGATGGGAAGAGGACAGAAACGATCATACTAACAAGATTGACATATAATGGAAAAATAGGCATAATTAATAAACATATAGCGGCATAATGACAAGGTAGGCATATAAGAACAGATCTGATGAACATGTGACAATAGAACTGATTCTAACATAATAGGGACATGCATGATGAGATCTAAACAATGAATTAGATGTCCAACTAGAACTGATTTAGCCACAAACATAATAGGGACATGCATGATGAGATCTAAACAATAAATTAGATCTACAAATAATGGAAGATCTGACATGATTCAATAAGCATGGGCTTAGATCTAGTTCATAGTCATGTCAGAATAACTTAGATACACATGTTATAACAGATCTGATATGATTCAAATAGTCACAGGCTTAGATCCAAGCTATAGTCATGTCAAGATTAACTTTTAAATATTTAGATATAAAAGAAACGTAAAGTCACTGTGATTGGATCTAGAAAAATATAAGAATAATAGCAGATTTCAAATCACAGATCTCTAAACTTGAATGACTCTAGTTGACTGTTGAAGAAGAAAAGACTTGATTTAATCTGGGGAGAGGCAGCATCTAGTTCTCTATTATTTTTGGCGTGGAAAAACATGAGAATTGGGGTCATATATATAGCCACCAGATACCCTAAAATCAGCCCAGATCTGTCGTAGGGGGGTCGACCCCCATTGGTGTGTCGACACCGGGTCGACACCCCCTTATGGGGTCGATCCATGGGTCGACACCCCTATGCGGGAATTTTGCACGAATTTTGAATTATTTGAATCTGGGCTTATTTTTATTCATATATATTCTACTTATCCGTATACAAACTTCAAACCTTAATAACTTCTTCATACGGTGCCTGTTTTATGCAAACAAGTGTCTATTTTGGCAAGAATTCCAACACAAACGCAATGGCGCAGTGCGTTTCACTTAATTCTGAATATTTATTTAATTATTATTTAATTTATCCTCTTTAGTGTTGTTAAAATTACGGGGAGTTACAGGGGTCATGGATACTGATGGTTTTGGTGGATATCTGTGATTGTTATTATTATATGTGAATCGATGCGCTGTGAGATATACAACAGATTATATGATTGATTTTTATGTTCTCTTTCTTGTCTGTTTCCTTTGTTTCTTTTCCTTTTCTCTTCTTTTATATAATTTCTTTCTCCTGACGATTGCTATTCCTCAACCGGGTGCTTCTTCAATGCTTTATTGGGTTATGTAAGTATCAGTTATGTATGGGGTTATCACACGTAGTATCCGAGCTTAGGTTGTGTTGTTTAACCTAATCAGTATCGAATTCGAGAGTTGATATATATGAGAGAGTATGTATTTGTATATATTTTGTTTTTTAAATCTATATATTATAGGTTGTTTTGAACATGAGTGCTATTTGACATAGTTTTCTCTATTAGCAGATGATTGTCCTAACCACTTATTTGGGATGATCCAGCAAATAAGAAATACTACTAATTACTTTGTCTTTAAAGTTGAGATTTAGGCAGAATCGAGGACTATTAACCTCAATTTACATTTTACGTTTCCAGTAATGGTACGAACTATTATCTGGGATGTTATAATATCTCTAATTAGTTATGACACTCATGTGCAGTGAGTCGGCTATGCCATGCTGGATGGACACTTATGTGTCTATGTGGTAAATCATTCCTTGGAATGGAGTCAGATGTTATGGCATGAGAGTTGTTTGGGTTCTCTCAAGGATTTCTTCGATGGCTTGTGGTAAGTGTTGTAATGAAGTAAGAGTTTACTCCTAAGTGACTCCAAGGTTGAGCATAAATTGGTTGGGAGTCTTTGTCGCTTCAGGTTACTGAAGTCGATTTGCTCGAGACCGGTTCATGATTCAGTTCGAAGAGGTTTGTATCGATTTCTTTGAATTCGGTAAGGAGTTCATAGATTTAGGCGATGTTTCTGTATTGGAGTATGTGATCGAGTTCAATGTGCAGTCGAAGTTTGATTTCTTTTCTTTGTTGACACTCCGAAGTCTGGAGTTTTTGGCTGGGTTGACCAATGGACTCAAAGGGTGACTGATTTCATTTCGAGGGAATGATCGCTTTGAGGAGTTAGTCGGGAAATCTCTAGATGTTTGAGTTGAGTTTGTATTTAGTATAGGGTTTTGTCCATCTTTTAGGGACAAATCATGGGGGACATATGTACTGGTCGTCTTTTCCATTTTGTTGGGTGCCCTCGATAAAAAAGAAGGGAATGATATCATCGCTTGATACGTGTTTCCCATCAATGGCGTTCCCATACGTGTTTTAGTTTGATGTCGATGTTCTACTATTTCATTTAATCTTGCCTTATGATGGATGGAACAGGATTGGGACTCATGATAATTGGCTTTCTTTCCTGATTATGACTTACCTCGTTGAGGGCTTGGTTATACTATGTGTGTATGTAACATTCCGTATTTAGTCATTAGAAATTAATATTGTCAATGACTGCAGCATCCATACCGATTAAATTTGGGCCTCAAGGTGGAGGTTTTGATGGCATATCTAGTATATAATTGGTAGTATAGACGATTCATTAAAAATCAAATCTCATCGAGTCATGTTTGCTAAATTGTTTGCTTGTCGTTAGTTGTTGAGCTTAACTGGACTTAACATTTAAGTCAAATAGTTCACTAACTGGGAGTATATGAAATATCGGTTGTAGTGAGAGCTTGTTGGTGACAATAGTAGGCTAGGACATGCTCTTCAGTAGTGAGTCGTCCTCGATTTAACGACAGTGGGCTGATACTTGGATCTTCAGTAGGTGAGTCGCTTGTGATTGGACAGTGGGTTGAGACAGTTCACTAGTTGCAAATCGTCACCTGAGCTTATAGCTTGAGAGTATTTGGACACATTCAATATGGTAACCAGATTGCCACCATGTTTGAGTCAAGTTCTGTATCAATCTAGTTATAGTGTTGAACCAGTAGTTGTGCCTTTAGAGCATATGACACCTTAAAAGTGGGAAGTAAGTGAGTATTTATTCCCATCGATTAGTTGCTTGTCGGATGGCTTCTAGAGTGCAAGAGTGTCCTTTTGATTGGGAATCACTAGGGTATTTTACCGATTATAGGTATTTGGATTGTGTGTGTGTGCATATAATAGCATTTCACATGCTGCTTTGATTTTGATTAGTTGGTTATTTCGTTCGGGTAAATCAACAAGTCAGTATATTTTGCTGATATCGTAGACCGTGTTCCTAGATATCACTTGTATATGTTGTACTTGTGCTATTTGATTTTATTTTCATCTTTTTATAGATGAAAAGAAGGCACAAGGTACAATTAGTGTTTGTGTCGTCGATGTTGAGAAAACACCATCTGTTAGTTGGCTTATAGGGGTTTCTCTTTTCCATGAGAAAAGTGGAGTGCTCCAGTCATGCTATCTCGAGCAGGATTTTATTAGAGATCATGTGAGAGTTATGACAATTTGAAATTTGAAGCTGACCCTTGGGAGTATCGGTTGCTAGTTTCATGCAGGAACAACGAGTCGATAAGACATACTTAGTTGTGTTACTTGGTTTGGCGTGATGCGTTTCCAAAAGGTTGTCACATTTAGTCGATAATAAAACCACACGACAAGTAGTGGTTGACTCCCAGTTCAGAGTCGATGGCGATAGAGTTTTCTATGGTGAGTTATAGGCAATATTTATTAGCGAAGGAGCTAGGGTTATCTAGTGATGTCGTATCACTAGGATTTCTCTTCTCCGTGAAAGATTTTGACCTTTGCTAGCAGTAGTGGTTGGAATTATTGGCTTTCTACGATTTTGTTGTTTCTTATATGTGTGTATGGGAAAGGCAACTGCTTGTGTGTGTCGTGCTGGAGAAGTACCAGTTCGAAAGTGATATTTCTCTGGTGAACATCGCTTGTGTTTATGACCGGTTATAACTCCGTAACTCAAGGTGATGTAGAGTGGACCCGACCATGGTGGTTGGTTCCATATAAAAGAGGTGTTCTTTTCTCGGTGCTATTAGAAGGATTGGTTGCACACTCATTTCTTATTGAATGTGGCGCCGACTAGTTATAGTTGAATGGGAAGAATTAAGTAGTTCTCTATAACTATTTGAGATTCCCAAATGGATGCAAGAATAATTGTCGGTGGTTTTCATCGATAGGTTGCCATAGAAATTGAGGATAGTATGATAGCACTTGAGTCATACCCGATTCACTAACGAGAGGTGCTAGATTTTCATTCCATATTTTTTGAAATGGCAACTAAGTGTCGAGTCATATATGGATTACGTTATATTAGATATCTCATATTTGTTAGGTTAGTATCATGCATGTTAGGATAGGTATGGATGTTATTTTCCATAATTGTTATTGTTTTACTTATGCATGTTTGATTGATGATGTTTTCATGTTTATTTATATTTATATCATTGTTAGGCATGTAGGATAACTGTATTGTTGTATTGTTAATTTATTTGTGATAAATTCCATACATAACTTGATATGCATATATTAGATAAATTTTATTTATTTTAGATGCTTATTCTCCCTTGTTATTTCTACTATTGTGTCTAATCCTTTTTGTTGAGTACATGCCTAGGTATACAGAAGTAAGATTTGATTGTAATCTGCTTTTACTTTCATTTAAATGCCAAGCTTGCTTGAAAAGAGGTATAAAGTTGAAGTAGAGTTGTGATTTTTTCCATTTGATGCATTCTGGTAGTTTTATTCCCTATGTATGGGTAACCACTTTTGGGCTTTTGCTTTCTTTTGTTGGGATGAGCCTTGTAAGGAAAGTTGTGGTTTTTTGGGAATAAGCTGTACGAAGGAGATGCTGCCAAAATTTTCCGTGAATTTATCCCAATTTGGAAGAAAAACAAGATTTGATTTTTAAATTGAGTTTGGCTTGCAACTAGAAGGTTGTCACTTTGTTCCCATTACCTGTTGAATTGGTAATAAGTATGCAATTAGGTATTGGATTGGTCATGGTGATTTGGGATTGTGATTACTAGACCAAAAAATGGCACTAACACTCAATTGTCTAAGATTTGTAGAGAATATTGACCAATTATAATCTAAAAACATATAGAAGCAATCAGACACACGAAATTTATAGTGGTTCGGCGTTAACGAGCCTATGTCCACTTGATAATTCTTCGATTCATTCAGAAATAACAATTACAATGAGTATAATCACTCGAATACAATGAATAAATCTCTCTAAATTCGTCAAGTTGATTGAAGAAGACATGGTTATCAGTTAATGAGGAGCGGCCATGGCACACACAAGCTAAGGAAATGCCAAAAGTCCCCCAAAAACGCTGCGTGAACCTGTACTTATAGGCGTTGGAGAGGAGCGGGTCGGATGCCACGTGACAACTAGAGAGTAGATCTCGAAAGTAGTGGAGAACATGAGGAAACTATTTTCAGTTCTTGGGTTGACACGTGTATGGTGATACAAAAATGTAGTAGCAAGTGGAACAGGTCGGTTTCCACAATATTAGGGCCACTAGCTTTAGGCGGTTCGGATATGGCTTGGTTGATCCTAGCTGGTTCGCGAGTAAACAATGCTCTAGAATTCTTCGAGTGCAAGTAAAGGGGATGTGGTCGGATCAGCGCCTTCGATCCAATCCGACTTATACATTGGGTCTTCTTACTTGCAGCCAAGTTGAGTCTGAATTAAGGTTGTCCGTCCTGAAGCAGTCTCCGACCCGTAGTTGATGCAGCAAGGCAGAGATGCCATTTATCCAAGTCAAGGTTGTTCGATCTGGTTCAATTTGTTAAGCGATTGTAATCCAAAGCTTTCCAGCTCTCTGTCACTCCATCCAAGCGAATGCCAATCAATGTAAGTTCATACTCAAGTCCTTGGCTTTGGGTAACCTGGTCACAAAGCATATTAACATTTTTCCTTCCAAAGTACATCGTATCGCAAATGAGATGTGCTTTGAAAGTCAAACCGAATCTTTTTGGAATGTCGTCCACCCTTGAGAAGGCTTTATTAAATTGTTGTGTCCTTTTGAGTAGTCCTGATATTTCAACTCTCCGTTGTATATGCGGCTTGTCATCCATCATGTCGTTTCCATGAGTGATCATCGGGCCAAATTCCATTGCCATAGTAGTCAAGATGATCAAATAATCTTTTAGACCTCGTCGAATCAAGAAGTTAAACTCTTTCACCATAAGTCATATAGGATCGTTGGCTCTCATGCACGTGATCGTGCATGCGTGGGTCGTTGCCAAACGACGTTATCTTCTCATGCAAATCAAGCATATTGTCGATGAAGACTTTCTTTTGCACACAAGTCAATGTATGAAGTAACCATCCAAGTCATGGGGTAGTATGAGAATTTTCGGGCTCTGAGCTAGCATCTGGACTGTTGGGATAGAGCACATAAGAATTGGCAGATGAATCTATCATTTGTGTTTGGATTTAGACTATCTAGTTATCAAGATATTAATCTAGGGCTCCACAATTGCATCGAATCATAACAACAAGGAATCTGAAAGCCGCGATCACTCCGAATCATGTCAATAGAAAATCAAAAACCGATGGTCACGTCGGACCCTATTGAGAGAAATCTACGACCACTTCAGATCTCTGTGATCACATACGAGTCAGTACGAGATGTTGTTGAAAATAGGAAAGCCAATGGCTGGTATGGTCATCACAATCGTAAGGAAGTAGAGGAGTTTATCACACTCTCCATTTCATGCAGTTGTAGATCAAGTCTTTGGATTCATGCTTGACCCGTTAGCTGGCTCACTTGGACGAGCGAAATTAGTCTGTTAGTTGAGACTCATGCTTCTAGCATCAGTGGAGGACGAGCGAAGTCAGCACTTTTGCCCTTAGCATCGGTGGGGTTGGGCCAAGCCAATTGGACATCCAGTCTTCTAGCCATTATACTTTCTTTCGTTGCTTCGGGTTAGAGTAGTAGGTTCAACAATCTTAGTCGACCCATGTCATTTTGTACTCTTTCTCAAGTCGTCAAGCGTTGGAGTTGTATACGCGAATGGTTGAACCACATTCATGTCGTTGTCATCCCATTTCTTTTGTCAAAAAAGAGGATTGCCTCATCGAGTGTCAGCAAACTTAAATACTCTCCTTGTATCAGCCACGGAGTTGAGTAAGCTCGTCAATCACGCAAGCGAGCGAATGTCGTTAAGGAGTTATTCGAGCTCCCTTGTTCATGATTTGGCATAATTCGAAACAGCCATCATAGTCTTGTTGAGTCTATCTCTCATGCTTGGTTCCATTAAGCTTGACAATTAAGATTGCGGGCTCGATCAATGAAATTGGTGTTTTTTGGAATTGTACGTTCCTGTTAGTCTTTTTCGGAGATTTTCTTTTTCTTTATCATTTCAAGAGTTAGATGGCGCTCCATTCTTTGTCGTGAAAACATTGGGATCATCCATCTCAACGTTAGTATCCTCTTGTTGTAGGAATCTATCTGTCTTAGGATAGAATTCACCAATGTTTCTAGGAAAATCTCCTAGTAGAAAGATATTGAGGTTTTTTCCAGAGGTGAATCCGCCAAGGCCTCTTGGTACGTCTCATTGTAGAGAGAATTTGAAGTCTGAGTTGTCCAGAATACCAGATACTACTACTATCAACACCATATATGGTCTAGGTCGATTTACTGATGCCACTGCGGCGTTGAATCTTTCAAGGAATGCATGCAGGGTCTCGCCAGACTTCTGTTTGATTGAAATGAAGAACTTGACATTCTTGGGTCGATAGATGTGGAACATTGAATGCTCAATGAAGTTAGTGACCAAAGCGTTCCGGCGGTTGATCGTTTCAAATGCATGCCACCAAAATTGTATAGAAATAATGTACGTCAAGATCCAAGAATGGTAGCTTGAAGTGCGGGGGATCACTGAAGTCCCTGATGTCTCGTGTGAAAGAGTTTTGATAGACGTTGCTCACGTCGTCTTTGAAGTGTGTCGTCTCTGGTGAAGCATCAATTAACATTGGTAATCTAGCCTTCGTCTTTGAAAGGTTGTCGCCAATTGCCCCATTTAGTGCTGGTTCCCCCAACATTAGGTCTTAAAGTGGGTGGAAGCCGATCTTTGGCTTCTTGGTTCCGCATATGTAATAGCCGTCAATCAGGCTTATGTCTTTTAATTCTGGATGGTGATCCGCTGCTCGGATATATGCAGATTGGTCTTGAGGAGCCATTCCTTTGGTTACAGTCTGCAATCTTACGGAACTCCGATGATAGTAAGCGTGCATAAAGTCGGCGAATAGTCGAATTACGTTGCTCGAAGATCGTCTCCTGTGTCCCTCATCCACAGGGGTTTTGCTAAGTGGTGAGTATCAAATCCATGTCTTCTCTGAATTCATACTCCCTCATCAAGTCGTGATTTAGTGTTTGACAAAAAATGATTCATTCGTGTCCAGCTTATGTTAGTCTTTGGTCCTCTAAGGTTCGTAGTCGAGTGACGATAAGGTCAAATTATAGTCACCTCATATGCTTCCACTTGTCCATGCATTGAGGAATGGGGAGCTTCATGTTGAAGTTGAGTTGGATTTGAAGCATTCATCTAAATTGGAGCAGAGGTTGGTCGAGCTCCATTTAAATTTCTAGTGGCTCTTGCATTGCCGCCATTTTCATCCAAAATGTTACAGTTAGAAGTTGCATGATACAAATATAGGGGAGGAGGTTGATTGCACCGTGTTTCATTCAATACGACGTTGCTAACTTGTACCAGGGGTCTCATGTGATCTGAACCACGGAACAGGGAGTGTTTGAGCCAAGTTCATTTTCGCATGAATTCCTACGGTACTCGTTCCAGCGAGTAAGTCGTAATTTCTCGGCCTTCCATCTATCTAAGTAAATAAGTTATCTATCATTTTATTTTGCTTCCAGAGAAATTCATCTTGCCGAGCCATCTGGGTTTTCAATTCAGCAAGGGCATCATCCATTTTAGATCACCACGAAATGAAATCTCCTAACTTCCTTCAGTCCTGCGCCTTCTGCGCCAACATCCTCAACATGGAAGAAAGTTCATTCTTTCTTCTTCTTAACCTTTGAGTCGAAGTATCAAACAATCCACTTCTTTGCAAGCTAGAAGTCAAAGTAATGGCATTCCCCCTTGTCCGGGGCCTTTCAACCAGGAAGTCGGTTGGGACTATCAAATGGACGTTCACTCTGCATCCACTCCGTGGTCCTCAAATGGCCTTTAGAATATGGACATATATGCATGGAGAAGAAACATTGCTTTCAAAACTTCAATGATTGCGTTATCTGAGTGCTCGAGATATTGCATGTTCCATTCAATGTGCTTGCAAGGTGACACTTGTCGTTGCACTTAGGCTATAGCGAGTCACATGTTGGTGTGTATGTTGATTTGATATATCACTCTTAGGGCCTCCTTTCGGTCGTTGCCTTAAGTTGTATGGCACGTTATTGAGAAATCACTCTCAAGGCCTCCTTCGGTCGTTGCCTTGCGTCGCATGAGAAGTTTAGCATTAGGCATCAGTGTTAACCTTCTGGACGTGGCCTCTTGCTTGTTTTCCACTAGCCTGCTGCCTTTTTGTGAGTGTGGCCCTCGCATTCTTATTCTGTTATCTTGTATAAGCTTGCACTCTGTAAATAAAGCAAATAACCTGCAATGTCATAAACTTGCAAGTTTATTGCATATTTCAATCAAATGTAGTTACAATTAAACTATTACTAATCTAATTAATAAACAATGAAACACATCACAATCAATTAGGGATTAAATATGCCTATAAACCAGCATCCCTGCAATCAAATAATAGCTAACAAATCATATATAAGTTATCTAAGGGGGGTGATTTGTGTGTGTATTCCCCCAATCAATCATAAATAGAGTGCCTGGCCAGGCTTAGTCGGGATTAATTAGTAGCTATATTATGTTGCTCCCAATCCTTCAGTGAGGGGTACAAGCTCAGCTTTCAATATTGCCCCTAATCTTTCAGTGGGGTATGAACCCATCTTCGACACTTGGTCTTAGTGCCTTTGTACTCTCCTTTCATATGCCCAGGTTAGAGTGTAGTCAAGGCGGTCTTTAATCGTGATGCACCATCACGCCCTATGGACGTCATCTTCCCGTCCTTTATACTCTCACTCTCAGATCATGAGAGCTAGAGTGGTGGACGTCATCTTCTCGTCCTTTATACTCCCTCTCTAATCATGAGAGTTAAAGTTATGGATGTCATCTTCCCGTCCTTTATACTCTCTCTCAAATCATGAGAGTTAGAGTCACAGATCGAGTGTTCATTAATCTTGGCATGCCCATTACACTCGTCCTAGATTTATACTTCTCAAAGCTTTGAGAACTAGAATTAGTCAGGCAAACAGTCGAATTACGTTTGCCAAGGCTTTGCGTTCCTCCGATCAATCTACGGGAGGAGTGATTTGCATCGAACTTCTGGTACTTGCATCATTCGTATCGTATGAGTTAGTCTTGTCAATAACTCAGGAATCATGTAAAAGCAAATTGCATGATTGAAAAGTAAGCATATCAAGGGGCAGAGCTACCTCCATTTTTTGGAATCATGTAATCTGGTGGCGTCAAGCATAGGATCGAGCCATGTAGAAGGTCGAACTGCGTCCATCTGGAATCGAATTCCAACTTTGAAATGCAAAAGTCAATGCACAATTATCTTGAGGTCTTCCACGTGTGAGCCAAGGAGTGGATGGTCATCTCAGATCCACTTTGAGTTATACAACTTCTCTCAGGCGGAGGGCGTGGCTTTGTAAATGAGCAGTTCAGTCAGGATTGTTATGGTATTGCTCCATAACCCTATATATAGGTGTTAGAAGTCTGATCGGTATCAAATCCTAGGTACCTACATCATCCACATATTAATTAATTTGAGTTAGTTACATCAAAAACTCATAAAGCATGAAAATATAAGAGTCATGGTTAAAGAATAATCCTGTTAAAGGAATGAATATCATTCTGTGTGAAAATGGCATTGCAGGTCCATTTTGCCTCGCCCTATCTCTACCGGGGAATGGCTGCCAAAATCTTTAGATGATGATGAAAGTCTTTTCAAACCGTCATGGGACGGCGGTCCCAAGAATGAACAGACCTTGGTTGGGGTCTTGGAGCGACAAAGGCAGTTAGGTAGATACTGTAAACAAATAACGAGATCACATCTCCTTTGAATCGCCTTCTTGCCCTCATGCCAAAGGCAAGGGTTGAGTGTCAGGTAACAGGTCAAAATTGCTAATGGTAGCATCTCATCTTGTCAGTGCTATAGTGAGAATCGACAGGAAAGTAAGGACTCCATGCTTATAGACACTTCGTACTTTCCATGCTTGCAGAAGCTTAGCCTTCTCCATGTTAAGAAGTGGATGCGGGGGCTATGAAGATAGACATGTCTCGTCCACCCGCATTTATCTTCGATCCCACATCGGGAATAATAGCTGATATGTGTACAATCAATCAACACTCAAGCCTAAGTGTTCCAAATCTTTAACTCGCCAATCTTCGGGCAAGACTGAGGCAGTTGGACATGCAAGGTAACATTGCGTCAGCTTTGGACTGGATAGTGGAATCATGAGAAATTCATGCTAAGATGTCTGAGTTGCCCCCTGCATCTGGGGGCACGAATCAATTAACGAACGGTCAATGAAGGTAGTCAAATTGTGAATCTTCACATTTTTTTGTCAAAATGTTAACTATTAGAAGTCTCATTCGTGTACATCTCCCATCAAGCGGGAAGTCGGCAAGTGCTTTTGTTGGAGCATTCAGGGTAGTGAATTCAGCAACGAGATTCATTAATGTTTATCTCGAGATGAACTTCCAAGGGAAATAAGTAATGTCATATCTTGGGATTTTTGAACGATGGTACACCTTTCCCTTTTTCTTGTCGGAAGTGTTCCATGCTGCAGGAAGCTCTTTATGGGGGTTATCCATGACACTCTCTCTTCGGTTCAGTCTCCATCACAGAATCAACTTTCATCTGATCAATGCTTGGAGTTTCTAACGTCTCGATTGGGACCATCTCCATCTCTTCTGGATTGTCAGAGCTCACTAACTTGGCCAGCTTGTCCACCTTCTAGTTTTCTTTCCGTTGAATATGAGATAGGTTGTCGTGCTCTAGGTTTTCCAATAGCTCTTTGACCCTTTCTAGGTACGTTGCAAGTCGCGGTCCCTTAGCTTGATGCTCCTTCTGAACCTAGAAAACGACAATCTGAGAGTCACAGAAGATATCCAACGCAACCACCCTTAATTCCTTAGCGAGTTTAATCCCAAAAATCAGGGCCTCGTACTCGGAATTGTCGTTAATAGCGGGAAAATCCAGTTGCAAGGCATGGTAAATTGACCGTCTTTCAGGAGTTATCAGTACGACTCTGGCGCTGGACTGTCGATCATTTTGAATACCGCTTATGTATAGCTTTCGAATACTCGATTCCATGTTTCGTTTTGAGGGGCCATCTTCTTCATCTAACACATCCTTTTCGGGAGTAGTGAATTCAACGATGAAGTCGGCTAATCCCTGCCCCCATATAAACTTCCTTAGCAAAAAACTGAGATAAACCGCGTTAGCTCGATGTTCCATTTGAGCAATCTTTTAAATGCCTCAGGTCGCTACAGCCTGCGGGACCTGTCGTAGCAACTGGCTGGCCCTAACTTTGGTTTGGTAAGCCTGAATACGGTAGCATAGCTTGCAAGACTTCAAGCATTGTCCATGCGTTTTGTCACAACGAAAGTATGAAGTAGAGAGTTAATGGTTGATTCATATTTTCTTTGATCTCGAGCTCTCATCTCTATGTCGAGGTCATATGGTGGCTGATGAGCAGTCAAGTTGCTATCATCTGGGTAAGGATTCATAGGTCCAATCATGGCCCATGGTGGCTTAATTGGTACCTGAGTTCGGGCACCAAAGTATGTTGATTCAACCCTTGTCCGGCGGAAATGAATCATCATTTATGCTGTTGATAACTGACAGGTATCGCAAAGGCTAGCTAAGTTCTTCGGGGATTGAACCGCATGACATATGTCTTTTATTATATC
Organism: Allium sativum; assembly: GCA_030737875.1. Taxonomy (NCBI): domain Eukaryota; kingdom Viridiplantae; phylum Streptophyta; class Magnoliopsida; order Asparagales; family Amaryllidaceae; genus Allium; species Allium sativum. The sequence continues at coordinate 411,877,631 of CM060924.1, read as the reverse complement.
ATACAAGTGAAGTGTAGCTTTGTAGTGTTAGGATACATAGTCGTTTTTTGGTATCCCATCATTGGGAATCATCGCCACATAGATCATTTGAGTCATCTTCGGAATAGCGCCCAAACTGTTCCATATCAATGTCACTCGAGACTCCGCTGGTTGGACAGATTCAAGTCATGTAAACCAGGTGGTCGCTACTTGTTCAGGAATAATGCCAGTTGCATTGGTGAAGTCCACCATCGAAACTTTGAAAGAAGAGGCTGCCAGGGAACAATCTCTCTCTTATATACTGTCATGGCCAGCATGCTGAATCTGCTCAATATCTCCTCACATTGAATGACGTCAGTAAATAAGGGTCGTGGCTCTTGGAACAATCTTATTCATTGCCATTTTGTTGTAATATTCTCAGACTATCTGTCTAATCTTCATTGACAAGCTTTGATAAATACTGCTAGCCAAAATACATGCTGAGTCGAAGACGAGCCATGCTCTGAGCCGTCAGCGGGTCCGGGCGCAGCGCCGGTGGGGGTCCGGGGCCCCACAAGTGGGCACCGCCCTATTTATTCGATTTTAGAAGATGGAGCCCACTTTGAAATGATTAGAAAATTTTAATATTTCCCAAAATTAGCTATTTCAGATCGTGTCGGAACTTTCCTTCAAGTCACGGTTCGGGAGTGCCTTCAGGTTGGGTTGGATCGGGCAAGTTCCTCTTGGTCGGGTCGGAGCATCATTCTTTGATCGGTTCAGGCCTTCCTATGCAGTTCGGGTCGGTTGTACTCCTCTGGGTCAGTTCGGAGGGAGGTGAGCAGAAACAAGTGAATATCTGGTTCGGTATGAGTGGAGCTGGTCGGGTCACATCATACATGGGCTTGCTCGAACGGAAAGTACATCTTACCAAATCTAGAGGCATGTCCGACCCGATTGCACTTCCGATCTGAAGCCTTGTTGATTCCAATAACTACTTGATCCGGAATGAATTTGAACTACGGGCATCTTTTATCTGATCCGAAGTCAACTCCGGACTTTGGTTCTGTTCTTCGTCGGTTTCATCTCTTTGTGAAGTTTGACAGTTCCTATCTCTTCTTGGAGCCTTGTACACAAACTTGTTGAACTCGTTGGAAACTTTGAAAGTGATGAGAATACGGATTATCTCTTCGGACTTCGTGATCCAAACATTAGATAAATAATTCGAAAAGACGATAATCTTCAATTCTCAGTGAAAACACCAAAATGTTAGAACAAAAGATGGCACTAACGCCAAATTATCTAGGATTTGTAGAGAATATTGACCAATAATAATCTAAAAACACAGAGAAGCAATCAAACACATGAAATTTATAGCGGTTCGGCGTTAACGAGCCTACGTCCACTTGATAATTCTTTGATTCATTCAGAAATTACAATTACAATGAGTATAATCACTTAATCACTCGAATACAATGAATAAATCTCTCTAAATTCATCAATTTGATTAAAGAAGACATGGTTATCAGTTAACGAGGCGCAGCCATGGCACACATAAGCCAAGGAAATGCCAAAAGTTCCCCAAAAAATGTTGCGTGAACCTATACTTATAGGTGTTGGAGAGGTGCGGGTCGGATGCCATATGGCAACTAGAGAGGAGATCTCGAAAGTAGCGGAGAACGGGGGGAAATCGTTTTCAGTTCTTGGGTTAACACATGTATGGTGATACGAAAATGTAGTAGTAAGTGGAACAGGTCAGTTGCCACAATATTAGGGCCTCTAGCTTCAGATGGTTTGGATATGGTTTGGTTGATCCTAGCCGGTTCACAAGTAAAGAGTGCTCTAGAATTATTCAAGTGCAAGTGAAGGGGATGGGGTTGGATCTGTGCCTCTGACCCGATCCGACTTATATGTTGGGTCTTCTTACTTGCAGCCAGGTTGAGTCTGAATCGAGGTTGTCTGGCCCGAAGCAGTCTCCAACGCGATGTTGATGCAGCAAGGCAGAAATGGAATCTATTCGAGTCAAGGTTGTTCTATCCGATCCGATTTGTTAAGCGATTGTAATCCAAAGCTTTCCAACTCTCCGTCATTCCATCCAAGTGAATGCCAATCAATGTAAGTTCATACTCAAGTCCCTGGCTTTGGGTATCTTGGTCACAATGCAGACTAACAGTGATTGTGGTTGTACTTAAGAATAAATGGCTCGATGCCAAATTTCGAGTATATTGCTTTTTGTTGTGATCGCTTTCAATGGTTGTTCTTGAGGACATTAAGTGACAATTCGACTTGTATTATCACTACTTTGGGTGTATTAGGTCGTGTTGTGTGATGACTGTCCACAACCCCTGCACTTAAAAAAGAGGAATGATGCACTAAAAGACGTGCCAGACAGTTACGGACGGTCATCAAGGTATGATACTCAAGAGGAATCTATCGTAGAACTCACAGCACAAGGATAAAATATAATAGAACATATACAACAAGTATTATTAGTGAAGCCGAAAACACTAAACTTTCATAACAACTAGAAAGTAATATCATACACTTAGATTACAATAGTAGTATTTATACAAATTTCCTCACTACAACACTCAGAGAATAACAAATAGCAGAAATAGAAATACTAGATAGTAATAAAACTGGTACGTGAGCCTCCTGCTCGCCTCCGAACTGCAACATCGTCCTCACTAAGTTATCACCTGCCACATAGTCTGTCCATCCACAACCGGATGAACAACCCAAGGTAATAAGAGGGAAACATAAAACCTTGAGTCAGACAACAGTCTTAGTGAGTGATAAAACAGCAAACAAACATCAACAATAAAGTATATGAGAATGGATAGATAAACATACTAATCTACCCACAACACTAGAGAAGAACTCAACCCTATCTTCCCAACATCGGACAATGGTAGCATTTACATCAAACATTACAACCATTCACCCATGGAAACCAAAACAACCATTCAATCATGGCAAAGCATTTATAACACCCAACTTATATATATATCTCATGTAAATCATCGTAATCGAACTCAACGTCCCTCAAACACAAGCCCCAGAGGACTAAACCAATAGCAGACAAGCACCCAAGGAACTTCTCCTTCGACGTTGGAAAATCTACATGAGACGGTACAAACAGAGCAACCAATCATCCATGACTGACTCTGGCTATCACCGCCAATCCTGCTTTGAAAACATCGTTAATCGTACGACGGCCAACCTTGCTATATGTCAAGGGCTAATGGTAACCCCAGTTCTAGCATAAACTCCACACGCCTTTCAACGATACGTATGTTTGTCCAACCTTGACAACTAGGCCATTCAACGATACCCAAGGTACTCGACCAGCAACCTTTCGGTCTTTTAGGTACCCTTATTGTACCCCTTCTTAGATCCTGCTAGAACTTACGACAATGATAATCTCTCGGCCTTCACATCTCTAGTCGTCCAACCCGATGACTTTTCATAGCTCAAGCAACCTTCTCGGGCAATTCATTATCCACCAACTCACAACATTTGAGTTGTCACCTCATTCGCTGTTCTACACCGATCAATGAACACATTTCAACACTTCGAACCTTCCTAGTTGAATTCACTTCGAAGTCACACCATCACTGAGCCAAATTCCAGGCCCCTTTTATTTAAATCTGGATCGTACCCGAAAAATATAATTTTCAGAAATGACCCTATGTCGTACCACCCATGTCGCACCACCAACGCCGCACATGACATGATTCCTCATACCGATCACGACATGACTCCCCAATCCATTATCTCAACCATGCCAGATTACACCATGTCGTCCGCGACATGACTGTCGATTTGGACATGACTCACCATGTCGATTTCGACATGACTCACCATGTCGTGATACGTCATCAGCCAACGACCTACGACTTAGGCCATGCGACCTAGTTTTCTAGCAATCTAAACTTCACGATCTACCCTGCGACATGGCTTCCAGCGACATGACATCTGGCGCCTTGACTTCGTGCGACTTGCTTCCTGCCACTTGGCTCGTTTTCTTGAAGAAGAAGAAATACGGCATGGCCCACCCACGACCCGACTAAATGAAAAACGACTTGACTTCAGGTCTGACCAAAACAACTCCAACTTTGACCAAATCCTCGCCAAACGACAACGACGATTCAAACAACTCATTCCGATTATCCAAATCAAACATAACACTTCAACAAATCACCAATAACAACAAAATAACCATTATCATTATTAAATCATAGAAAATGCTCTAAATCATGATAATCTCATAATTAAACCAAAAAATGATGGATCTAACTTGCATAAACATATGAAATAGAATGGAAATTACACGTTTTACGTTGCTAAATTATATAATATGGTGATTCATATGAAAATTTAATTACCATGATGTAGATCCATAAGAAAACACTTGAAAATAATGAAAAACAAGATCAAATACCCATATATTTAATTGAATCCGTGTGAGAGATGCATATCACTCACCAAAACTTCAAAACAACACAAAAACACTTGGATCTAAATCCGGACAGCAGAGAATTGGCTTCAAACTCTTCAATTTGATGAAATCTCTCTTTGATTAATGTAGATCTAGCTTCAAACAATGTAGATCTTCAATCTTCACATGTTGATCTAGAATTTTAATGGTGGAAAGGTGTATTTGATTAAGCAAAGAGGATCACGAGCTCAACCAAATGAGAGAATGAAGAAAGTAAACTATTCTCCATGCCTCTAACCCCCCATTTATATCCTCCCACCAACCCACTAACGGGCCTCTCCAAATCAGCCCATTATGGGTTAAAAACCTGGACAGGCAACTATAAAACCTTAAAACAGCGATTCCTCCCAAAACGTTGACCCAAATCTTTAATGTGACCACTCTACGGAAAGGGAAACATCATTTCCTTTCCAATGGCACATGTATCAACACATGATTCAACCTGAATCAAAAGTTATACCCTATACAAGTTTGATAGGGGTAAAATGGTCACAAACAAAATAAGTAAAAATTATGGACATGTCTCACATCCCCATAAGCAACATATTAAAATATGAGAATGATCTAACCCTCTGGGAATAAAATAAAAATATTTTATGATCCTCCGATATGTAAAATGCGGGCTGTTACATGTTGTCTCGCCTTGGGTATTTCGAGGACGAAATCCTTTAAAGGGGAAAGAATGTAACGCCCCATATTTTAGCGATTGGATATTTGAATATCACTCGTTAATCGAGCAATGGTTCCAAAATGTGACTTTTCACGTACGATCGAATCAAAACTCGAGACTAATTTCATTGAGTCCGGATTGAAGGTGGGAACTTTTCGGAGTGTAAGCATCAATATGTTTCGACTATTGGAATTTTGGCTGGTAGCCTGGGATCAATTCGTGAATCAATCCAAAAGGCTAACTTTTGCATATGATGGAATTAGGCCCTAAAACCATTCCCACTGGCCTCGGAATAGCTTCCAGAATTCTTTTGAGTATAAGGTTTGACATATTTGGGGTTCAAAAATTTTTGGATTGGTGAATTGTGTTTCACGTGAAGATTATAAATAGATCTCATCTCCCCATTTGCAATCCAAGCCTTCATCTTCCTCATCAATATCCGAAATTGACCGCTCCGATCCGTCCACAATTAGCTAAAACCTCCAACATGAAAGTTCTTCATATCAATGACACAAACTCATCGGTCTTGGCCATTCGTCGATCGAGTATCAGAGTTTACCAGAAATTGCCAAAAACCGATCCTAGGCCCATTTCGTCCTTTTGCTTGTCATGGCTTCATCATTGAGTATTGGGCCATGGTACCTAAAGGAGAATCTTGCATGAAAAGGAGATCTTCCTATCTGTGGTGGTAAGAGGTGCTGATGTGGTGTGTAGGCAAAGAAATCTTGATCGGGCGAACAAGGGTGGCTTGTGGGGTCAGCATTGTTATTGGTAGGGCGTCTCGAAGATGTAGAAGCGACGATGGCAGAGGCACATGGTCTAGTGGCTTGTAGGCGCAGGGACATGTGATTGAAGGAGGCAGTGAAGTTAGCTTTGAGGGGGATGTGATTAGGCCGGTTAATGAAGGTAATTAGCTGTAACAGTCCGCATTTTACGTATCGGAAGATCGTAAAACATTTTTATTTTATTCTTTGAAGGTTTGTTCATTATCATGTTTTGATATGTTGCTTATGGGGATGTGAGACATGTCCATAATTTTCCGATTATATTTGTGACATTTTACCCTTGTCAGTCTTGTACAGGGCAAGACTTTTGACTCAGGTCAAATCAGAGGGTGAGACCTGTGCCATTGGAAAGGAATTGATGTTTGCCTTTCCTTAGAGTGGTTACATTAAAGATTTGGCTCAACGGTTTGGGAAAAATCGCTGTTTTAAGGTTTTTCAGTTGGCCGTCCAGGTTTTGGGAGCCTAATGGGCTGAATTAGAGAGGCCCATTAGTGGTCTGATGGAAGGATATAAATAGGGGGTGAGGAATATGCGAAATAGTTTAGTTTCCCCCTTTTCTCATTTGGTGCCTTGAGCCCTCCTTCATCTAAACACCTTTCCACCATTAGAAATCATAATCCAAGGAGGGAAATCATAGAACCATTGGAGGCTAGATTTGCATCAACTAAGGCAAGAGTTCATTAGATCAAGGTGTTTGGTGCGAGGTGCTAGCTATCCGGATTCTTATTTCATCAATTTTAGCTTGTTTTGGCAAATTGGTGAGTGATTTACATCTCTCACATCAATGCAATGAAGTATATGAATGTTTGTGCATGTTTCTCATCAAATTCAAGTGTATTTCCATAGATCAATGCCATATTAAGTTCATTTTCATAGAGATCACTCTATAATATGATCTAGCAAGTTTAGATGGGTAATTTCTAGAACATTTCATATGAATGTGCAAGTTAGATCCATAGTTTTTCTCATATGTACATTTATGGTGATTTTGGTGAATTTTACATGTTTGTTGATGGAATTGTCATATTGGTGTTATTGTTGATTTCATATCATGCTTGTGATCATATTGGATGTATTGGATGAGCTGGTTTCATCGAACGAATTGTTTTGGCGAAGTTTTGGTCGAAATTAGGGTTGCACTGGAGAATGCAGGTTTTGGGTCGAACATGGATGGTCGGACATGGTGGACGAACATGGAGGGTCAATCGAACCATGTGGAGATTTTCTTGGAGGAAAAGAAATGGCCGGGTCGGTCAAGCAGGTGGTCATTCGAATAGGTTAGGTCGAGCAAGTTGGGTCGAGCAGCATACGGGTTATGCAGTGCTTCTAGTCGCACCATAATGTGTTCGGGTCGGTCATGTTTGGGTCGAACAAACGTGGATCGGGTCCGTCATGTCTTGGTGAGGTGTTTGGATCGGTCGCGAAGGAGGGGTCGAGCAGAGTGGTCTGGTCGGTCATGTTGGGTCGAGCAGAGCCTGGGTCGGTCGCACACGTTGGGGTCGGTCGTACTAAGGGGGGTCGATCGCATAAGGTCATTTTCTAAAAAAAGTACGTTTTTCGAGTACGACCCGGGTTGGAATAAAAGAGCTACAAAAAAATTGGGGGCAACCCCTCGAACCCTACTCAAGCCGCATCGTAGTGGTTTAACTTGACTCGGTGATGGTGTGACTTCGAAGTAAATTCAAGCTGGAAGGTTCGAAGTGATGAAAGGAGTTCGTTGATTGGTGTAGAATAGCGAATGAGGTGACAACTCAAAGGTCGTGAATTGTTGGATAATGGTTGCTCGAGAAGGTTTCTTGGGCTATGAAAAGTCATCAAGTTGGATGACTAGAGATGAGAAGGCTGAGAGATTATCGTTGTCGTAAGTTCTAGCAGGCTCAAAGCAGGGGTACGATGGGGAACCCAAAAGACTGGTTGTAGGTCGAGTACTCTAGGTATCGTTGAAAGGCCTAGTTGTCAAGGTTGGACATACATACATATTGTTGAAAGGCGTATGGAATTTATGCGAGAACTAGGGTCACCATTAGCCCATGACATATGGCAAGGTAGGCCGTTATACGATTAACGATGGTTTCAAAGCAGGATTGGCGGTCATAGCCAGAGTCAGTCATGGATGATTGGTTGTTCTGTTTGTACTGTCTCATATAGATTGTCCAACGTCGAAGGAGATGTTCCTTGGTGCTTGTCTGATATTGGTTTAGGCCTCTGGGGCTTGTGCTTGAGGGACGTTGAATCCGATTAGGACGGTCTACATGATATATATATATATATATATATATATATATATATATATATATAATGTGTTCTGGTTTTCGTGGATGAATGGTTGACTTGTTTATTGTAAATGCTATCACTGTCCAATGTGGGGATGATAAGGTTGAGTTCTTCTCTGGTATTGTAGGTAGATTAGTATGTTTATCTAACCATGCTCATATACTTTGTTGTTGAAGTTTGTTAGCTATTTTATTGCTCACTAAGATTGTTGTCTGACTCAAGGTTATATGTCTCCTCTTATTACCTTGGGTTGTTCATCCGGTTGTGGATGGGTAGACTAAGTAGCAGGTTACAGGTGATTAGTGAGGACGATGTTGCTATGTGGAGGCAATCAGGAGGCTGACGTACCAGTTTTATTACTATCTAGTATTTCTGTTTCCGTTGTTTGAGTGCTCTATGAGGGTTGTAGTGAGGCCTTATGTACAAACTTCGGTATCGGTTGGATAACCTTTAAGGGTGTTGTGAAAGTTTGAAAAGTTTGCTATATGGTGCTTCATTACTATTACCTATTGTATAAGTTCTATTATATTTTATCGTTGCGTCGTGAGTTCTTCGATAGATTCCGCTTGTGTTTACCTACTCTGATGATCATCCATGGCTTCCTATCACACCTTTCAGCGCATTATCCTCTTGTTTTGTGCAGGGGTTATGGGCGGTCATCACATTAGCGCAAGCTAATTATATTGTTAATTATATTTTTTATTTCAGTTCGTGTAAGATATTGTAACTCTTGTATATGTTTCATATAAGGTCCCTTTTGGATGTTGTTTCTTGCTTTGGACTCGTGATGACGAGCTCTATGCTTTGCAGCAGGTTCAGACTGATTTTGTCGAGGTAAGTGATATTTGTCTCTCACTATAGTGTAGTTGTTGTATAGTATATTATCGACATTCAGGTGTGATGTCTAATTGTAAAATGGAATTTCTAGGATAGATAAACCAAGTAATTAGTAAATAAAAGAGAATTAAAAGTGATTTAATTAGATTTGACATGAACATCACATTTTACCCATATGTGCAGTAACACGCGCTATTGCACGTTGTTTTGACATTACCCCTAGACTTAGGACATTCAGGCATTTAGTCCATTTTGATTGCTATAAATAGGTCTTATTTATCCTATTGTATGTTTTTTGGATGCTTGTATGATAGTTTAGGAATTTGTATAAATATTGGTTGCATGGTTGAATTGTATGCTTAGTTTAGCTTAAAACGTCGCCTATAGGCGATCTAGTATTAGGAAATCTCGTTCGTTAGAGTTTGGGGTGTTTATAGATCAAATGCACATGTCAGTGTATATTAATTGAATGCACAAAGATGATGATTTGGAGGGATGAGATAAATTCTCGAAGGAGCTTCAGAGCGCATTGATGGATTTGACGATGGAGCAACATTGGAGCTAGAGATAGATTTAAGGACAGAGCGATATCAGAGTTCGAAAATAAATTGGTGGAGGCTTCGGTTCGGTAGGTCGAACGTAATACAGATCGGTGTATATCAATCTGAATCCTGGTCTGTATCAAAACAATCCAGGATAGGTTGGCCGATCCGAACACGGATCGGTAAGCCAATCCAAACCCGTTCGGTAAGCCGACTTGAACTCGGGTCAGTTACATCGATTCGAACCTAGGTCGGTTTGGGTCAGTTGATTCTATGGGGGATCATTTAGCGTAGTCTCTAAGCTCGGTAGACGATCTGAAGATGAACGATGGACTTAATAATGAGTTGGATTTCACAATGAATGCCAGACATTTTTCCTAGGATGCATATTTAACTAATTTTTATTAAATAGGTAATCTGAATAGTCGTTATCAGTTACTGTGAGGGGGACGATATTAATTACTATTGTTATTGGCCACTTTGGCCAATTTGACATAGATAATGGTGTGATTTCGAGGAGCAGAACATGATGGTCCATTTGATAGTGATTTCCACATGATGGCTCTCTGATCGGTGATGTGGTGCTTCTATGTAGTGATTCATCATTCCAAGATGATGATTCCATTACAGGAAGAAGGCTTTGATAATGAATGATTTTTTCACGAGATGAAGAGCATACAATAATAGATTGAGGTGGAAGTTACAGGAGAGGGTTGGGGGCATGTGTTTGGGCTTGACAACACGTCGGTCGTCTATGCTTAGTCCCAACCAAGGACTTCACGTCAAAAGTAATTGAATTAGTTCCAAGGGATAGACTCCGATGTGGATGGCGTGTGTGAAGGGATCATGGATACGCATTGTAACAACTTGTATTTTGACGATTAGATATTTAAATATTTTATGTAAATATTGATCATTAATTATCAAATTAATGGTTCCAAAAGGTGATTTTTTTCCCACAAATGATCAAATCGGACTCGAGGCTAGTTCCGTTGAGTTTGTATGGTTTGCTACATTAATATAAAGTATAAGGATTGATATATTTCGAGTTCATACCATTTTGTGGTCAAAACGATCTCGAAATACGCGCAAAATTATCGTTCTAAGCAACAGTCTTGGATTTCGACGAAACTTGTACCATCAGAACCATATCATTGTACTGATATGCGCTATCAAGTTTCATAGCACTTGGAATGTGCGTTGGATTTCAATTTAAAATTTAAGAAAAATAATAATATAAAATCAATGCAACTGGACCCAGCCCATTACTATTCATCTGCACTACTTACCCTTTTACTGTTCCATCTGATTCTATCAGTGAATTAATTTATATGGTATAAATATGACAATTTAAATTGGTTTATAACCATAAAGCATAATATTTAGGATTGTGGAACCTAGTAAATAATAAATAATTTTATTAGAAAGTGATTTGAATATCTTTAACCTAATTATCGTATTTTACCCAGTTGCCCACTATTGTGCGTGTTATTATCTGTTTATGCGCTATTGCGCACTGTTTTGACCATACAGCTAGAAACTGATTATTTGAACATATATTCCACTTTAATTGCTATAGATATGTTTGATTTGATTTATCATTGCTATTATGGATGATTGTATGCTAGTTTAAGAATTTGTTTGCCTATTGGTTGCATGGTTGAATTGTTTGCTTAGTTTAGCTTAAAACGCCATTTGTAAGCAATCCAGTACTAGTAAAATCTAGTTTGTAAGAGTTTGGTTTTTATCGATCGAATGCACAAATGGTTGTGTACTGATTGAGCGCACAAGGATAGTAAACTCGAACGGACGAGGTATATTCTTGAAGAAGCTCAAAGCGCATGGATGGACTCGACGACGCAGTAATATTGGAGCTCAACAGAGGATTCGAAGATGGAGCGACACTGGAGCTTAAAGGCCAATTAGAAGATGAAGAATGTACTTAGCGACGAACTAGACTTAGTGACGAGATGGACTTGGCGACGAGCTGGATTCCGCAACGAATGTCAAATGATTTCCTTGGATGCATATTTAGCCAATTTTGGTTAAATAGGTAAAATGAATAGTCGTTATCGATTACTATGAAGTTGTCGATATTGATTACAATTGTTATTAGTCACTTCGACCAATTTGACATAGACGACGATTCGAATTCGAGGAGCAAGATAAGATGGTTCATTCGATAATGGTTACGATCGGTGGCTTAGCTTGAGATGAGAAGTGGCGCTATTACGAAGTGATTCTTTATTCAAAGATGATGATTCTATGGCGGAGACAAGGATGCTGCGATGGTTGGTTTCTTCCGAGATGCAAAAAGATGACATTAAGTTGTATTGAGTTGACTATCGAAGAGAGATGGGTGACATGGGATGATATCCAACGACATACGACGACTGTCGAGGATAGTTCCCATATTGCGACGACATCAGATGGAAGTCTTGTTGACAGTCTAGAGATGGATTCTGCTGCGGAGATCGTGTGCATAGGAGTTATCGATGTTCACGATTTTGGTACACCATTAAGGGATGGGGCATAATGAATTAGAGCCTGAGCAGTGTGGACTGATTGGCCCGGACCTAGAGCCAGTGTAGTGTGGACTGGATAGGGTTATCATCTATAGACCAGGGAAGTTAGTCATAGCTATAGTTGGGTAGAGACCAGGGCAGTTGGTCCCACCATGGCCCCGATGGATTTGGTGACCAAAGCATTGAGTATCATATGCTTTATGCACTAAGTGAGTGATTGTGAGGATAGATGATGAATGCTATGGATGTTTACTTATTTATCATCATTAGTACGTAAGCATGTATCACACCAATCTTATACGATGTTTATCACAGTATAACATGTATCGATTGTTATGTGCTAAATTTGTGGATGCAGGGGCAGGGCCTGTATGATTCTCCATACCCTCTATGCCATATTCACTATTATGACTTTTACAGTACTTTGAGATTTATTTATCCCTCACACCAGATTTTTGTCTGACCCAAGGTTTTATATCCCTCTTATTACCTTGAGTGCTCATCGACAATGCTGATGAGCATAACAGGTGATAGGTACATGTATTGTTCGGAGTTACGCAGGTGGGTTCGTAGAAGGCGATGATTTATATATTTATACTCGTATTATATTTGTTTATTTCCGCTGTGTAGCACTGTGGATCCTTGACAATGTTGTGTGTTCTGTTAGATACAATGTATCAGTTGAGTTTATTCATCTCTTGTATAAACTCTATTACTATTAAGTATAACTGTATGAGCCTGTATACTCTTATTATCTGGTTTATATAGTTATTACTATATCCAATGTTTTATATCTGTGATTTGATTATTATATATTATCTGATGAGCTGTGCGATATACGATAGGTTCTATGATTGAGTTTTATGTTCTCTTTGTTCTCTTATCTTCCATTTCTTTCTTTCCTTTCCTTTTATCTTCTATTCTGCTATTTCTTTATCTTGATGATCGCTTTACATCGATCGGGTTCTTATACAACGCGAATTTTTAGTTCTAAGCACTGGTAGTGTAAAGCGGGTTATCACACTTAGTATCAGAGCTTAGGTTGTGTTGTTTAACCTAAGAAGTACTAAATTTGAGAGTTAAAGTATGTGAAATAGTACGTATTTGTATATATTTTGGTTTTCAAATCTATATATTACTAGTATATATAGTATAGGTTGTTTTGCACACGAGTGCCACTGGAATAGTTTTATTTATTAGCGATTGATCGTTCTATTATATGAGACGATCAGACGAATGGGAAAAATGCTTCTAATTACTCCATCTCTAAAGCTGAGAGTCGGGCAGAATTGAAAAGTACTAGTCTCGATTTACAATTTATGTTTTTTGTAATGGCACGGTCCATTAACTGGGATGCCCAAAAATCTCTAATTAGTTGTGGCGCTCAAGTGCTACGAGTCAAATATGCCAACTTATATGGATGTTTATGTGTCCATGTGGCATGTTGTTCCTTGGAACAGAATTGACTGTTTTGGTATGAGAGTTGTTTGAGTTCTCGTAAGGTTTTCCTCGATGACTTGGAGTCAAAATTGAATGAATTAGGAGTTTTACTCCTAATAGACTCAAAGGTTTTGCCTGAATTGGTCGTGAATCATTATCGTTTTGAGTTTTCGAAATCAATTCGCTCGAGACCATTTCATAGTTTTCTTCGAATGGGTGTGTATCGACTTCATAGAAGTCGATGAGGAATTCGCTGATTTAGGTGATGTGTTTGTACTAGAGAGCTTGACTGAGTTTGATGTGATATCAAGTAAGTTCATTTCCCTCCTTGGTCACTCCAAAGTTTGGAGTTTGGGCTGAGTTGAGTGATCGATTCGTTGGATGGTTATTTCATTCTGCTAAAATGGTGGTTTGGAGGAGTCGATCGAGCAAGCATGCAATGTTCGATTTTGCTCGTAGTTTGATGTTTGTCCTTCTTTGTCAGGACAAATCGTGGAAATGTATGTGCTGATTGTCGTTCCTGTTCTGCCGAGCCCTCCCCCGATGTAGTGGGAAATACCGACGTCATCGCTTAAATTATGTTTCCATTAATGGTGTTTCCATATGTGTTTTAGTTTGATGTCGATATTTCATCGTTCCATTTGATCGTGCAATTCGATGGATGGAATGAGATTGGGACTCGTGAATTGACTTATCGTGTTGAGGGCCCAGTTAGATTATATATGCGTGTAACATCCTGTGTTTGGTCGTTAGAACTTAATACTATGGGTGATTGCAACATTCATAGTTATTAATGTAGGGCCTCAAGGTGGGGGAGTGTTATAGCATAGTTAATCTATACTTGGCAATATACATGGTTCATCAAAACTTAAATTCATCGAGTCATAGTTGCATGTTTGCTAAATTGTTTGTTTGTTGATTGTTGAGCTTTACCGGACTTAATATTTAAGTCTTGTAGCTCATTTACTAGAAGGATATAGAATATGGGTGGTAGTGAGAGGTTGTTGGTGACGATTGTGAGCTAAGACAAAGATCAGTAATGAGTCGTCTTTGATTTAGCAATGGTGGGCTGAGACTTAGATCTTCAGTAACGAGTTGCTTATGATTGGGTGATACCAGCTGAGTCAGCTCTCTAGTAAGGAGTCGTCACCTGAGCTTGTAGCTTAGGAGTATCTGGACACATTCGATAAGGCGACCAGGTTGCCACCATGTTCAGCTCGAGTTCCGTTTCAATCTAGTTATGAATGTTGTTTCGGTTATGAATCATAAGGGTATTTTACCGATTGTGAGTAGTTGGTTGGTATATGCCAATTACAGCGTTAAACGCTGCTTGGACCGTGATTGGTTGGCTGGGCCATTTGGGCCAACTAGTGAGTCGGCATATTTTGCTGATCTCTCGGATCGTGTTCCAAGACATTACTTGGAAAGGTTTCACTTGTGCTATTTGATTTTATTTTCGTTTTCCAATAGACGGAAAGAAAGCACAGATCAAGAGTCTAAGGTGTTTTAGTTGTTGAATAAACACCATTTGTTGGAGCTTCACCTTTTATTGAGAAAGTGGAGTGTTTGGATCAAATTGTCTAGAGTAGGATGTTGCTATGGGTCCTACGGGAGTTCAGATGGTTTGTAAGTTAGAGTTGACCAATGAGTGTGTTAATTCTTGTTTCGACCCAAAACGAGAAGTCGATAACACTCACTTGGTTATTCAAGTGGTTTGATTGGTGTGTTTCCGAATGGTGGGTTATCATGTTTAAGTCGATAACCAAAATTGTCTGAGAAAGAGTACTTGACTCCTTACTTGGAGTCGAGGGAGATAGAGTTTTTGTTTTGGTGATTTGGAAGCACTATTTATTTGCAAGGTGATCAGAGTCGTCAATGATGTCGCATCATCGAGATTTCTCTTCCCCAAGAGGTATCTTGACAAGGTTGGAATTCTTAGCCTCCTACGTGTTTGAGATTTTCTATAGGCTTGTATAGGAGATGTAGTTGCTCATGTGTGTCGAGTTTGAGATGTATACTTTCTCAAGCGATATTCCGTTAGTGAACGTCGCTTATGTTTATTATTGGTTATGATTCCATAACTCGAAGTTAGTTAGTGTGGACCCTACCGAGATGGTTGGTTCCGCATGGAAGAAGTGTTGTTGTTTCCGGCATCGAGGGTGGTTGATTGCATATTTATTTTATAATGAATACGATGACAACTAGTGATAGCTAGATAGGATGAATCAAATAGTTTTTTATAATTATTCAAGATTTCCAAATGGATGCGAAAATGGTTGTCGATGGTTTCCATCGATAGGTTGCCACGGAAATTAGGAATAGTATGATAGTGCTCAGGTCGTACTCGATTTATTGACGAGAGATGCTAGATTTACTATTCCTTATTTTTGAAATGGCAACCAAGTTGTTGATTTATATATGGATTAAATTTATTATTGGATGTCTCGTATTAGTTAGGATAGTATCCTGCAAGCTAGGATAGATATGAATGTTATTTTCCATGTTGTTATTGTCTCCCATTCATGCTTTATTATTGATGATGTTTGAATGTTATTTATATTTATATGATTGTTGGGTAAGCGGGATAATTGTATTGTTATACCGTTATATCGTTTATTTATCAAAAATAAAATCCTTACATGACTTGACATGCTATGTTAGATAATTTAATTTATTTAACTTGTTCAATACCCTTAATGTTATTTCTACTGTTGTGCCTAATCTTCTTTGTTGAGTACATGCCCAGGTATAAAGAAGCAAGAGTTGATATGTTTAAATGCTAATTTGCTTTTATTTGCATCTAAATGCTAACTTGATTGAAAAGAGGTATGTAGTAGGAATATAGTTGTGGTTTTCTCTGTTTGGTGCATTTTGGTGATTTTATGCCCTGATATGGGTAGCCACTTTTGGGTTTTTGTTTTCTTTTGTTGATATGGGCCTTGCATGGTGATTTGGGGTTTTTCAGATCAAGTCGCACAAGGGAGGTGCTATCGAATTTTTCGTGAATTATGCCATATTTGGAAATAAATTCAGTATGCGATGCTATGTTGAATTTTCTTCCAAATAATAAGTTGTCACTTTTATATTCCAAATTCTATTGGTTTAGAAAATAAGTGTACAAGTTAGATGTTCGGCTTGGCTGCATCGATCCCGAGTTTGATGGTGTTGTACAAAGGAATGTGAATATTGAATTAATGCCAAGTTCAGGGTCGATTTCCTTTTTTATAGTTGTTTCAATGCTTATATTTGAAAGTGGCAAGTGACAGTTTATTTTGTATTGTCACTTGTTCGAGAGCATTGGGTTATGTTATTTTGCCCATAAGGATTTCGAGGATGAAATCCTTTAAGAGGGGAAGAATGCAACAACTCGTATTTTGACGATTAGATTTTTAAATATTTTATTTAAATATTGATTGTTAATTATCAAATTGATGATTCCAAAAGGTGAATTTTAACAAACGATCAAATCAAGACTAGAGACTAGTTCTGTTGAGTTCGTATGGTTCGATACATTAATAAAAAGTATCAGGATCGATATATTTCGAGTACGGACCATTTGGTGGTCATAATGACCTCAAAATACATGCAAATTTATCGTTTTGGACAACAATCTCAGATTTTGATGAAACTTGTACCATTGGAACCATGTTGTTGTGGTGATGTGCGCTGTCAAGTTTTGTAGCGTCTGGATGGGTTGTTTGATCGTGGCGAGTTAAAACGTGCGTTTGATTTCAATTTGAAATTTGAGAATAAAATAATATAAAATCAATGCAATTGGACCCAGCTCTTTACTATTCATCTCCATCTATTTACCATTTTACTGTTCCATCCGATTCTATCACTGAATGGTTGCCACCCCATTTTCATATTCAAAAATCAAAATCCATCAATTCTTTCACCTAAAATAACGGAATAGATTTCTAAATTCTTGGATCGAATTTCTCTACAATCCTATAACATTTTAGTTGGGTTCGATCACCATTCCCTAGTGTCCACTTTCATGGCCGAACTATGGTTTGGCACGATCGGAGGAGGAGGCGCTTAGGGGCGAAGTAAAGGGCATACGAAGATTTCTCTCGTTGATCTACACTTCGCCGTCCCCTTAGATTTGGGTTCAATCTTGTCATGTGGTTGCAACTTTATAGGGGATGCGATTTCCCGTAGCGATCTGGAGGGAGGACGCATTTTGATGCGAGGGGTCGGACGAGGTGGCATTGGTATCAGTAGATGTAAATTTCGATGGAGAACATGATTGTGTACTTGGATTTATGTTTCGTAGAGGATCGCGGCGTGTCACTGCTTGAAGTGCACAAGAATGATCCGTGAAAATGCACGGCCTGAGAAGAGTGAGGGAGTGGTGAAAAATAATTAAGAGTAAGATTGTAATTTAATAACTGTGATTCAAATTGTGTTGTTTTAAATCGTATAGCTTGTATTTATCGTAACTTTCTCATACGACATCAGATTTGGATGCGGTTTCATATGTTGGACTCATATATACGAGCTCTACGCTCTAGAGCTAATTTCACTAAGGGGTGTGATATTATCTCTCACTGAACTGTATTAATTTTATAGTATAAATTTAAAATTCTAAAATGGTTTATAATCATAAAACGTGATATTTAGGATTATGGAACCTAGTAAATAATAAATAAAATTATTATAAAGTGGTTTGAGTAGCTTTAACTTGATTATCACATTTTACCCAAATGCGCACTATTGTATGTGCTATTTTCCCGTTTACGCGCTATTTACCCATTTACGCTCTATTGCGCAATGTTTTAACCATACAGCTAGAAACTGATTATTTGGACATATATTCCACCTTGATTGATATAAATATGTTTGATTTGATTTATCATTGTTATTATGGATGATTGTATGTTGGTTTAGGAATTTATATGCCTATTGGATGCATTGTTGAATCGTTTACTTAGTTTAGTTTAAAATGTCGTTCGTAGGTGATATAGAACAAGGAAAATCTCATGTAAGTGTTTGGTGTTTATTGATTAAGTGCACAAGTGAGTGTGTGTAACAACCCGAATTTCAATAGTTCGAATTTTTTCCTTCAAAAATCTCAATCTGCCGAAGCTCAAGTTGGCTTATCTATTAACCTGCAGAAGACAAAGACAACAAATATAAAAAAGCCTAATAAAACATCTTACAGCGGAATGGATAAAATATAATAATCAAATATAGCCTTACCGAAGTAATAATACAATGTCTAACAAGTGTCCAAAGGCTACCAGTCTCCATCATAAACCTAACCTGCGAGTGTGTTATGAGGAGGGAGTCGGAACACAAAGTTCTGATGACTGGACAAATTATAAATTTTGAAATAACCATACATATACCGTTCAATTATGTTTTCTTAATTATTAGGTTATTTGGGTTAACAGTGTAAGATCTAAATTAACCCTAGAGGTGGTGAATAGGGTTTATTGCAGTTTTTACTGAGTAATTAAATAATATTAAACACAGATAATAATTAGAGTAAATGCGGAAAATAAATAACACACAGATATACCTAGCTTCGGCAAAACCCTACCTACTGCTGCATTCCCCAAGGTTTCTACTAGGTATTGGCCAACAATTACAACGCTTACAACACCTTTAAACTTGCAACAATTCCTAGCCTATCTGTCCTAACCCTACGCTCAAAACTTATGCCTAGTTTCTACTAGGAGCTACACAAAAAAGGCCTCACAATCTCGCTCTAGTTGCACTAATCCTACGCTCAAAACCCTGCACTAATTTCTATCCCCAAAATCAGATTTCCCTAAATTACAAACCCGTAACTCGTCTCCTTAGTTTCATAGACAAACTAGAAAACTGTCAACTCGATTACGAATTGAAATTAAAACAAATAAGAAACAATTTAAAAATTAAACCTGTAATGACCCGCATTTTCAACGGTATAATAATTAATTTATTTAATTATTTAAGATAATGATTTAGAGGATTTAATGGTCGTTTAATTAAATAACTTTGAATATTTAATTAAAATAATAATTTAATAATATATTTAATTCTGAAATAATCAGAATTGGCGGAAATGGTGATATGGTGTGAATTTGGAAATTCGAAATATATAATTCAGTTTAAAATTGAATTACGATAACGAATATATTATTTAAATGATGGTTGAGCATATAAATTTTATTATAAATAAAATCGAGCTTGAAATGGTGCTGCAGTTCGTAAATTGGTGATTCGAACTTCAAACAAATATACAAAAGCCGTTTTAAATCGGATTTCTGTGAAACAAGAAACGTACGGAGCTGGTGGAGTATATATTTCTAGCGGAAGAGAAAAATCGGGATTTCTTTGTGTAGATTTTGATTTATATCCAAATCAAATATTCAAAAAACAGCGGTATATTCGTTTGTGGCAATAACGGTTATTTAAAAATATTTGAATATCGGGTTTGAATTTAGACAAGATTCTTTTGAGACATAACGATAATTTAATTTTTAGAATTTTGCTATAATTTTTAGTTAATTAAATAAGCAACTTTTTATTTGGTGTATTTTGCACCCTTAATCAACATTTTGAGGTTTCACAAAATGAGTTAACCTACCGATATTATTATATTTTTGGGATCGCGACACAAAGCTGATTTCAATGGTATGTTTAGTTCTGTCTAACGGTTCGTAAAACTTAAACAGAATAGGTAGTAGACCTTAAAACTTCACTTCGGAAACTAACCTAAATATTGAAACGAAATGATAAATAATAAATTGAAAATGGTTCATAGCCAAGGGTCACGTGGGCGTCAGACCATCCCTATACAAACATGCGGACGATAATACTTCACAAACCAAAATTTCTTGGATCTAAAGCATTTCATGGTCAATAAAAAAAGAACCCGCCACTTAAAATGAAGGGACATAAATCGTCCAACTCTCCCAACTTTCCTCTATATAAATAGAGTGAGCCTTAACCTAATTCTACTCAGCTAGGTTAACAAATATTTGAGCCTCCACCCAAGTCTTGAACGACCGAAAGCATCTGTTGTTCTTTCCGATTTTTCTTCCAATCTGATTCTCCATTCCATAAACTTTCTTCTACAATACTTACAACTCAATGAGGTCTTGAATCCTAACGGTTGTGATGAACTATGGAGAGTTGTGGTGACCGGGATCTCGCCAGAAACGATGCGTAGATCATGGACTGCTGCTGACGAACGGAGTGATGGGGAGGGTCGAAACTTGGGGTGTTGGTCGAGGGGATCAAGGCGAGGAGATTGGTGTTCTCTGATGGGGCTTACCTGTACCGACGGTGGCGAAAGGTTGAGGGATGACGCGGTGTGAAGTGCGGTGAGTATGGGTTTGTGCCTGGAACCGAACTGCATGCAAGTGGATGGTCGAACTAAAGTGAGGCCTGAACGATGGTTAGGAGAAAGAAGCGAATGTTGTAGGGTGCGGGTCCTGTTTGCTAAATATGAAAGGAAATGGGGAGCGGTATTTTGTTGCTGGAGTGTGGAGTTGAAGAAATGCTTATATGAAGGAGAATGGGTGTAGATGGATTTTGAAATCATGGCAGGAGTATGAGGGGCTGAGGAGTTGTTCGACGTGGGGAGCTACAGGAGTGGGATGCTGGATTAAAACGAAGCTGGACAGTTAATCAGAAGAAATGGAACAAAAACATGGTACTGGGATGTGCACGACGGGTTTGCATGAACACGAGCACGAAGTAGATGGTGCCTAGGGAAAACAAAGGGAAGAAGCAGTTGTAAGTATTTATGAACAAGCTGGAATCAATGAGCTGTTTGTACGATGTGTATATTAGGAAAGGATTATCAGAACCAAAGCAACAGTTGGGGTCAAAATGCATTGGAACATGGCAAATCAAAGTTTGGACCAAACCAATACAAAGGAAATGGACGGGGCTATCGAATGTTTCACAAAAATCGAATCAAACAAGGCTCGCCGAAATCATGGCGACGAAGGCAACATTCTGGAACTGACTAGGAGCGAATTGGAGCTCGTTACAATTTATTGCAAAATAAATTATCCGTCTGAATCAACATACGCAAATCGTTATTTAACAGTTAACGCGAAATGTGAGTAAAACTCACCAACTCTGAACAGTTACCAACTCTGAACAGTTATATTTTTATAACGTATTTTTAAAACTATTATTCACCTATTGATTGCTGTGTGTTAACTGTTTGGTTGAATTGTTTGTGTATTGATTGGAAGTATAGATAACGATATATATATATATAAATCGTTAATCAAATATTAATTCTGTCTAGCAGAATATTTCATATCGAAGTGAAGTCGATGTTGTTATATTGTTTAACATCTGTTTTGCAGGGAAACAGGTTGGAGGGGTCCGACTGGACTCCTCAATATTTATAATACTGTTCTGTTCATGTATTGTAATATACGATGTGACATATAATCTATTATGGATTATGTATGTTAGAATGACGTTGATCATTGTTATTCGATACTTTTAATATCATGAAAAGACCCTGGGATGTAAAAAGAATTGTTTCAATGCATATTGAAATAAAGGGATTTTATAAAATCAACAGATTTTATAAAAGGAAATATTTTGAAAGTAAATAAAAGGAAAATGTTTATAAAACGAATAGAGTTTTATAAAAGGGAAAATGTTGATAAAACGAATAGAATAGAATAAAGGAATATTTATTTAGTAAATAAATAGAATTTACAAAAGGAATATTTAGTTGGAAACTAAATAGGATTATAAAAGAAAATTGACGAGATAAAAAGGAGTTAATCAAACATAGTTTATCAAAAAGAGTTAATCAAACGTAGTTTATCAAAAGGAGTTAATCAAATGTAGTTTATCAAAAGGAGTCAATTGAACATAGTTATTAAAAAGAATCAAATCAAACGTAGTTTATCAAAAGGAGTTAACCGAACATAGTTAATCAAAATGGAGTTAAACAGAAATTGGAAACTGAATAGAGATTAATAAGTTGAATGGTTTCCTGAGTATCGATCTGATGTTGGTTTCGGCCTTCGGGGTTTATACTTAGGAAGTTGTTCTCTTATTAGTTTATAGCTAGAGTCTGATAGATGTGGAAGAACAGTGAAAGCCATGGAAATGTTTTCTAGCGTTAATAACATATATTTTCTGATTATAGAAAGTAAGGAAATATGAATATATATATGGTTGATGATTGATTGATATAGTTTCCATTTAGAAATAATATTGTTGTTTGCACACGTGTTTTCTTTGATAGTTAAATCACAGACTATCAATGTTTTGACCATTTTAACGTTGTTAATATGGAGAGACCGATTGAATTATTATCCGAAGAACCACTCCGTATTGGCATAAGCGTTGTGAATCAAGTATTCTGAATATATTGAAGATGGAGTAAAGTGCAAGGGCTGTTGTATAAATCTTAGATAACAATTGCCTAAGATGGATGTACTGAATAGTGCCTTCGGTTTGTCCAGTCCCAGGACAACCTGTATGGAAGAATGTATGACAGAGTATATCTAATAAATCGCGTAAGTTGATCTCTTCAAACGTATTCACGTTTGGTGGCGGAGGAATTCATTTCTCTTAGCTGTATACACGTGGTATTTTTGGGGAAATCAATTTGTGATTTAGCGGGTATGACGATGTGACATTCAAAGTGGATAAAGTAGGTCGCACCTATTAGGGTGTATAATCACCTGATCTAGAATTCCATTTATTTCTAAAAATCTATTGTCGATGTTGTCCCATTCGAGAAACGGTTGCTGATCCCAACCGTTGGTGATATACATTGGATACACTCAAGCAAAATGAGTGGTCGGTCATGTGTGGCCGGGTTGCAAGATGTTCTTGTTGAACCCAGTGTATTCCTCTAGAGGTACACTAGCGAAAGGTGGTTCCATACCTTGTCATAGTTGGAAATCCGTTACCCAATACGTGCTTGCGGTTTTGATTGTATACTATATATGTAGAACGTGAGATGAAAGCGTTTTTGCTAGATGATTATTATATTGTGGTTGATAGACACTATTATAATATCAATGAGTTTTGATATAAAGATTACTTTGGATACTCATAAGGGAATAAAGTCGTTCCGTTATACGGCATGGTCTTATGAGATATCATTTAAATGGCTCAAACTGTTTTAAACTGTTTTACTCATACCAGTCCCATGACTGACCCAGAATTTATTTTGTTTTGTTTTCCTTAAACTCTTGGGTGCCCAATTTTGTATGGGCAGTCAAGTAGTTGGGATTTACAGATACTTGAAGAGCTGGAGCAGGAGGCTTCAGGATTTCATATAGCTATAGTTTATTTCCGCTGTGTTGTGAGTGTTGTACTCTGATAATGTTATTGTATACATATACTGATTTTATTTCAAGAATATGTTATCTATTATATGTTATTCGTTCCATTGCGAGGTTTGTGTTACTCTGATGTTGTCTTCTTCTTCTTCTATTCTAAGTTTTTATCTTATCTATTCCCACCCCATAACCTCTTTCATTAACTATTCGGTTATTTTCGCTCCTTGGATGTGCGATATATGTTGTATATCGGATAACCAAGATCGTCAAAAACCGGGTCGTTACAGTTGGTATCGGAGCTTAAGGTTAAGTTATTACTTTGGCTCTGTGGCGTGACTCGGTAGAGATGGGTTTAGTAATACCCTATATTGAGTTTGAGTGTATATATACGAGTGAACGTATTTGTTATTGATATAAAAATTGTTTTATATTGTGGAGATTTATTGGTTGGGTTGTTTATGTGTTCTGGTCAATCAGTTTGATCCACTGTATCGGTAGGAGTTTCTAAACACTTGAATACGATGGGTCGACACGATATGTTTTGAAAAGAGGGAAAATGAAATAATTTTATCCAAAGTATATTTGTTACTATGATCAAGTAAGATAAATGTAACACCCCACCTCCGCTAGGGTCACTCACAAAGGGAATGCACTAGTTTTGGTGGAGTATTATCGTGGTAAACATGCACAGAGATATCACAAGGCAGAGCATAAATAAAGCAGCGGTAGAAATTAAAAACCAATTTTTTTTTCCAGAAAAGAGTCAAAAGCTCATATATCCAAGATACAAATTATTCCATTACATCAAGTTTATAATAAAGAAGCATAAACTTAAAACAAAAGTAAATTATTCCCCATAAATAGCAGAAGCAGCCATAGCATAGCCCAAGACCAAACCGTACATGAGCTGTCAGAAAGCAAGCTAAATCCAAGCTAAGAGCTAGTGTTTCCTCCCTGAGAACCTGTGGGAAGAAACGAAAGAAAAAGAGGCGAAAGAAAAAGGGTCAGTCATAAAGACTGGTAAGCCCTAGTGACTTTCAGTATGAAAACTATTAACGGTAACATGACATGTGAAAACTGGAATTAAACATAAGGATGATAACAGAACTAGTAGGATAATTAAGATAACAAGATAAGTCAAGTCTGGCATCGCATATTCAAGGTTCGCTGCACCAACTGTACTAGTATTCTAACCCATGTCAAGTAATAACCATGAAATGATCCCTTAGCCCAGTGTCATGAAGTGACCCATTACGGGGTCCTACGATACGATCTATTAATCGATCGGCTCCTTACAAGTCCTAGCTCATCATGTGTCTGTGTCATACGGCCCTATCCTGAAATGTAGTTACCTGTGCTAGGTCCACCATAGGGTGTATCAAGTCCTATGGTGCCAACCACCGACACAAATCAAGCACGCACAGTGTAAATCTACGGGTGCCCAATGCCTGTGTTTCAACTCCGGGCTACTTGCACGACCATAGCCCGCCTGAACCTACAATGGCGCACCTACTCAGCCGTCGTTCTGGTCGCTTACAATCAGCCCAGTAATCGTGCCCCACCCTGCCTAGTCCCAGGGTATCGTGATACATCTAAGTGGGTTACTGCTGAAAAGGACCGTGTAACTTGGGTTTCTAATGGGTTAAGTGTTGTCATTAAAATTCATGACTTAACCCTATCCAAATCGTATATCAAGTTGGTTAAATGTGTTCAAGCAGTTCATGACTTAACCCTATCAAATCATCGTGTCAAGTTGGTTAAGTATATTCAAGTGGTTCATGACTTAACCCTATCATGTGGCATTAATTCATTAGTGCACGCCAACCTCTCACATTAGACTAACTGTTGTGGTTACTGGATTTGCCAGGCGGTTCCGGGTTGATTTACACCACAACATAGTCTAACCTCGGGTTTTTACGTGCAATATGACCAACTACCCACATTGGATCCTATTGTTTGCAGCCATTGGATTTGCCGGGCGGTTCCGGGCAGATTTACACTGCAAACTCAACCCAACCTCGAGTTGGCCATTTTCAAGTTTATCTAACTGTCATGCCCACGTTCAAGTTTTCATGTCTAGATTCATGTCAAGTTTTCTGGTCATGTTTCATGTCAAATCGTGTCAAGTTCATGTCTATATTTAGGTTCAAGTCATAACAACCTTCATGTTCAAGTTTAAAGCTAATTTATGTTT
This sequence comes from Allium sativum, assembly GCA_030737875.1. Lineage (NCBI taxonomy): Eukaryota > Viridiplantae > Streptophyta > Magnoliopsida > Asparagales > Amaryllidaceae > Allium > Allium sativum. The sequence continues at coordinate 411,851,637 of CM060924.1, read as the reverse complement.
TACCTAGTCTACCCGAATCGTATTCCCATCGCACGTAAGTTCGAATTGATACAAATAAACCTAATAGGGAATAACATAAAAAGGAACGGGTATAATGTGGCAAAAGTGATTACTAGCATAGCATGATATGACTTGAAATAAAAAGATTAAAACATTACTGGCATATGAAATATTGGCCTCAAACATAAAGATTCCAAATCTAGCAAGATAAGGTACTAGTCAAAATAACAGTTGTCACAAGGTGATAGTATAGTCATGGTAACGAATGTTATAAGGTGATAGTATAGTCATGATATGACTGTCATAAGGTGATAGTATAGTCATGGTACGACTATCATAAGGTGATAGTATAGTCATGGTAACGATTGACATAAGGTGATAGTCATAAACTGGTGACTAATAGCAAGTTCAACATGATAATATGAGGGGTTTTTCTTTTTGATTTACAACATGAATAGGCCCCAAATCAATGTCATAGTAATATCCAAGAGTCAAGATCCAAGATGAATGAGAATGAATGTAAACATTCATCATACATAGGTCCAATTTCAATTTACATCATATTCATATTACATTTACAGTTTAAATCTGAAAATAACTGGGGCTTACAGATCGTGGTTCGAGAATTAGAAAAAGAGAGTCGATGTTGAATATGCTTAGTCAAGTCCTAATAGAAGCCCCCAAATCAGCAATTCCCTTAACGCAGTCTCAATGTAGAAGAAGCAGTCCCTCTCTCAAGCTTTTCAACCAGAATTAGAGCAGCATAAAGTCAGAAAGAATTTTGTGTAAAGAGACTGGTGTTAGGGGCTGTATTTATAGGGTCAGGTCAACGAATGTGGACAGAAATGAGGCCAAATACATCAAAGTGAATACAGCTTCAGAAATGGGCTCGGGCACCAGGTCGACCCCCAGGTCGACACTATGGTCGACTTGGTCCTGGGTAGCTCGACTACATAGTCGACCCCCAGGTCGACCTGGTCCTGGGCGGGAAATTTCCTGCCCAATCCATTCTGTGGTTTGAAATTCGAATTTTGAATTCGAATTGAGTCTGTTTTGAACTTGAAAACTTCTGAAAACTTTAAAAGGTCATAACTTGGTCATACGGACTCCAATTTTCGAAAACTCGGACTCGCAGAGTTTCGAGAAGAACGCAATGGTGCAACCCGTTTCCGTTGATTCTTATTTTAAAAATTAATTCTGCCTTGATTTATGGTTATTACACGTTATAAAAACACGGGTTGTTACATTCTCCCCCCATAAAGGATTTCGTCCCCGAAATCTCTAAGTTAGGGAGGATGTGTCCTACCATCCAATCATCCTCCTACTCAAAGCATCATCCACAGGCAACCATTGTCTTAAGAGATTTCTAGTGCTGTATGAACATATGCAGTAAGTGTGTGTATATGTACTTATCTAATGCAAAAGATCAAGCGGTTACTGATTCAGTAAACCTCCTTAATGCAGAATATGTTAGTCTCATGAATCCAACATGTATGATAATTCCTAGCATAGTTCATAATCTCTACATGAGTGCACAATCATTCATCCATATGCAACATCCAAGTGATAGCATAACAAGTTCCATCCATGGACAAGTATAAGCACTCATGCATATGCAACATGAAAATGTGACTGAGCCGATCTAGTGCCTAATGTGTGTCATGCATCCACTAGCAATCTCTTGCAACCACTTGCAACCATTTGCAAACATCAACCATAACATGTTTCAATCACATGTTTACATCCATATGGTTCTACCTAAGGTTCTCAAGATAAGATCGAGAAGATAACAAGACAAACATAGATATTAGAAGCATGATACGAAAAGGTTTTCAAGTTTATAGGAAAAAGAGATCGAGAATGTACCCTCAAAAAGAAATGGGTAAAGCGCGCGTACCATCTCTTCGGTTTCCCAAGTTGCGTCTTCTTGGGTTTCACTCCACTGCACTTTCACTAGCTTGATTTCTCGATTCCTTAGCTTCTTAATCTCTGTTCCTAAGATACGAATCAGAACTCGCCTCAATGTCGCTTCTTTTTCCACTTCTATGTTTTCAAGGATGCTTGGCTCAACCACTTCGGCTGACTCATGCAAGCACTTCCGGAGATGCGAGACGTGAAAGACATTGTGTACTCCAGATAACTTCTCGGGTAAGTCTACCTTATAGGCCATTCGTCCAATCCTCTCAATGATAAGAAATGGTCCTACAAACCTTGGCGCTAGCTTTCCAACTGCCCCAAAACGAACTACATTGCGTAACGGAGAAACCTTTATAAAGACCATATCTCCGACTTCGAACTCTAGGTCTGTCCTTCTCTGGTCCGCATAAGATTTCTGTCTATCTTGGGCCGTTTTCATCTGTCTTCGTATCAACTCAATCTTCTCAGAATTGTCTATCAGGGCCAAGTATAAGCCTGTCTGTCGTCTCCCACCAACAAGTTGGTGACTTGCACGGTCTTCCATACAGGGCTTCGAACGGTGCCATTCCGATGCTAGCTTGGTAACTATTGTTATATGCAAACTCCACGAGAGGGAGATGGTCTTGCCAAGTACCACCAAAGTCAAGAATACATAGCCTCAGGAGATCTTCTAGTACCCTATTTACCCTTTCGGTTTGTCCATCCGTCTGTGGGTGATAGGCCGTGCTCAAGTTCAGTCGTGTTCCCGTTGCTTCTTGCAAACTATTCCAGAACTGGCTAGTGAAAATTGGGTCACGATCACTAACTATACTAGAAGGAACTCCATGCAATCATACTATCTCTCGAAGGTAAATAGACGCTAGCCCTGATGCGGTCCTCTTGCTTTTCACCGGAATGAAGTGAGCACTTTTCGTGAGTCTATCAACTATGACTCATATGCTAGTATTTCCCTTCCTAGACCTGGGCAGTCCATCCACGAAATCCATCGAGATACTTTCCCATTTCCATTGCGGAACCTCCAAAGGATGTAATAGCCCACCAGGCTTCTTCGACTCGGCCTTTACTTGTTGGCACACCATGCACTTCAAAACGAACTCTGCCACGTCCTTTTTCATTCCAACCCAAAAGAAAATGCGTTTCATATTCCTGAACATCTTATCCCCTCCGGGATGTATAGTCATCTTCGAGTGATGCGCCTCTTCGAGAACTCTCCTTACTAAGTCTCCCACTTGTGGGACACATAGTCTTCCATCGCACCTTAGCCATCCCTTGTCATCTATGGCATACCTACTGAGGTGACTTGACGCCTCACCCCTAATCAGCTTGTCCATGATTTCGACTATATGTGGGTCTTCCTTCTGTGAAGTCCCTACTTGATCTAGAAGTGTAGGTCTTAGCTCAAGAGATGCTAACGTAGCAGTCAATGACTCAACAGCAGGTGTAAAATCAAAGGTTGCTATAAACTCAAGGCTTTTCATTTCAACAAACAAGGGGCTCAAAGTCAACATTTTTCTACTTAGCGCGTCCGCCACCACATTACCCTTGCCATGGGTATAAGCTATATCGAAGTCATATGATGCCAAGAACTCCATCCACCGTTGTTGTCTCATATTCAAGTCTTTCTGTGAGAAGAGGTACTTAAGCGATTTGTGGTCGATATACAGCTCGAACCTCTCCCCTAGAAGATAATGGTGCCAAGCTTTAAGTGCAAAAACAATCGCGGCCAACTCCAAGTCATGCGTGGGATAGTTTTTCTCATGAACTTTAAGTTGTCTGCCCCCGTAGCATATTACTCTTCCTTCCTGCATTAGGACAACGCCTAATCCCGTGCTGCACACATTTGTGTACACGGTAAACATCTTACCTCCATCGGGTAATGCCAAAACTGGAGCTGTGGTGAGGGCTCTCTTAAGTCTCTGAAAAGCAGCGTCACATTCTATGTCCCATGCAAAAGGTAGGTTCTTCTTTGTTAATTTAGTAAGAGGGGCCGAAATCTTAGCGAAGTCCTTAATGAACTTCCTGTAGTAGCCCGCCAAGCCGAGAAAGCTGCTCACCTCCGTTGCATTCTTAGGAATTTTCCAGTCCTGTACCGCAACTACCTTTGCGGGGTCCACGGCTATGCCTTGCTTAGAAACTACATGCCCAAGGAACCGAACTTCCTTCCTCCAAAAATGGCATTTGGAAAACTTAGCCTTTAACTACTGTGCTCTAAGTGTTTCCATGACTTCCTTGAGATGCCTAGCATGCTCTTCTTCATCTTTTGAGAAGATCAAAATATCATCCACGAAAACTACCACAAACTTGTTAAGGAACTCCCGAAACACCCTAATCATCAAATCTACAAAGTATGCGGGTGCATTTGTTAGCCCAAACGGCATGACGAGCCATTCGAAGAACCCGTCTGGAGTCCTAAACGCAGTTTTGTCAATGCTATCGTCAGCCACTCTGAGCTGATGGAATCCTGTGGCTAGATCGAGTTGAGAGAAAATAGATGCCCCCACAAGCTAGTCAAACAAATCGTCGATTCTTGGTAGCGGGTGCCTATTTTTCTTTGTCAGCTTGTTTAACTCACGATAATCTACGCACAAACGAAGCGATCCATCCGCCTTAGTAGCGAATACCACCGGAGCACCCCATTCAGAAATGCTTCGTCTTATGAAATTTTTCTCAAGCAACTCGTTGATTTGTTTACTGATCTCTCTTCTTTCTCGTAGGGCCATGTGCCTAACGGGCAACGAAACTGGCTTGGCATTATCAACAAGATAAATTCGGAACTCTATCTCGCGTTTAAGAGGTAATCCCCTCACTTCATCAAAGACATCTGGATATTCTCGGACCACTCTTACAGATTGCAAATTATCGTCGGATGAGTCAAGAGATTCAAGATAACATAACATGACCGGACCCTTAGGGTTACAAGAAATTTCAAGGGTATTACCAAGGCGAGTCATGAGCCTCACTGCCCTTTGTTCACAATCAAGAATGGCTCCATAATCGGACAGCCAATCCATACCTAGGATCAAACCATATCCCATGAATTCGAGAATATAAGCATTACACGTGAATTCTATGCTTAAGATAGAAATCCTCGAATCCACACACATCATAGATAAATGGGCGGAGCCCCCAATTGGATTTGAAACTATAACGGGATCCTCAACCAGACTAGTACTTAGGTGCATATTTTCAACAATATCAGAAGAAATAAAAGTATGCGATGCGCCAGAGTCAAATAAGGTTCGAACAGGAAAGTCAGGAATGTAAACAAGGCTTTCTACGGAAATATTACTACCTCGATCAAGAGCTGGAGTGGTGTTGAGAGCATGCAACTACCCTCCGGAAGGTCCTACTCATTGGGTCTGCCCTTGCCCCTGCTCTTGCTTCTTAGGGCAATCCTTGCTGATGTGTCCAGTATCTCCACAATGAAAGCATTCACCCAACTTCCTCTTCTTCTTTCTACAGTCTTTAGCTAGATGCCCAGTAATACCACAGAAGTTGCACTTCCTCGTCTCACGTGATTTGTTGTTGCTCTTGTTATTCTTATTATTCTTGTTGTTCCCCTTCTTAAAATCAGCTTTCTTATTCCGAGTCTCGTTAGGCTTAACCTCCTTCTTACTATTCTTGTCTTCCACATGAAGTAGAGCCATATCCACCGAGCTTTCAAAGGTCGCCCCCATGGGTATATGAGTTAGGGCCAAGCTGTGTAGTGGCTCGTTCAACCTCGAGCAAAGCGTACAACCTTTTTCTGGGCTGTGTTGACCAAATCCAAACCGAACCAAGCAAGCTGATTAAACTTATTCACGTACTCCGTAACAGACATATCCCCTTGCTTGAGTGCTAGGAACCTCTCCATCTGAAGGTTCTCCTCTGGTGACGATAGGAATTTAAGCCCAAACCTCTCTCTAAATTCTGCCCAAGTCTCAACTGGCCTGGTAGTATTGGTGACTTCCCACCAAAATGCAGCTTCCTCTTTCAACAACCATGCTACCAACTGAACTTCCTATGGTCCTCCATATCAAAGATAATGAACAAGCCTTCTATCTCCTTTAGCCAGTTTCGTGCCTCAACAAAGGTTTCAGTTCCAACGAATTTCTTGTCGCCCATTGCTTTAAAGTCTTTGCATATTTTGGCAAAGGCGGTATGGGGGAGGAGGAGGAGGGATGTCTACCGTGCCCGCGTCGTTGGCCCTGGCTTCTAAGTACCTTCGGAACCATCCAGGCACGGGTATTCCCTCAGGAAGGTTAAGATCGTCCATGCTGAAAAACGAAAAGAAAGGATTCAAACGAGGAAACAAAGGAAAGTGCTAATGGCTTCTTGGGGAATAACCTTTTTAAACATAAAACTTTTCTTGAAAAATGCTTCTTTATAAATGGTTTTGAAAACAGTTTCGGAAGGTTTTTAAAACTTTTGCCCAGCCTGGTAACCTTCTGCTCTGATACCAAATGTAACACCCCACCTCCGCTAGGATCACACACAAAGGGAATGCACTAGTTTTGGTGGAGTATTATCTAGGTAAACATACACAGAGATATCACAAGGCAGAGCATAAATAAAGCAGCGGTAGAAATTAAAAACCAACTTTTTTTTATTATTTTCCAGAAAAGAGTCAAAAGCTCATATATCTAAGATACAAATTATTCCATTACATCAAGTTCATAATAAAGAAGCATAAACCTAAAACAAAAGTAAATTATTCCCCATAAATAGCAGAAGCAGCCATAGCATAGCCCAAGACCAAACTGTACATGAGCTGTCAGAAGGCAAGCTAAATCCAAGATAAGAGCTAATGTTTCCTCCCTGAGAACCTGGGGGGAAGAAATGAAAGAAAAAGAGGCGAAATAAAAAGGGTCAGTCATAAAGACTAGTAAGCCCTAGTGACTTTCAGTATGAAAACTAGTAAAGGTAACATGACATGTGAAAACTGGAATTAAACATAAGGATGATAACAGAACTAGTAGGATAATTAAGATAACAAGATAAGTCAAGTCTGGCATCGCATATTCAAGGTTCGCTGCACCAACTGTACTAGTATTCTAACCCATGTCAAGTATTAACCATGAAATGATCCCTTAGCCCAGTGTCATGAAGTGACCCATTACAGGGTCCTACGGTACGATCTATTAATCGATCGGCTCCCTACAAGTCCTAGCTCGTCATGTGTCTGTGTCATACGGCCCTATCCTGAAATGTAGTTACCTATGCTAGGTCCACCATAGGGTGTATCAAGTCCTATGGTGCAACCACCGACACGAATCAAGCACGCACAGTGTAAATCTACGGGTGCCCAATGCCTGCTTTTTCAACTCCGGGCTACGTGCACGACCATAGCCCGCCTGAACCTATAATGGCGCACCTACTCAGCCGTCATTATGGTCGCTTACAATCAGCCCAGTAATCGTGCCCCACCCTGCCTAGTCCCAGGGTATCGTGATACATCTAAGTGGGTTACTGCTGAAAAGGAACGCGTAACTAGGGTTTCTAATGGGTTAAGTGTTGTCATTCAAATTCGTGACTTAACCCTATCCAGATCGTGTATCAAGTTGGTTAAGTGTGTTCAAGCAGTTCATGACTTAACCCTATCAAATCATCGTGTCAAGTTGGTTAAGTATATTCAAGTGGTTCATGACTTAACCCGATCATGTGGCATTAATTCATTAGTGCACGCCAACCTCTCACATTAGACTAACTATTGTGGTTACTGGATTTGCCAGGCGGTTCCGGGCAGATTTACACCACAACATAGTCTAACCTCGGGTTTTTGCGTGCAATATGACTAACTACCCACATTGGATCCTATTGTTTGCAACCACTGGATTTGCCGGGCGGTTCCGGGCAGATTTACACTGCAAACTCAACCCAACCTCAAGTTGGCCATTTTCATGTTTATCTAACTGTCATGCCCGCGTTCAAGTTTTCATGTCTAGATTCATGTCAAGTTTTCTGGTCATGTTTCATGTCAAATCGTGTCAAGTTCAAGTCATAACGACGTTCATGTTCAAGTTTAAAGCTAATTTATGTTTTACCTAGTCTACCCAAATCGTATTCCCATCGCACGTAAGTTCGAATCGATAGAAATAAACCTAATAGGGAATAACATAAAAAGGAACGGGTATAATGTGGAAAAAGTGATTACTAGCATAGCATGATATGACTTGAAATAAAAAGATTAAAACATTACTGGCATATGAAATATTGGCCTCAAACATAAAGATTCCAAATCTAGCAAGATAAGGTACTAGTCAAAATAACAGTTGTCACAAGGTGATAGTATAGCCATGGTAATGACTGTCATAAGGTGATAGTATAGTCATGATATGACTGTCATAAGGTGATAGTGTAGTCATGATACGACTATCATAAGGTGATAGTATAGTCATGGTACGACTATCATAAGGTGATAGTATTGTCATGGTAACGATTGACATAAGGTGATAGTCATAAACTTGTGACTAATAGCAGGTTCAACATGATAATATGAGGGGTTTTCTTTTTGATTTACAACATGAATAGGCCCCAAATCAATGTCATAGTAATATCCAAGAGTCAAGATCCAAGATGAATGAGAATGAATGTAAACAATCATCATACATAGGTCCAATTTCAATTTACATCATATTCATATTACATTTACAGTTTAAATCTGAAAATAACTGGGGCTTACAGATCGTGGTTCGAGAATTAGAAAAAGAGAGTCGATGTTGAATATGCTTAGTCAAGTCCTAATAGAAGTCCCCAAATCAGCAATTCCCTTAACGCAGTCTCAACGTAGAAGAAGCAGTCCCTCTCTCAAGATTTTCAACCAGAATTAGAGTAGCATAAAGTCAGAAAGAATTTTGTGTAGAGAGATTGGTGTTAGGGGCTGTATTTATAGGGTCAGGTCAACGAATGTGGACAGAAACGAGGCCAAATACATCAAAGTGAATCCAGCTTCAGAAATGGGCTCGGGCACCAGATCGACCCCCAGGTCGACACTATGGTCGACCTGGTCCTAGGTAGGTCGACTACATAGTCGACCCCCAGGTCGACCTGGTCTTAGGCGGGAAATTTACCGTCCAGTCCATTCTAAGGTTTGAAATTCGAATCTTGAATTCGAATTGAGTATGTTTTGAACTTGAAAACTTCTGAAAACTTTGAAAGGTCATAACTTAGTCATACGGACTCCGATTTTCGAAAACTCGGACTCGTTTCTAAGAAGAATTTCGAGATGAACACAATGGCGCAACCCGTTTCCCTTGATTCTTATTTTAAAAATTAATTCTGCCTTGATTTATGGTTATTACACGTTATAAAAACACGGGTTGTTACAATTATAATGGAGATGGTTATGTGTATATAACCAAATAAAATTCGTATAAGTATTACGAAGTGAATTAAATCTGAATTTGAATCAGAATTGAAATTAAAACCCTGGAAATTTGGAATAGAGTTTGTAAATAGACTTGGATTAAATATATGTAAATTTTAAGATCTTGGGAGATTTTAAATTGTTTTACAAGCATTGGGAATGGTATTTTGAAATATATTTCGAAATAGAAATGACTTTGAAAAGTGATATAGTATTGAACTCGCTTCGATAGCTGGGAAATAACCCCGATGATGAATCGCGACATCATCAGTGTTCATTTTCGAGTTTGTAAGTGACGGATTACTACCAAAGAGATTGTTTTTGAAATTGTTTAGAAAAACAAGTTGTTTGAATCCTGCAAAGGAAAGTTTGTTTTTTGAGAAAAAAAACAAAGCTGTTTAAAACTCCCAGGAAAAAGATTGTTTGATTTAAACCAAATTGAATTGGAGTTTGCAAAAGCAAATTGGAGTTGAATTGGATTAGAAGGATATCAAGAAATTTGGATTTTTGTGGGATAGAAATTCGAAATGAGATTCGGTTTGAATAAAAGCGAGTGATTGTGTTGAAAATAAAAACCAGTTGGAAATTGGTTGAGATGACGTTGGCATATGTGGACTGATAACAGGTGAAAGTGATAGAGTTGATATGCCCGACAAAAAGGTACCAGTTTATATTTGATATAAGCATGAGATTTATGAGCCGAATTGGCAAGCCGCTTGGCTGTTTGATTTTCTTTTGGATTAAAGGAGGCCCGGAGAGGCGAGTTGGAGTTTGACCTATTGACCAGTACAAAGGAGTTGCTGGCGAAATTTTTCGAAAAGTTAAGGTGTTAGAAAATTTTCAGGATTTTTGAAAATATTCGTTAATAGAATTGAATTAATAATTTAATTAAAATTAAATTAGTCCAGTGGAAACTGAAGTTGAGAAGTGAACAAATAAGTCTGGTCAGTTAACAGGGTTTGATTTCTACCTTAGCAATTTCGAGGTCGAAATTATTTTAAGTGGGGAAGAATGTAATGACGCGCATTTTCAGCAGTATAATAATTAATTTATTTAATTATTTAAGATAGTGATTTAGAGGATTTAATGGTCATTTAATTAAATAACTTTGAATATATAATTAAAATAATAATTTAATAATATATTTAATTCTGAAATAATCAGAATTGGCGGAAATGGCGATATGGTGTGAATTGGGAAATTCAAAATATATAATTCAGTTTAAAATTGAATTACGATAACGAATATATTATTTAAACGATGGTTGAGCATATAAATTTTATTATAAATAAAATCGAGCTCGAAATGGCGCTGCAGTTCATAAATTGGCGATTCGAACTTCAAACGAATATATAGAAGTCGTTTTAAATCGGATTTCTATGAAACAAGAAATGTACGGAGCTGGTGGAGTATATCTTTCTAGTGGAAGAGAAAAATCAGGATTTCGTCATGTAGATTTTGATTTATGTCCAAATCAAATATTCAGCAAAACAACGGTATATTCGTTCGTGGCCATAACGGTTATTTAAAAATATTTGAATATCGGGGTTGAATTTAGACAAGATTCTTTTTAGACATAACGATAATTTAATTTTTAGAATTTTACTGTAATTTTTAGTTAATTAATTAAGAAACTTTTTATTTGGTCTATTTTGCACCCTTAATCAACATTTTGAGGTTTCACAAAATGAGTTAACCTACCGATATTATTAAATTTTTGGGATCGCGACACAAAGCTGATTTCAATGGTATGTTTAGTTCTATCTAACGGTTCGTAAAATTTAAACAGAGTAGGCAGTAGACCTTAAAACTTCACTTCGGAAACTAACCTAAATATTGAAACGAAATGATAAATAATAAATTGAAAATGGTTTATAGCCAAGGATCACGTGGGCGTCAGACCATCCCTATACAAACATGCGGACGATAATACTTCAAAAACCAAAATTTCTCGGATCAAAAGCATTTCGTGGTCAATACAAAAACAACCCACCACTTAAAATGAAGGGACATAAATCGTCTAACTCTCCCAACTTTCCTCTGTACAAATAGAGTGAACCTTAACCTAATTCTATTCAGCTAGGTTAACAAATATTTGCGCCTCCACCCAAGTCTTGAACGACCGAAAGCTTCTATTGTTCTTTCTGATTTTTCTTCCAATCTGATTCTCCATTCTATAAACTTTCTTCTACAATACTTACAACTCAATGAGGTCTTGAATCCTAACGGTTGCGATGAACTATGGAGAGTTGTGGCGACCGGGATCTCGCCAGAAACGATGCATAGATCATGGACTGCTGCTGACGAACGGAGTGATGGGGAGGGTTGAAACTTAGGGTGTTGGTCGAGGGGATCAAGGCGAAGAGACCGGTGTTCTCTGATGGGGCTTACCTGTACCGACGGTGGCGAAAGGTTGAGGGGATGAGGCGGTGTGAAGTGCGGTGAGTATGGGTTTGTGCCTGGAATCGAACTGCATGCAAGTGGATGGTCGAACTAAAGTGAGGCCTGAACGATGGTTGGGGGAAGGAGCGAATGTTGTAGGGTGCGGGTCCTGTTTGCTGAATATGAAAGAAAAGGGGGAGCGGGTATTTTGTTACTGGAGTGTGGAGTTGAAGAAATGCTTATATGAAGGAGAATGGGTGTAGATGGATTTTGAATCATGGCAGGAGTACGAGGGGTTGAGGATTTGTTCGACGTGGGGAGCTACAGGAGTGGGATGCTGGATTAAAACGAAGCTGGACAGTTAACCAGAAGAAATGGAACAAAAACATGGTACTGGGATGTGCACGACGGGTTTGCATGAATACGAGCACGAAATAGATGGTGCCTAGGGAAAACAAAGGGAAGAAGCAGTTGTAAGTATTTATGAACAAGCTGGAATCAATGAGTTGTTTGTACGATGTGTATATTAGGAAAGGATTATCAGAACCAAAGCAACAGTTGGGGTCAAAATGCATTGGAACATGGCAAATCAAAGTTTGGACCAAACCAATACAAAGGAAATGGACGGGGATGTCAAATCTTTCACAAAAATCGAATCAACCAAGGCTCGCCGAAATCATGGCGACGAAGGCAACATTCTGGAACTAACTAGGAGTGAATTGGAGCTCGTTATAATTTATTGCGAAATAAATTGTCCGTCTGAATCAACATATGCAAATCGTTATTTAAAGGTTAACGCGAAATGTGAGTAAAACTCACCAACTCTGAACAGTTATATTTTTATAACGTATTTTTAAAACTATTAATCATCTGTTGATTGCTGTGTGTTAACTGTTTGGTTGAATTGTTTGTGTATTGATTGAAAATATAGATAACGATATATATATATATATAAATCGTTAATCAAATATTGATTCTGTCTAGCAGAATATTTCGTATCGAAGTGAAGTCGATGTTATTGTATTGTTTAACATCTGTGATGCAGGGAAACAGGTTGGAGGGGTCCAACTGGACTCCTCAATATTTATAATACTGTTCTATTCATGTATTGTAATATACGATGTGACATATAATCTGTTATGGATTATGTGTGTTAGAATGATGTTGATCATTGTTATTCGATACTTTTAATATCATGAAAAGACCCTGGGATGTAAAAAGAATTATTTCAATGTATATTGAAATAAAGGGATTTAATAAAATCAACAAATTTTATAAAAGGTAATATTTCGAAAGTAAATAAAAGGAAAATATTTATAAAACGAATAGAGTTTTATAATAGGGAAAATGTTGATAAAATGAATAGAATAGAATAGAATAAAGGAATATTTATTCAGTAAATAAATAGAATTTATAAAAGGAATATTTAGTTGGAAACTAAATGGGATTATAAAAGGAAATTGACGAGATAAAAAGGAGTTAATCAAACGTAGTTTATCAAAAGGAGTTAATCAAACGTAGTTTATCAAAAGGAGTTAATCAAACGTAGTTTATCAAAAAGGAGTCAATTGAACATAGTTATTCAAAAGGAGTCAAATCAAACGTAGTTTATCAAAAGGAGTTAATCGAACATAGTTAATCAAAATGGAGTTAAACAGAAATTGGAAACTGACTAGAGATTAATAAGTTGAATGGTTTCCTGAGTATCGATCTGATATTGGTTTCAGCCTTCGGGGTTTATACTTAGGAAGTTGTTCTCTTATTAGTTTATAGTTAGAGTCTGATAGATGTGGAAGAACAGTGATACATAATTAAGCCATGGAAATGTTTTCCAGCGTTAATAACTTATATTTACTAATTATAGAAAGTAAGGAAATATGAATATATATATATATATGGTTGATGATTGATCGATATAATTTCCATTTGGAAATAATATCGTTGTTTGCACACGTGTTTTCTTTGATAGTTAAATCACAGACTATCAAAGTTTTGACCATTTTAACGTTGTTAATATGGAGAGACCAGTTGAATTATTATTCGAAGAACCACTCCGTATTGGCATAAGCGTTGTGAATCAAGTATACTGAATATATTGAAGACGGAGTAAAGTGCAAGGGCTGTTGTATAAATCTTAGATAACACTTGCCTAAGATGGATGTACTGAATAGTGTCTTCGATTTGTCCAGTCCCAGGATGACCTGTATGGAAGAATGTCTGACAGAGTATATCTAATAAATCGCGTAAGTTGATCTCTTCAAACGTATTCACGTTTGGTGGCGGAGGAATTCGATTCTCTTAGTTGTATACCCGTGGTATTTTTGGGGAAATCAATTTGTGATTTGGCGGGTATGACGATGTGACATTCAAAGTGGATAAACGTGTGATCTGTCAGAGAAAAGCGTAGATTCTAGCCTCACAACCGGGAAATGACAGAAATCGGGCAGGCAGCATGGCTATGTAGGTCGCACCTATTAGGGTGTATAATCACCTGATCTAGAGTTTCATTTATTTCTAAAAATCTATTGTCGATGCTGTCCTATTCGGGAAACGGTTGTTGATCCCAACCGTTGGCGATATACATTTGAGACGACCCGATTTCCCGTTCTCACGGAAACAAGGTTATCTTTGGAATATAACACAGAAACATGCAATAGCAGAACAGAATTAAATAAATACACCAGATATGAACAACAAAATATACTGGATAAAATTAATCATCAGAGTTACACAGTATACAGGATCTTACTTAGTACAAATAGAGTTCAGCTATACATAAATGTCTACAGCGGAAATAAACAAAATATGTACAATAGGAGCTGAACAGCATAAAAAGAAATAAATGATAGAATCCATCTTCAGCTCCAGCTATCCAGAAAGAACCAGCTAAACCTGAATACAAGGCTGCCCGTGTAGAAAAAGGGGCACCCGAGTTTGAGAGTGAAACAAACTACGAGTCAGTCATGGGACTGGTATGAGAAATCTACTCAACACATATATAATATGGCTAATCACATGACCATGCCACTTTCGTGGAACGGGTTTACTCCATTGGATTGCCAGTGCTTTAAAACAAATCTTTCTTTTAAACATCGCTATGCTTTTAACAAAAATGAAGCCATTATAAGACTCAGTTCCCATCACACAATGCAACGCAAACCGGAGGATAGAGTTTTACCTTATAATGGCCAAAATATGATTGATACGAATAAAACAAAGGCATTTGATATTATTGCTAGTGTTTATATGTTTTGAAAACAATTTCAAATCATAACTATCAATCATAGACGGCATGGGTACCATATATCATGTCGCCATATATATATACAATCAAAACCGCACGATCACGTATTTGGAAATTGGATTTCCGTCATGAACCAAGGCAAAAGATAGTCCTTACCGAATTCGAGACGCTCTAGCCCGTGTCTCAGGCAAGCGCGCAGGCAAGCCTTGGAGCGACAGGGCCGATCCACCGATGTGGATTATTATACCTGAACAATACGTTTCCCCGCACTTTGGGGCGTCAACGAGCCAACGAATGACTCCATCGGACCCGGATCGTCCGATCAAACCGAGGCGCCTCGCAATAGCAACAACCACATAGGTGAAAAGTATATAAATGTCAGGGCTGGTAGGTCACTGACACCACCCTAGCTAGAAAGAAACGCATGCCCTCCCTGAGGTCCTTCTCCCGTTTTAGGTTCAAACCGGGGTGTGAGGCTCGCGAATTCACGTTATACACAAAGCTACGCCACACAGGCGGTGCTTTGATCATCACCACAAGACTTTGCTTTTCAACAGAAGCCCTGATCACTGCATCTTAGCATGCCACACAGGCAATTCATGCCATGCGACTGATGTCCATCGATATACAACCTCTGAGCTCGTACGTCTCAGAGAAGGGCGTTAAGCAAAAGAATAAATTCGCCGCCGCCAAACAGATGTATATTTAACAGAGATCAATCAACACAGAATAAAATCCAATGTCGGACACACAGTCCATTTACAAGTCCGTTCTGGGTCTGAACGAAACCGGAGGCACTAAATACCTCGCAAACCCATCGATCACCACGTACGTCTGGGCGATCACCACTCATTATCCATATTTCGGGATGCCTCCCAATCAGGACCTCGGTTACCATCCAAACGAGGTGAAGATCTCCGGTCTTCGACCATCGTCTTCATCTTCGACTTTCAATCGTCGATCAATTATTTGAAATGAGAATTAACTCGGCTTTTTCAAATAATTCACGTATATTTAGAATTTCAAATCAATTTATTTCAATGGTTAAATTTTTCGACAACACCAATATTGTTCTTTAATGTAATTTTCACACCAAACATATTCAACCATCAAACATCACATAAATCAAGCAAATTCAGTTTATTTCCATTCCATATCGCTTATGATATTTTATAACTATTTATCGCTATTTTTATTTATTTTAAAATAGCCATTTTATTAAAAACGACGCTTCGGGCCATAAGGCGATCGTGGCGCTGTTTTTCTTCAGATTTGATTTACACATATCTGAAAATCTAACCGTTGGATCTTCGCAAAATTTACATCATTAGAAAGGTCTTTTCAAAACGAATCCAACGGTTCCAGTTTCGGGAAAATCCGACGGTCGGATCTCCCGGTACAATCGTTTGAATTTTCGATTTCAAATTACGAACTGCAGCGTCGTTATTCGATTTAATATAATTATATTTATATATATAAATAAATATAATCGTTTCTGGCGTTGTTTTTCTTCAGATTTGAATTAAACATTCCAGACAATCCAACCGTTGGATTTTTTCAAGGTTGGTGCCGTTGGAAAGATTATTCCAAGGCGAACCCGACGGTCGAGGTTTCGGGAAAATCCAATGGTCGGATTTCCCGCACTAGTCGTTTGAAATCACGGTTTCAAAATACGAACTGCACGGCTTCGTTTCGTTTTAATTTTATTTATATTTATATATTTATATAAATATAGTTCATTCAACAATTTCAATATCGTTTTCACTTCAAATATTTTTCTAACACCTTAAATTTTGGAAAAATTTCGCCATAACCTCCCCTGCACCGGGAGCATCGGGAAATCGCAAATAGCGTTCCCGGTCCTTCTAATCTCAAAAAGAAAAAGAAAAAGCCAAGCGGCTAGCCAACAGGCTCAAAATCATCACCCAAACAAATCAGTAAATGTGTACCTATTTGTCGGGCACAAAATTTTATTCCTCTTCTCTAGCCCCTTTGCTATAACCTGTTCAATGAATATTGCATGTACATATATATACAGTTTTATCATTTATCAATTTCTATTCGACTTCATATTCGATTTCTATTTGGTTTAAAAACTCCATTCATTCTAATGTTACATAAATAGGTGCAAATCATTTCATTAGCTAATTAATGAATATTTCATCTCATATATGTTTATTTTGAACAAGTGGCTATTTTTAACACTTCACATTTCAACGATTTATGCATACAATAAAAATGTGATTTTTACTGTAAAACAATTCATTTCAAAACACTATTTTTCTATATAGTTCATATAGGTGACAAAATAGGATTTTTATCATAAAACAATTTCTTTTTGAAACGAGATTATTTTACACAATTCATATAGTCGATAAAAGGCGATTTTTATTATCAAACAATTTATTTCAAAATATGAATACCATTCAACACATGAATTTCAAAACAACGAATGAATATCAATTCAACACATGAATGTTTTCTATAGTTTCTATATATAGATAAAAATGTGATTTTTATTATTGAACAATTTATTTCAAAATATGAATACCATTCAACACATGAATTTCTAAACAACGAATGAATATCAATTCAACACATGAATGTTTTCTATAGTTTCTATATATAGATAAAAATGTGATTTTTCTTATCGAACAATTTATTTCAAAATATGAATACCATTCAACACATGAATTTCTAAACAACGAATGAATATCAATTCAACACATGAATGTTTTCTATACAATGAATAAATATAGTTTAAGCATATGAAAATAATTCAAACACACGAATATTATTCAAAATTTCGGCAGCATAACGGCAGGGTAGTTACACCGGCACCGTCCCTAGTACGGCTCCTCGCTCTACCTTAAAACCTCGCGGTTTTTGACAATGGGGATCATGCATCTAGTTCGCACGCAGGCGGCATGTATATATTTATTTCATTTCCACAAACTAATCCTATGTGGTTTCAACCAAATATTTCACAACCACAAATGGGTATTTTTCAACCTCAATCAACCAATATCAATCACAAACAATCCCAAACAATCATTCAATTTTCACAACAATTTCAACCAATAAATATCGTCCATGGTTTGTGGACGAGGGGCGTATATATATATATATATATATATATATATATATATATATATAGCAATTCACTTTCATTTCACACACATATATATATATTTTTAAATCAGAAATCTCACCAATAGCTATCCAACTGCACGACACTTCCTTTATAGAAATCTTCGCCTTTTGTCGCTTTCGCCCGTATTCTCTACACGTGTAAAAATCGAATTTTTACTATGCTATTCAATATATAAAAATCTGATTTCTACTTCGACTTTCGATATATAAAAATTTGATTTTTACTTTCGACTTTCGATATATAAAAATATGATTTTTACTTTCGACTTTCGATATATAAAAATATGATTTTTACTTTCGACTTTCGATATATAAAAATATGATTTTTACTTTCGATTTTTGATATATAAAAAATATGATTTTTACTTTCGACTTTCGATATATAAAAATATGATTTTTACTTTCGACTTTCGATATATAAACAATATGATTTTTACTTTCGACTTTCGATATATAAAAATATGATTTTTACTTTCGACTTTCGATATATAAAAATATGATTTTTCTTTCGACTTTCGATATATAAAAATATGATTTTTACTTTCGACTTTCGATATATAAAAATATGATTTTTACTTTCGACTTTCGATATATAAAAATATGATTTTTACTTTCGACTTTCGATATATAAAAATATGATTTTTACTTTCGACTTTCGATATATAAAAATATGATTTTTACTTTCAACTTTCGATATATAAAAATATGATTTTTACTTTTTAAAGTTCAAATCCTTTTTCGAAAAATCAGTTTTAACCTTTCTTTAAAAACAGTTTTAACTTTTCTAAAAAAAACAGTTTTAATCTTTTAAAGAAAATCAGTTTTACTCTTTCTATAAAATCAGTTTTTATCTTTGCTTTAAAAATCAGTTTTTATCTTTGCTTTAAAAATCAGTTTTTATCTTTGCTTTAAAAATCAGTTTTTATCTTTTCTAAAAATCAGTTTTTATCTTTAAAACAAAATCAGTTTTTATCTTTGCTTTAAAAATCAGTTTTTATCTTTGCTTTAAAAATCAGTTTTTATCTTTTCTAAAAATCAGTTTTTATCTTTAAAACAAAATCAGTTTTTTTTATTTTTTTACTTTAAAAACAAAATCAGTTTTTATTTTAAAAACAAAATCAGTTTTTATTTATTTATTTTTACTTTAAAAACAAAATCAGTTTTTATACTTTTATTTTTATAAAATAAAAATAAAATAAAATAAAAATGTAAAAAGAAATACTTACAGATAGGGGGGGTTTCTGCAGTTCGTCGGCGGCAAGGCGGAGTTGGGCTTCGAGGTGGCGGCTCGGGTTTCGAACGGTGGTGGCAGGAGGAGTTGCTTCGAGGGGGGTTGGCGCGACGTCTTCGCGAGGGGTTCGAGGGCTTCAAGGGGGGGCGCGACGACTTCGAGGTGGGCGGCGGCTTCGGGGACTTCGTCGGCGTCGAGGTCTGGAGGGAGGACGGCGGCTTCTAGGTTTAGGGGTTTTTTTTTTATATTTTTTTTCTTTCTGACTAATGAATCGGGGGGCCAAGCAGAAGAGAAAAGGGGGGAAAGAAAATTAAAATAATATATATTTTTTATTAATTAATTATTTAATTTTTGTAAAAAGGTTGACTTTTACATACGACCTCGAAACGAGGCCCACCGCCTGTCGCCCATAGCGTTTTACCCCCATTCCGAACACAATGGGATATGTATCGTAAGCTGATTTGCTCGTTACAATCAGTTTCCTTTTGAATTTTCATTTAAATCACTATATTGAATTTTAAACGCACATTTCAAATTACCGGGGTCACATACTAACTAGAAAAATTCCAGAAAAATATTTTCTAGCTTCGTATTGACGATACGGTCCTAACAAAACTAGTTTCGTCGAATTCTGAGACCGTTTGTAAAATGGCCAATTTCCAGTCGATTAAATTCAACAGAAACTGGTCAAACGCATTTTCTTTTGCCACGCTCACATATTGATTCGAAAAATTATGAAATTTGAAACCTAGCAATAACTTGACACTGCGGATCTAACAAAAGTGGTTTCGTCCAAATCCGAGGTCATTTGCAAAATGTCCATTTTTTTAAGGGCCTGAATTCCATAGCGACTATTCAGAATTTTCAACTGGACATATCTTTCGATTCCCGCTATCAAATTTCGATTGGTTAGATTCGTTAGAAAGATATTACCAATAAGATCCTAATGTTTTTGGTTTCACTAAAATACGGATTGTTTTGCACCCGGTATATTCAATTGAAGTTTGAAATCGAATTATCGAACTACCGCGCTATTTTCAATTCTATATATAATTATAATTAATTATATTCGTTTTCAAATGTCGATTCAACTCAGTTTTCATTGCCATTATTTAAAATATTTATTTTAAATAATTAAAATCCATTATTTTAGCCAATTTAAAAATTTTAAATTGGTTCAGATTTTCTGGGTCGTTACAATCTCCCCCACTTAAAACTTTTCGTCCCCGAAAAGGAATAAAGTCGAAAGTGGTTTGATAAATCTACGATCACACAACACAACAACCAATCCAATTGTTTTTAACCTTTCAAAGCCATACAAATTAATTCCTATTTTTCTTCTAAAATCATTCAAACAATTATAATAGAATAGAGAATTAAATGGTGAGGTAAAGTATGGTAAATATACCTTGCACCGGAGTCAATCAGAGATATCTACTCGGCATCTGGGATAAGCTTTCTGAATGCTCTCCTCGGTTTCCCAAGTACAATCTCTCGGATCTCCACTCCATTGCACTTTGACTAAGTGAACCTTCTTGTTCCTCAGCTCTTTGGTTTCTTTGCCGATAATCTTTAGCGGCTCTCGCCTCACAGCTAATTCTGGAGTAATTTCAATATCCTGCTGAGCTGCTTCTTCCACGATCAAGTCTGGATCATGAACGTGCTTTCGAAGTTGAGATATATGAAATACATCATGCACCCCAGGCAACCAGTCAGGCAGTTTGACCCTATAAGCGAGAGTTCCAATCCGTTCCAGAATAGGAAATGGACCAATGAATTTGGGTGCTAACTTTCCAGTTTTACCGAACCGGATAACTCCTCTTATTGGCGATACTTTCAAATATACATAGTCGCCAACTTCAAAGGATATATCTCTTCTTCTTCTATCGGCATAGCTCTTCTGTCGGCTTTGAGCGGCGAGTAATCGCTTCTTAATAAAATCGACTTTGTCGGCAGCTTCTCGAATCATATCCGGACCCAACACAAGTCTATTTCCAGGCTCGACCCAACAAGCAGGAGATCGGCACGGTCTACCATACAATGCTTCGAATGGCGACATCTTCAGACTCGCCTGGTAGCTGTTGTTATAAGAGAATTCAGCCAAATGCAGATGGTCTTCCCATGATCCACCGAAATCCAGAACACAAGCCCGCAATAGATCTTCTAAAATGCGATTCACCCTCTCAGTCTGACCGTCTGTCTGAGGATGATAAGCGGTGCTCAAGTTTAGCTTTGTTCCCAGCTCGACTTGAAATGCTTCCCAGAACTTACTAGTGAATATCGTATCTCTATCACTTACTATGCTGAGCGGCACTCCATGTAGTCTAACTATTTCCCTGAAGTATATCTGCGCCAGACTCTGAGCAGTTCTATTTGATTTGACAGGTATGAAATGGGCGGTCTTCGTGAAGCGATCTACGATCACCCAAATACTGTCATTTCCTTTTCTGGTTCTGGGCAAACCATCAATGAAATCCATAGAAATATGTTCCCACTTCCAGCCAGGAACTTCTAGCGGTTGTAATAATCCAGCCAATTTCTGTTGATCACTTTTAACTAGCTGGCAAGTAGGGCATCGGCTAACGTATAAAGAAATGTCCCTTTTCATCAACTTCCACCAGAAAGTGCGTTTGATGTCATTATACATTTTGCTTACTCCCGGATGGATACTGAGTTTTGACTTGTGGCATTCATCCAGTACTTCCTTTCGAAGTTCAGGAATGTTAGGGACACATATTCGACCTTTGAGCCTTAGAATCCCATCGTTGTCTATTTGAAAACTCGAGGGTTCGCCTTGTTGAATTATCCCTCTGATCTTCTGAATGAAGTGATCATCCTCCTGAAGAGCAGATATCTTATCTAGCAATGAAGTCGTGATAATAAAACTGGCGATCATTACATTCTTTCTGCTCAACGCATCGGCCACGACATTGGCTTTTCCTGGAGTATATATAATTTCAAAGTCATATGCTGCAAGAAACTCCAGCCAACGTTGCTGTCTCAGATTCAGGTCCTTCTGAGTGAACAGATACTTTAACGACTGGTGATCTGTAAACAGTTCAAATCTCTTGCCCAGAAGATAGTGTCTCCAGATTTTCAAAGAGAATATGATAGCCAATAACTCAAGATCATGAGTTACGTAGTTTTTCTCGTGCGGTTTCAGTTGACGGCTAGCATAAGCAATCACTTGGCCCCTTTGCATCAACACTGCACCAAGGCCTTCTCTAGAAGCATCAGTCCAGACTTTTAAATCTTGGTTGCCATCGATGATGGTTAACACTGGAGCTGTCGTTAATCTCAACTTCAGCTCTTCGAAAGCCTCCTCACTCTCTTGAGTCCATTTGAATTTAGAATGCTTCTTTGTAAGCTTTGTTAAGTGACCAGATATCTTCGAAAAGTCTTTAACGAACTTCCGATAATAGCTAGCCAATCCGAGAAAACTGCGGACTTCAGTGGGGGTACTGGGCTGTTTCCAATTTTGAATAGCCGTGATTTTGCTTGGATCCACAGCAATTCCTTCTTTCGATACAACATGGCCCAGAAATTTTACTTCATCTTGCCAGAAGATACATTTGGAAAATTTGGCTTTCAATACATTCCTTCTGAGGATTTCTAACACTTGTTCCAAATGTTTTTCATGCTCGGCCTTTGATTTAGAGAAGATTAGAATATCATCAATAAAAACCAGAACAAATTTATTCAATACTCCTCTGAATACTCTGTTCATCAGATCGATGAAATAAGCTGGAGCGTTACATAAGCCGAATGGCATTACTAACCACTCGTAGAATAAGTCGGGGCCTTTGAACGCTGTCATTGGAACACACTCTTCGGCAATTCGAAGTTGATGGAAACCTGTAGCTAGGTCCATTCGTGAGAATACTTGTGCTCCATTTAATCGATCCAACAAATCATCAATCCGCGGCAATGGATATTTGTTCTTTATTGTCTGTTTGTTCAGATCACGATAATCCACGCATAGCCGTAGAGTACCGTCAGATTTTGGGACAAACACCACTGCTGCACCCCAATCAGAGAAACTAGGCCTTATCAGACCTTTCCATACTAGTTGTCGTGTTTGATTGTCTAATTCCTCCTTCTCTTTCAAGGACATTCTTCGAATAGCGTGAACTACCGGCCTTGCATTCGGAATCAAAGCAATCTTGAAATCTATTTCTCTCTGCGGAGGTAAGCGAACAACTTCTTCGAACACATCCGCATAGTTCTTGACAACAGGAATGTCTTTGATGAGGTCAGGAATATTCTCCGTGACTTCAGGAACATTTTCAATTTGGGCTGGAGAAACATCGAGAGCTGACCAGAAATCCTTTCTATTTGATGTTGGGCCTTCACACGGTATGGTAATATAATTTCCCAATTGTGCTTTTGCCTTTACAACTCTGTCGGCGCATTTAACCTCCGCTTCATATTTGGTTAGCCAATCCAATCCCAGAATAAGATCGAATTCATCAAAATTCATGACGACGGAGATAATAGGGAATTTATAGCAAGAAAAAGAGACAAGTACTGCACAAACCCAACTGAGATTGATGGAACCTCCAACTGGATTTCGGACAGTCATTGGCTCTTTGAGCTTCTTCAAATTCAAATCCAACTTCTTGACTGCACTCTTTGCAATAAAGCTTCGTGACGCGCCTGTGTCAAACAGTACTTTAACTGGAATGTTTTTGACATTGAGCATGCCTTCTAAAACATCAGCCCTTTCCTGATCAGACGGAGATGCAGGCAATTCGGCCACTTCATTTACCTGAGCTTCATTAGCCCTTTTTAACAGCCAGCAATCTCGCTTTATATGACCGGACTGATGGCAGAGATTGCATTTTCTATTCGCTTGAAATCCTTCTTTGGATCGAAGTCTACCTTTTAATTGCTTCTTTAAAGGCCCGCAGTTTATCGACAAATGCCCTTTCAGATGGCAGTTATTGCATACGGTGGTCGTTACCGGTTCTTTCCCAGATTCAGCCCTTTTTCTCTTAGCACTGGGCTTCTTACTGACCTCTAACGTTGTTATGGCCTCGGGACGATCAGTTTCTGACTCTGTTTTATTACTAGAGCTGGCTTCCTCTTCGTACTGTAACATACCTTTCTTATCTAGATCTTCATATTGATAAGCCATATAAATCATTTCTGAAAAAGGAAGCTTCACATGCCCCAATACTTTATTCTGGTATTTCCTTTGAAGCCCATTGATAAATCTCAAATTCTTCCTCGTCATATTTTGAATTAGATGAGGAGCAAAGTGAGAAAGTTCATTGAATTTCTTATGATATTCGGGAATTGTCATGTCACCTTGTATTAGATAAGAAAATTCGTCACATAATCTCTCGGTTGCTTCGGGAGGAGTAAATCTTTCTAAGAAAATCACTTTGAATCTGTCCCAGGTGATATCACCTTCTGGATTATTTTTGATGATTGTTTCCCACCAGATTAAAGCTTCCTCTTTGAGCGCCCAAGATGCTACTAACCGTTTCTGGTCATCTCTCAGCTGGATATGCTCAAAGATTTTTTCGACAGAACTCATCCAAGCTTGAGTTTGAATAATAGATTCATTTCCCGAGAATTTTTCTCCACCCAGATTTCGATATCTCTTGAATAGAGCCTCTAGATCGGGTTCTGTATTCCTTCTGTTTCTGACACTCATTTTTCTAGTACTTCTGCAAATGGCAGATCAAGTGTCAGGTCACAGAAAAGGTATTTTAAAAATATAGAAACACATACTTTAAATGTAAATGTGTCTATCGAGGTGAAATTTCATTCTGCTTTACTCATACTAGGATATTACTGATCCTATCTGTATGGAGCCGCCCGTCCTAGAACACTACTGGTTCTATTTCTGACGAGTTCGTTCAAATGTTATATTCCAGAACTAAGCTTAACCAAAGCTCTGATACCACGATGAGACGACCCGATTTCCCGTTCTCACGGAAACAAGGTTATCTTTGGAATATAACACAGAAACATGCAATAGCAGAACAGAATTAAATAAATACACCAGATATGAACAACAAAATATACTGGATAAAATTAATCATCAGAGTTACACAGTATACAGGATCTTACTTAGTACAAATAGAGTTCAACTATACATAAATGTCTACAGCGGAAATAAACAAAATATGTACAATAGGAGCTGAGCAGCATAAAAAGAAATAAATGATAGAATCCATCTTCAGCTCCAGCTATCCAGAAAGAACCAGCTAAACCTGAATACAAGGCTGTCCGTGTAGAAAAAGGGGCACCCGAGGTTGAGAGTGAAACAAACTATGAGTCAGTCATGGGACTGGTATGAGAAATCTACTCAACACATATATAATATGGCTAATCACAGGACCATGCCACTTTCGTGGAACGGGTTTACTCCATTGGATTGCCAGTGCTTTAAAACAAATCTTTCTTTTAAACATCGCTATGCTTTTAACAAAAATGAAGCCATTATAAGACTCAGTTCCCATCACACAATGCAACGCAAACCGGAGGATAGAGTTTTACCTTATAATGGCCAAAATATGATTGATACGAATAAAACAAAGGCATTTGATATTATTGCTAGTGTTTATATGTTTTGAAAACAATTTCAAATCATAACTATCAATCATAGACGGCATGAGTACCATATATCATGTCGCCATATATATATACAATCAAAACCGCACGATCACGTATTTGGAAATTGGATTTCCGTCATGAACCAAGGCAAAAGATAGTCCTTACCGAATTCGAGACGCTCTAGCCCGTGTCTCAGGCAAGCGCGCAGGCAAGCCTTGGAGCGACAGGGCCGGTCCACCGATGTGGATTATTATACCTGAACAATACGTTTCCCCGCCCTTTGGGGCGTCAACGAGCCAACGAATGACTCCATCGGACCCGGATCGTCCGATCAAACCGAGGCGCCTCGCAACAGCAACAACCACATAGGTGAAAAGTATATAAATGTCAGGGCTGGTAGGTCACTGACACCACCCTAGCTAGAAAGAAACGCATGCCCTCCCTGAGGTCCTTCTCCCGTTTTAGGTTCAAACCGGGGTGTGAGGCTCGCGAATTCACGTTATACACAAAGCTACGCCACACAGGCGGTGCTTTGATCATCACCACAAGACTTTGCTTTTCAACAGAAGCCCTGATCACTGCATCTTAGCATGCCACACAGGCAATTCATGCCATGCGACTGATGTCCATCGATATACAACCTCTGAGCTCGTACGTCTCAGAGAAGGGCGTTAAGCAAAAGAATAAATTCTCCGCCGCCAAACAGATGTATATTTAACAGAGATCAATCAACACAGAATAAAATCCAATGTCGGACACACAGTCCATTTACAAGTCCGTTCTGGGTCTGAACGAAACCGGAGGCACTAAATACCTCGCAAACCCATCGATCACCACGTACGTCTGGGCGATCACCACTCATTATCCATATTTCGGGATGCCTCCCAATCAGGACCTCGGTTACCATCCAAACGAGGTGAAGATCTCCGGTCTTCGACCATCGTCTTCATCTTCGACTTTCAATCGTCGATCAATTATTTGAAATGAGAATTAACTCGGCTTTTTCAAATAATTCACGTATATTTAGAATTTCAAATCAATTTATTTCAATGGTTAAATTATTCGACAACACCAATATTGTTCTTTAATGTAATTTTCACACCAAACATATTCAACCATCAAACATCACATAAATCAAGCAAATTCAGTTTATTTCCATTCCATATCGCTTATGATATTTTATAACTATTTATCGCTATTTTTATTTATTTTAAAATAGCCATTTTATTCAAAACGACGCTTCGGGCCATAAGGTGACCGTGGCGCTGTTTTTCTTCAGATTTGATTTACACAAATCTGAAAATCTAACCATTGGATCTTCGCAAAATTTACATCATTAGAAAGGTCTTTTCAAAACGAATCCAATGGTTCCAATTTTGGGAAAATCCGACGGTCGGATCTCCCGGTACAATCGTTTGAATTTTCGATTTCAAATTACGAACTGCAGCGTCGTTATTCGATTTAATATAATTATATTTATATATATAAATAAATATAATCGTTTCTGGTGCTGTTTTTCTTCAGATTTGAATTAAACATTCCAGACAATCCAACCGTTGGATTTTTTCAAGGTTGGTGCCGTTGGAAAGATTATTCCAAGGCGAACCCGACAGTCGAGGTTTCGGGAAAATCCAATGGTCGGATTTCCCGCACTAGTCGTTTGAAATCACGGTTTCAAAATACGAACTGCACGGCTTCGTTTCGTTTTAATTTTATTTATATTTATATATTTATATAAATATAGTTCATTCAACAATTTCAATATCGTTTTCACTTCAAATATTTTTCTAACACCTTAAATTTTGGAAAAATTTCGCCATAACCTCCCCTGCACCGGGAGCATCGGGAAATCGCAAATAGCGTTCCCGGTCCTTCTAATCTCAAAAAGAAAAAGAAAAAGCCAAGCGGCTAGCCAACCGGCTCAAAATCATCACCCAAACAAATCAGTAAATGTGTACCTATTTGTCGGGCACAAAATTTTATTCCTCTTCTCTAGCCCCTTTGCTATAACCTGTTCAATGAATATTGCATGTACATATATATACAGTTTTATCATTTATCAATTTCTATTCGACTTCATATTCGATTTCTATTTGGTTTAAAAACTCCATTCATTCTAATGTTACATAAATAGGTGCAAATCATTTCATTAGCTAATTAATGAATATTTCATCTCATATATGTTTATTTTGAACAAGTGGCTATTTTTAACACTTCACATTTCAACGATTTATGCATACAATAAAAATGTGATTTTTATTGTAAAACAATTCATTTCAAAACACTATTTTTCTATATAGTTCATATAGGTGACAAAATAGGATTTTTATCATAAAACAATTTCTTTTTGAAACGAGATTATTTTACACAATTCATATAGTCGATAAAAGGCGATTTTTATTATCAAACAATTTATTTCAAAATATGAATACCATTCAACACATGAATTTCTAAACAACGAATGAATATCAATTCAACACATGAATGTTTTCTATAGTTTCTATATATAGATAAAAATGTGATTTTTATTATTGAACAATTTATTTCAAAATATGAATACCATTCAACACATGAATTTCTAAACAACGAATGAATATCAATTCAACACATGAATGTTTTCTATAGTTTCTATATATAGATAAAAATGTGATTTTTATTATCGAACAATTTATTTCAAAATATGAATACCATTCAACACATGAATTTCTAAACAACGAATGAATATCAATTCAACACATGAATGTTTTCTATACAATGAATAAATATAGTTTAAGCATATGAAAATAATTCAAACACACGAATATTATTCAAAATTTCGGCAGCATAACGGCAGGGTAGTTACACCGGCACCGTCCCTAGTACGGCTCCTCGCTCTACCTTAAAACCTCGCGGTTTTTGACAATGGGGATCATGCATCTAGTTCGCACGCAGGCGGCATGTATATATTTATTTCATTTCCACAAACTAATCCTATGTGGTTTCAACCAAATATTTCACAACCACAAATGGGTATTTTTCAACCTCAATCAACCAATATCAATCACAAACAATCCCAAACAATCATTCAATTTTCACAACAATTTCAACCAATAAATATCGTCCATGGTTTGTGGACGAGGGGCGTATATATATATATATATATATATATATATATATATATATATATATATATAGCAATTCACTTTCATTTCACACACACATATATATATTTTTAAATCAGAAATCTCACCAATAGCTATCCAACTGCACGACACTTCCTTTATAGAAATCTTCGCCTTTTGTCGCTTTCGCCCGTATTCTCTACACGTGTAAAAATCGAATTTTTACTATGCTATTCAATATATAAAAATCTGATTTCTACTTCGACTTTCGATATATAAAAATATGATTTTTACTTTCGACTTTCGATATATAAAAATATGATTTTTACTTTCGACTTTCGATATATAAAATATGATTTTTACTTTCGACTTTCGATATATAAAAAATATGATTTTTACTTTCGACTTTCGATATATAAAAATATGATTTTTACTTTCGACTTTCGATATATAAAAAATATGATTTTTACTTTCGACTTTCGATATATAAAAATATGATTTTTACTTTCGACTTTTGATATATAAAAATATGATTTTTCTTTCGACTTTCGATATATAAAAATATGATTTTTACTTTCGACTTTCGATATATAAAAATATGATTTTTACTTTCGACTTTCGATATATAAAAATATGATTTTTACTTTCGACTTTCGATATATAAAAATATGATTTTTACTTTCGACTTTCGATATATAAAAATATGATTTTTACTTTCGACTTTCGATATATAAAAATATGATTTTTACTTTTTAAAGTTCAAATCCTTTTTCGAAAAATCAGTTTTAACCTTTCTTTAAAAACAGTTTTAACTTTTCTAAAAAAACAGTTTTAATCTTTTAAAGAAAATCAGTTTTACTCTTTCTATAAAATCAGTTTTTATCTTTGCTTTAAAAATCAGTTTTTATCTTTGCTTTAAAAATCAGTTTTTATCTTTGCTTTAAAAATCAGTTTTTATCTTTTCTAAAAATCAGTTTTTATCTTTAAAACAAAATCAGTTTTTATCTTTGCTTTAAAAATCAGTTTTTATCTTTGCTTTAAAAATCAGTTTTTATCTTTTCTAAAAATCAGTTTTTATCTTTAAAACAAAATCAGTTTTTTTTATTTTTTTACTTTAAAAACAAAATCAGTTTTTATTTTAAAAACAAAATCAGTTTTTTTTTTTTTTACTTTAAAAACAAAATCAGTTTTTATACTTTTATTTTTATAAAATAAAAATAAAATAAAATAAAAATGTAAAAAGAAATACTTACAGATAGGGGGGGTTTCTGCAGTTCGTCGGCGGCAAGGCGGAGTTGGGCTTCGAGGTGGCGGCTCGGGTTTCGAACGGTGGTGGCAGGAGGAGTTGCTTCGAGGGGGGGTGGCGCGACGTCTTCGCGAGGGGTTCGAGGGCTTCAAGGGGGGACGCGGCGACTTCGAGGTGGGCGGCGGCTTCGGGGACTTCGTCGGCGTCGAGGTCTGGAGGGAGGACGGCGGCTTCTAGGTTTAGGGGTTTTTTTTTTATATTTTTTTTCTTTCTGACTAATGAATCGGGGGGCCAAGCAGAAGAGAAAAGGGGGGGAAAGAAAATTAAAATAATATATATTTTTTATTAATTAATTATTTAATTTTTGTAATCGCCCATAGCGTTTTACCCCCATTCCGAACACAATGGGATATGTATCGTAAGCTGATTTGCTCATTACAATCAGTTTCCTTTTGAATTTTCATTTAAATCACTATATTGAATTTTAAACGCACATTTCAAATTACCGGGGTCACATACTAACTAGAAAAATTCCAGAAAAATATTTTCTAGCTTCGTATTGACGATACGGTCCTAACAAAACTAGTTTCGTCGAATTCTGAGACCGTTTGTAAAATGGCCAATTTCCAGTCGATTAAATTCAACAGAAACTGGTCAAACGCGTTTTCTTTTGCCACGCTCACATATTGATTCGAAAAATTATGAAATTTGAAACCTAGCAATAACTTGACACTGCGGATCTAACAAAAGTGGTTTCGTCCAAATCCGAGGTCATTTGCAAAATGTCCATTTTTTTAAGGGCCTGAATTCCATAGCGACTATTCAGAATTTTCAACTGGACATATCTTTCGATTCCCGCTATCAAATTTCGATTGGTTAGATTCGTTAGAAAGATATTACCAATAAGATCCTAATGTTTTTGGTTTCACTAAAATACGGATTGTTTTGCACCCGGTATATTCAATTGAAGTTTGAAATCGAATTATCGAACTACCGCGCTATTTTCAATTCTATATATAATTATAATTAATTATATTCGTTTTCAAATGTCGATTCAACTCAGTTTTCATTGCCATTATTTAAAATATTTATTTTAAATAATTAAAATCCATTATTTTAGCCAATTAAAAAATTTTAAATTGGTTCAGATTTTCTGGGTCGTTACAACATTCGATACACTCAAGCGAAATGAGTGGTCGGTCATGTGTGGCCTGGTTGCAAGATGTTCTTGTTGAACCCATTGTATTTCTCTCTAGAGGTACACTAGCGAAAGGTGGTTCCATACCTTGTCATAGTTGGAAATCCATTACCCAATACATGCTTGTGGTTTTGATTGTATACTATATATGTAGAACGTGAGATGAAAGCATTTCTGCTAGATGATTTTTATATTGTGGTTGATAGACACTATTATAATATCAATGAGTTTTTATATAAAGATTATTTTGGATACTCATAAGGGGAAAAACCCGTTCCGTTATACGGCGTGGTCTTATGAGATATCGTTTAAATGGCTCAAACTGTTTTACTCATACCAGTCCCATGACTGACCCAGAGTTTATTTTGTTTTGTTTTCCCTAAACTCTTGGGTGCCCAATTTTGTATGGGCAGTCCAGTAGTCGGGATTTACAGATACTTGAAGAGTTGGAGCAGGAGGCTTCAGGATTTCATATAGCTATAGTTTATTTCCGCTGTGTTGTAAGTGTTGTACTCTGATAATGTTATTGTATACATATACTGATTTTATTTCAAGAATATGTTATCTATTATATGTTATTCATTCCGTTGCGAGGTTTGTGTTACTTTTATGTTGTGTTCTTCTTCTTCTTCAATTCTAAGTTTCTATCTTGTCTATTACCACCCTCTAACCTCTTTCATTAACTATTCGGTTATTTTCGATCCTTGGATGTTCAATATGTGTTGTATATCGGATAACCAAGATCGTCAAAAACCGGGTCGTTACAAAACCGTTGTTTTAGAAATATTAAAATCCCTTTTAGACTTTTTAAACTTTTAGCCTCTTTAAAAATAAACTTGGTCGGCCATCATTTCTTGTCCACCCATTTCATTTTTGCCCAATCTCGTTGTCTCTCTGGAAAACAAAATATGGCGGATGCTATAATTCTAGGGTTTCGATTCCTCTTGTATCATAAGCCTCCGCTCTCTCGTGTAATGATCTCGAATTTCCAGTGACAATTTCTTCTTCGGTTGAACGTAGAATTGGATCCAAGCTTTCCCCTTTTTCTAGTATGAATTTGCTATTCGATTTTATGCTTTAATTTGTTTGAACTCGGATGAATAATTGCCAATGATGATGGTTGTTAAACAGGATTTTAGATCCGAGATATTCTATGATTTCTTATACATTCTGGGTCATGATATATACAAAAATTTTGGAGCCTGAATTCAGATGAGACTTGGCTTTGAATTTGCATGATTTTTGGAATCTGGAACTTTGAACTTCTTTCTGGTTGACCATTTCTAAATTAAGCTTTTCCAGTAAATTTCGAATTGACTTTTCTTTGATGCTTCCTGGAGATTTAGAAACAAAAATGAATAGAATATTATCCTTGATATGATGCCTTGATTTCTAGATTTTTCAAACTAATGTAAATTCTGATACTTTATTTATTTGTCTCAACTTTGAACTGATGTTAATCTTAAGAACAGTTACTACCCTGTTATGAACAATTGCATCATGCTGCTTTGTGATTCTCAGTACTGAATTTCAAATAAGAATGGATGCATTTTTTTGGATCTGTTGTTGCTCGAGTAGTCTGTTGCCCAAACAATTTAACGGTTGCTATATCTTCATTTGTCACGGCTTATTTGAACAGACATTACACTTGATCTGCCATATCATTTTCATCTTGTAACTACCTGTAGTTTTGTTAAAATCTATTGCACTGTGCTGCTATGTCTTTGTGTAATTGATCTTGCCATTGATCAAATTTAAACTGACGTTAAACTTGAGAACATATGATATTTGATACTTGCATTTCTTATTTAAGAAAAAACTTGCTGAGTTGTTTTATTTTTCTTGATGTTTAATGTTGAGTCGACCATGCTGTACCATCCCGTGCCATTTCTTTGTGCTTGAACCATTAACATACTTGATGCTTGATAAGAATAGATACTACCCTTGAATTGTGTCGACTTTGATCTGATATTTATGTATATACCATCACTTGTAAACCTGCAATATGTTCTGCTTCATGTATTGATGTTTAACTGATTTCCTTTGTGTGCACTTGCTTCATGTATACGTTGTCTTGAATTTTAAACAAATGTTTTACTCAAAAAATTTGAATTAATGCTTCAAGTGGTCTTGCCATTTTACTATGACCTATAAACTTTGGCACTTTTATTTCTTTGCTGGTTTAAATCTTGAACTATTCCTTGCATGTCTATATGACTTTGAACATACATGAACTTGCTGTTGTCCATATATACATTCTGAAATGCATCATGCATTTTGAATTGATTTGATTTTGTTGCTTGACCCTCGAACTTGCTAACATTCTCTCTTTCTTGTAGTTGATCTTATTGCACTCTTTTGTTGTATAATGTCAGCTAGATTGTTTTCTTCCTTAAAACTGAAATGCTTCATATATGTATTCTGACTTGTTGTACTTGTCCATTGGATTGATACTTCACTTGTACTTTTGTTTGAATTTTTCTGGCTTTTATAAACAAAATCTGATATAAATAGATGTTGCCTTGATTTTTGTTGATATGCACTGAGTTGAGTTGGACCATGAGGCTGCTCCTTAGTTGCAATACTGGTTTCTTTTCTGTACACTGAAACAGATGTGAGCACTTGATATATATCGGACCAAGTCTAGAAAAATGATGAGAAACACATCAAAATTTTGAGGAAATAAAATTTAAAAATAAATTTTTATTGGCTTGTATTTAATTTTTATTTTTGTTCCAGTTTACTGCGTGTGTGTGTTTGTGAGTGGTGTACATGTGGCTGGACTGGATCTGGAGTACATCAAGACAAGTATACGTGTAAAAAAAGCTATATGAGTCTGTACATGAGTGAACGAGTGTAACTGTAGTGAGGCAATGACTGTGTACAAAGTGATGAGAGTTGTAGTGAGGAATAAAAGTACAGAATGTGAAGATTGTACTAATATTTGTAATAAACAAAACACAATAAAATATTATTTTATTGTGTTCAAATCAAATTGTCTTTCGTATTCAAATTAATTCAGTAGTACAATTCCATGTAAAATATTATAACTGTGAATATACAATAGTGGAGTTAGAATATTGTACTATTTCAGGTTTTGAAATAAAATATTAATTGAATAAATATACCGTGAATATATTCAGTTGTGTACTATAGTATTTTATTCAATAAATATTTATTTCTGTGAAATGGTGTAATATAAAATAGTACAATTACAAACACATTTAAATAATATCATATGTTTGTTATCATCAAACAAAAATCATACAACACACTGTTGTACCTAACAATCTCCCCTTTTTGATGATGACAAACATATACAAGATTTGGAATGTGTTAAATGTGTTTGAACGTGAAATATATTACTCCCCCTATTTGTATGCTCCCCCTACAACTGAGCTCCCCCTACATATATGGAAAATATAAATAGTGAAATTCGATTGATCATTCTCCCTCTAGATATTTAATATCCAATCTTAAAATATTCTTGAAGTAAATACTCATCAATCAAAATCCTGACCATTCTCCCCCTTTTGTTACCATCAAAAGGATAATAGAAATCGAAATAGTGATGAATATAGACTAGAAATATAACTTCAGATCAAAAGGGGAATTATATATCATAAATCTCATTTAATCAAACAAAAATCATAATATTCTTCAAATCAGAAGCAATTTTCACTTTTTAGAATGATGGGTTTATGATTGATTTTATATAAACGAGGAGAGTTTTTAAGATTCAAATATAGGATTAAAAATTTATAATTTATAACTAAATTTCAAATTTAAGCACAAAATAATTTATAATTATTTAAGCACTTTCTAACCACGCATAACCGCGAGGGCTTTTAAATGGGGTTAGTAGTAACTTAAATTTGTTAAGTATTTTCTAATCATGCATAACCCTGAGGACTTTTAAATGAGATTAGAAGAATACTGTAACACCCCGTAATTCTGTAACACTAAGATTCACAAATCAGGGTATAATTGATTTTTAGAAGAAGAATTAAGGGAAACGGGTTGCGCCATTGTGTTCTTCTCGAAATTCTGCTTGAGATAGAGTCTGAGTTTGCATAAATCGGATACCGTAAGAAGGAGATATGGACGAACGAAGTTTGGAGAGAAAACCGGAAATGGGCCAAGATTGCACTGGCGCACTTGACAAGTGCGCCAGCACAAAAATACACTGGCGCACCTGGGAAGTGCGCCAGTACATTTTTGTGATGGCGTACTTGGCAGGTGCGCCCATACCGAGAACCCAGCACTGGGAAATTCTGGACTGTTCTGTGCTGATTTGTATGGCTCTGATGGATTAGGACTAATCTGATGACCCTAATTCGCTCACTACAACTATATAATGACCCTAAACCCAAACCTAATTCACTCACAACTCTATTCTGCCTCTACTCTCCCTCTATCTTCTGAATTGAAATAAATCAAGATGGGGTTATGTTGTTCAAATTCTTTGTGGAATTAAGCTTGGAAATCAAGATTAGGATTCGAAGGCTAAATCAACAACTTCAACAACTATTCTTCTACGAATCGAATCGAATCTCTGTAAGTCAGTTATTTTTGGATTTGAACGTTTTGTTGTCATTCGTGACATGAAATTAAAGGGATAAAAGACTACGCCTAATCTTTCTACTTGAATCAGTGCTTGTACCTTTGGACCTAATTAAGAACTGTTGTGATTCGATGACCAATAAGACTGTGACGATGAAATTATGGACTTTGGAACCATATGCCTTTGAACTATGAACATAAGCCTTTGATTTTGGGACATAAAACATTGCCTATGACTATGAATATTTCCTATGACTATGAACGTTGCCTATGACTATGAACATCGCCTAAGACTGTGATTCATTGAACTGTGAGGATTATTGCCTATGACTATGAACATTTCCTATGACTATGAACATCGCCTATGACTGTGATTCATTGAACTGTGAGGATTATTGCCTATGACTATGGATATAAGATTATTATTTATGCCCATGACATTGTAGTTACAAAACCATGTTGTTTAACAAACTGACATTATTTTGGATCTAGGCCTGACTTTCCATTCAGTTTATTCTTGGTTATCTTTGGTTTTAGACCTTGGGAATTTACCTATTAAGTTAGGTCTACCCATGTTCTTGAACCTCTGTCTCTATTCTGTCTGTCTTGTAATTTATCTGCATCTTTTACCCTAAAATGCTCCACAGAACTTAGTGCATTCCCTTTGTGAGTGACACTAACGGACGTGGGGTGTTACACGTGGTATCAGAGCTGAAGGTTACCAGATCAGATAAAGGATTTGAAAAATTATTTTCAAAACGGTTTTGAAAGAAGCATTTTCAAAAGAAAAGATTTGTTTAAAAGCATATTCCCCAAAAGCCATACGCTCTATCTTCTCTTCCTCTGTATAAATTCTTGTCTCCTTCTTTCTTGAGTCTCTGGGGCTCCTGGCTTTCTGGGAGGTAACCTCATCGAAGGGCAAAGTAGTGCCCGGCTTCCATCCATAGCCGTAGTTGTTTCATCTACGAGCAGTTTTCTTTCGAAGCTTATAGGGTTTTCCGGACGATGGAGGCAGTTTTCGAGAGATTTGTCAACATGACTACACACGGAAGGGGATGAGGAGTTTGGCTAAGGAGCATAACCCTAGGATGAGGAATTCATGGATGTAGATTTAGCTCACGAAGGTAGAAGAAATTACAAAACCTAGGACAAGAGGAAGTATCTTTACCAGGGTATGATAGGGCATAGAATTAAGGACAAGGGCAAGAACGAGGAACAAGATTTTCAGAAGAGCAAGTACATACTTCCACCACCAAGCGTACCTAGGAGAAAGGTAGTAAAGTTCTGTTGGAAGAGTCTAGTTTCGTTGTTCGTACTATTTCCTTAGGTTCTAGCGCTTCTCATTTGTTCATATCCACTTCCATAGTTGAGTCTCTGCACCATAGTACTTGTATAGTAGAAAGATCCCACTAGAGTGTCAAATCCAATTGGTGGTCCGACCAGTTTACTTTGGGTTAGTAGGGATTTGAGAATAGCTATCGGGTTTGCTTATATCATCTCATGCAGATCGTCTAAATTCGGGGGAGATATTCCTTGGGTGCTTGTCTGATATTGGTTTAGGCCTTTGGGGCTTGTACTTGAGGAATGTCGAGTTCGGTTTGGATGGTTTGCGTGAGAGATGAATAGTTGTGGCAGGCACTCCAAAGAGCACATGGTGACCTTTCGACTCTTTTAGTTATGGCATGGCGGATAAGAGAGAAACCTCTAATCATCTTAGTACATATACTTGGTACCGTGATTGACATCTGTTTATTTTGGAAATGGAGATCCGGAACTTCACAATCGTGAAGTTAAATTAGTTAAGATACAGTGGAGTAAAGCTCAAGAAGGCAAGATACTAGCATCATAC
The DNA here is from genome assembly GCA_030737875.1 of Allium sativum. Taxonomy (NCBI): domain Eukaryota; kingdom Viridiplantae; phylum Streptophyta; class Magnoliopsida; order Asparagales; family Amaryllidaceae; genus Allium; species Allium sativum. Next base: position 411,813,841 of record CM060924.1, on the reverse strand, counting down.
CTTTTTCCTTGAGGGTGCATCCTTGATTTTTTTTTGTTTTAGGAGCTTTACGCATAATTGTTTCTCTCTTTCCAAAATATATCCTCTAGGTCGTATCTTCGATCTTTAGGTAGAATCTCTTTTGGATGTAAACATGTATTTGAAACATGTTATGATTGATGGTTGCGAGTGGTTGCTAATGGTTGCTAATTGTTGCTCGTGGATGCATGTACATACGTATTAAGCACTAGATCAGCTCGGACGCCTTAGTATTGCATTTACACATATGCATTTGTTTATGGATTTAACTTGATATGTAGCATATGGATGAATGGCTATGCACGCATGTAGTATTTACATAACTAGGGATGCTTGCATACATGATTGGACGCATGGCACTGGCATAATTCGCATTAAGGAGGTCAACTGAATTTGTAGACCGCCTGATTTTGCATTAGAAACGGACATATACACACACTGTGCATATGAACATGAAAGCATTAGAAATCTTTTAAGGACAATGAATGCCTGTGATTGAATGGTTGAGTAGATGGGTGATTAGATGGTAGGACACATTCTTCCTAACTTGAAGATTTCAGGGACGAAATCCTTTTAAGTGGGGGAGAATGTAACACCCCGTAATTCTGTAACACTAAGATTCACAAATCAGGGTATAATTAATTTTTAGAAGAAGAATTAAGGGAAACGGGTTGCGCCATTGTGTTCTTCTCGAAATTTTGCTTGAGATAGAGTCCGAGTTTGCATAAATCGGATACCGTATGAAGGAGATATGGACGAACGAAGTTTGGAGAGAAAACCGGAAACAGGCCAGGATTGCACTGGCGCACTTGACAAGTGTGCCAGCACAAAAATACACTGGCGCACCTGGGAAGTGCGCCAGTACATTTTTGTGATGGCACACTTGGCAGGTGCGCCCATACCGAGAACCCAGCTCTTGGAAATTCTGGACTATTCTGTGCTGATGTGTATGGCTCTGATGGATTAGGGTTAATCTGATGACCCTAATTCACTCACTACAACTATATAATGACCCTAAACCCAAACCTAATTCACTCACAACTCTATTCTGCCTCTACTCTCCCTCTATCTTCTGAATTAAAATAAATCAAGACGGGGTTATGCTGTTCAAATTCTTCGTGGAATTAAGCTTGGAAATCAAGATTAGGATTCGAAGGCTAAATCAACAACTTCAACAACTATTCTTCTACGAATCGAATCGAATCTCTGTAAGTCAGTTATTTTTAGATTTGAACGTTTTGTTGTCATTCGTGACATGAAATTAAAGGGATAAAAGACTATGCCTAATCTTTCTACTTGAATCAGTGCTTGTACCTTTGGACCTAATTAAGAACTGTTGTGATTCGATGACCAATAAGACTGTGACGGTGAAACTATGGACTTTGGAACTATGAACATAAGCCTTTGATTTTGGGACATAAAACATTGCCTATGACTATGAATATTTCCTATGACTATGAACGTTGCATATGACTATGAACATCGCCTAAGACTATGATTCATTGAACTGTGAGGATTATTGCCTATGACTATGAACATTTCCTATGACTATGAACGTTGCCTATGACTATGAACATCGCCTATGACTGTGATTCATTGAACTGTAAGGATTATTGCCTATGACTATGGATATAAGATTATTATTTATGCCCATGACATTGTAGTTACAAAACCATGTTGTTTAACAAACTGACATTATTTTGGATCTAGGCCTGACTTTCCATTCAGTTTATTCTTGGTTATCTTTGGTTTTAGACCTTGGGAATTTACCTATTAAGTTAGGTCTACCCATGTTCTTGAACCTCTATCTCTATTCTGTCTATTCTTGGTTTTAGACCTTGGGAATTTACCTATTTAGTTAGGTTTACCCATGTTCTTGAACCGATGTCGTTATTCAACCCCTTTTTATGCCAGTTATTATGTCTATCTTTTGCATAGCATCTTTGGTTCATTCCCTATTTTCTGCGAATCTAGATTTATCTATAATCTAAATTGAATCACGATTATACGAATGGTGGGAATGCGATTTGGGGCAAAATATGAAATTTACTAAAACATAGTTATAAACTTGGAAATTGGCCTAAATTGGGAACATGTATTATGGCATGTTCATAGAAATGCAAATGGGATAAATTTGACAGGAATTACAGGATTGTGTAATTTGAATCTAGTATTGACATGTAAATCTAGCATTTACATGAATTGTGAACTAGAGTAATAAGTCTAGTTTGACGTGAATTAGAATGTTAAATCAGAATTGGATTAGCTAATTTGGCTCGATAAGTATATTGGCATAAACTTGAAATTGACCATAATTGGGAGTAATTGTCAGGATTAGCAAAATCATGGTTAGTGACACTTCATTTGGTATGGTTTACATACCAAAAAGCATAAACATGATATAGAGGGGAAATTGGGCCGTAAGAATAAATGTTGACAATTTACATTAAAAGAGTAATTGGGAAATAAGTAAATTAGGATTAATTTACTTATAGAATTTGTCCTAAACGAGGAAATGTTAATTTAGACAAAATAAAGGTTTGTTAACGACATCTCTTTTAATAATAAACCAGAAAGTTCTAGGGTGACAAAGAGGATAGTGTCTAGGCTTGGGTTTGGAAAATACAAGTTTCCTGCTCTCCCTGGATATCCCCAACTGATCCGACGGACGGGATGGTTACTTTCAAAACCTGATTTGAAAATTAATCAAAACCCTTTGAACTAGAAAACACGAATAGGCCTAACCCGAGGTTAGACTGAGTTGCGATGTAAACCTGCCCGGAACCAACCGGCACATCCAGTAATCGCAACAATATCTGTCTAATGTGAGTGGTCGTGGCTTTAATTTATTTAGTTAAAGCTAGAACAAGAATGCTAGGGTTAAGTTAACTAAGACACTTAACCAACTCAACATGATAACAAGACTGGTAGGTGGGGTTAGGTTCATACAGTTAAGCTAGAATGGGAGGGTTAAGTCCATAGGAACACTTAACCAACTTAAGCACAGTTAAGCTAGAATGGAGGGCTAAGTCCACAGGGACACTTAACCAAACTCATGGTAACAAGACAAGATTTGTAGAGGTTAAGTAACTAAGAAAACACTTAGCCAAATTAACATGTTAACTAGTCTAGAAAGTGGGGTTAAGTAAAGTTAATACACTTAGCCAAATTAACATGTTAACTAGAGGTTGGGGTTAAGTAAGATTTAATACACTTAGCCAATTTGAAATGTTAGCTGGGCTAGACCGTAGGGTTAAGTAAACTTGAACACTTAACCATCAGATTTTGATAAAGGAATAGGGTTAAGCCTAAAACATGAAGGGATAATACTTAACCGTTAACAACAGGTTAGTTAAAACAGACGGGCAAGGTTAAGTTAAAAAGGAACACTGAACCAATACAGGGTGAATGGGTAAGGATAAGTAATAAGAAATACTAAACCAATATAACTTGGTTTGTGGTGGGGTTAAGTCAACATGAATTACTGATAACACTTAACCAGTTTGATAGGATAAATGAAGAGGGTTAAGTCGGCTTGAATTGACTAATGACACTTAACCAATCCAAATTGACGGGAAAGGGAACTAAGTACTAAACCTTAGTTAAGAAAACAACGATTCTGTAAACTAAGTGGTAAATCTTAGTTAGTAAAACTAAGTAGTAATTCTTAGTATAACACGGGAAGGAGCGAATGTCCGTCTGAGTAAAAAGAAGGCTCCAACGAATTGGGTTACGAAGCCCGAGGCTTCGAGGGGACGTGAGGGTACTCTTGGTATCCCTCTGTGAGGCTGCAGATGATTCTCCTGGGCTCACATAGGTTAAGGTCTGCGTAGAAGAACCAGGAGTATGCCTTGATTGCAATACATGGCAACCTAAAGACCAGGATGGACCAGCGTGATTCGGCGAGAAGACGGTAGCCCTGTGATAGCAACTCGTCGTCTACCATCCATCTTGAGTCAATCGAGATACGTGAAGCGGAAAGGCGGAGAACTCCAAAAGACCATATACTTGCTATCTAGTTATGGTTGCGGATGGCCATAGGATAGTGAGGCACCGGGGGCCGGCGTATAGTTCTCATTTTACAAGGTGTGCCTTTCATTAGTTGAGGGAGGGGTCAAGTCGGACCATAGCCACTGAAATAAAAACAGACCTTAGCATCTGCATCGGCAGATATCTGAAAGCTCCCGACCGAGTTTTGTATTCCTTGATTTGCCCTGACACAGGACTTGGACCGCACATTATGGGACATGTGCATCTAGACAAGCGATAACGATTCGTGATACATGCGTGGGGAAGTATAGGAACATATACCACTCTAGGTAGTGTGTCCTAGACTTGGGGGCATCGTTCGACAGGTAGCACTAGTTGGACTAGGTGGCATAAATCCTGAATCCGAGAAGCATTCGGCGGATAACATAAACTCTAGTTAAATCTAGAAGGCACTTGGTAGAAAACCCTAAATTAAATCTAGGTAACAAATAATAAATGTATGCCTGAAGGCGATGGAAAATACAGGGATTGGGATCACGTTATCGTTACTAGTTGGAACACTAGTTAGGTGGTGCAGAGATATAGAAACCAGTATGACAAGGAAATAGCGAAGAAGCGAAAGTATTAGAGCGTATCCAGTTTATCTTACCATATCTTGTGACTACCTTGTCAAATCTTGTTGACCCTATCGTCATGGTGTAATCTTGTATTCAGTTAATTCATGTCGTTCTGTTTTTCCACGTTCACATGCTAGAAGTTACTGAACTTACTCAGGCTTTATGTCTGACTCTGTTTTTCTTTCGTCTTCTTTTCTTCCGTCTCCCCCCCCCCCCCCCCCAGGTAGTAAAAGAGGGAATAGTTTAGCTCAGGTTAAGTTGGACTGCCACTCTTTCCTAGCTTGAAGATTTGTCGAAGTTTTGCTTGGATTCTCTTTCCAGATGCTATTGCTGGCTCTTGCTACATTGGGGAATATAAATGTATTTTTATGCTTCTTTATTTTGTAAGACAGATGGTGCTCTGATATTGTAAAGAAATCATTGTATAAACTATTTTATCAATAAAGCAAAGTTTTATTTTCCGCTGTTTAATTTCTGTCTATCTTGTAATTTATCTGCATCTTTTACCCTAAAATGCTCCACAGAACTTAGTGCATTCCCTTTGTGTGTGACACTAACGGACGTGGGGTGTTACAAATACTTAACTTTATCCTCTCTAATGAGTTCCATCCGTGCATAACCACGAGGACTTTTAAATGAGAATGGAAGCATATAGAGATTAAGGTGATTCACCCATGCATAACCGCGAGGACTTTTAAATGAGAGTGAATACCAAGGATAAAAAAATCGATTTTTTTACTTAATAATTTCATCATGATTTTCCGTCTTTCCAAATCTAATTTAAACACCCCATATTATATAAAACCATGATGAGTGACAGAAATATGGTAGAAATGGAAGATGATCATGAACTAAGCTCTAATTCAAAAAATATTATAAAATCTGTCCAATCATCATGAGAGTTTAAATAATATTTTCTCTTGTTATGAAATATACCATAGTTACAACTGATCACAACCCCATAAATCTATTAATAATTTTGACTGAGTTCCAAAACGGTTCAAATCGATCAATAATTTCAATTTTTGAATAAATAATCAAAAATAATTTTAAAATTGAAAATATCAATTTCATGAGGGTTTTTTGAAATATCAAACAAAGTTCGGAAATCAGTTTCAAAAATCAATCAGTAGAGTATAGAATTTTCTAATATTTCTAACACTGATTGCTCCTAGACATATGAAATTCAAATTGCCTATGGAATTTAAAGAAATCCGGTCACTGATTTTTCAACCATCGTCCAATCACCAAGGTATACAAATGAATCAAATCAATTTCCTTATCAGAGCAACACTTGATCATTTTCAAAGCAAGAGTCAAAAATGAATTTTCCAGAGAATTTTTAATCAACGATCTAAAGGTAATTATTTGAAATCACTTGAGAAAAAGTCAAATTTTATAATCCAAGAAATTCAACAATCAATCATGATTGATTTCAAAATCAATATAATCAAGCCAAAAAAAATGAAATTTTCACAACTAATCAATCATGGCTTTCAAATAGTCTGCTGTATTGAGTTCAGTTTTTTCCAATATTTTTCAAAGTGAATAAGAAGAAACTCAAACCAACAAAAATGTGTGAAATTTCATTAGTCATTTTAGAACATCGTAAATTTTTAAGTTTCGATTAACAATGTTCAAAATATGTCAAAAATATCATGGAAGTGTCAATACAAATCAGCAACAATGAGAAAATAAAAACACGAGTTCAGAGATCATATCTGACTTACCATAATCGATGTGAACCAATGAATCTCCAACTCGAAATCTATGGCTTAGGAACTCCAAATAATTCAATAATATGGAACAATTTGAATTTTATCTCTCTTAAGCACAGTTATTCCTTAGCCTCCCTCGGTGCCTAAATATTAATAATATCGAGTGGTCTAACAAAGACTGTTTTACCACTCTTAGCTTCGTTCACACATTGTGGTACCCAAACCCGTTTATATAACAATCCATTACCATCCACTAAAGTGCCTTTAGGAACCCAAATTTGTTTAATTTTAATCGTATTCATTTTATTATCTTTTGGGATCCAAACACGTTTAAATGAATTGTTTTTAAATGAGTTTCCATTTCATTTATGATTTGAAAATCCTTTGAAATTATTAGAGTTCAAATCAATTCAATCTTTTCCAAAGTCGTTTGAAGGGTTTTTAAAATCATTAAAATTTTGTTTTTCAACTGGATCAAAATTTCCAAAACCAAGTCCTTTTTTGTTCTTAACAAAAAATTAGTTTTTTAACAACATATTCAACGATTTATCTCCTTTAGAAAATCTAGTCAAAGTTGACTCGAGCCGTTGAATTTTAAATTAAAATCTCTATTTTCTTTCATTAAATTTGAACAATGATTAATAGCGATTTTCCTCTTTTCAGAATCATTTTGTTTCAAAACCATATTTTCGTTTTCAAGCATTTTAATTTTCGCATTGGACTCAAAAATCTCACTTTTAAATTATTTACGCTTTTCAATTTCAAGTTTTTCAAAATCCTTGAAATTTTCAATTTCTTTTTCCAAATCATGATTTATTCAAGTAATTTCAGATTCGTTATTTTTCGAAATCACGTTTTCATTTTCAAGGGTTTCGAATTTTTCTTTTATTTCAAACAATTCTTTTTGAAAAGTTGTGCATCTATCGCATTTGACATTTTTTATTTTCACGGTTTCAATTTCAAGCTCATTTAAAATCGATTCGATTCTCAATAAACCCCTTTTCTCTAAAATTTCATGTTTGGAATTTTTAACCTTCTGAAACCTATCTAACTCTTTTTGCAAAAAATCATTTTTTTAGTTCAATCTCGTTTATTTTTAGAAACACCATTCCCTTTTCAAGCTTTTGAAAATTCTCATTAAGATGAACTAAATCATTTTCCAAATCTAAACATTTTTTGCAATTCAAGTTTTCAACCTTTTTAGCGTTTTCAAGTTTTAATTCCAAATCGTGATTTTTATCGGTCAACTCAATATTTTCATATTTTAAATTTTTATTTATCAATTTGAGACTGTCAACAATTTTAGTTAATTTATCACAAAGAAGAATTAACTTTTTAAAAGGAAATTCACCGTGCTCGTCATTTGTTGAGTCTTCATCAATGTCATCATCTAATCCATCTTTTGTAAATCCCGTCAAGCATAATTCTGAACCAGAGTTGACTTTTGGGGTTTTTGAGCTATTGTTGTCCTTTCTTCCATACAACGCATCGAGAGTTTTCCAGATTTCCCATGCAATTAAACAATGAGAGATATGGTTATACTGATCATCATTAATATAAGAATATAAAATGTGCGTAGCACGAGAATTAATTATAATATCATTCTTATCTACCTTATCATACCCATTTTTAATAATATTCCAACATCTAGTATTAACAGATTTTAAATAAAATTCCATTTTTAATTTCCAATTTAAAAAATATGTTCCATCAAAAATAGTTGGGGATATCCTAGAAAAATTATCGCTAGATTGATAACTAGAAGACTCACCGTTAGGGAAATCCATGACCCCAGAGTTATTTAAATTAAAAAAAATACCTACTCTTATACCACTTGTAGGATCTAAATTAACCCTAGAGGGGGGTGAATAGGGTTTATGCAGTTTTTACTAAGTAATTAAATAATATTAAGCATAGATAATAATCAGAATAAATGCGAAAAATAAATAACACACAGATATACCCAGCTTCGGCAAAACCCTGCCAACTGCTGCATTCCCCAAGATTTCTACTAGGTATTGGCCAACAATTACAATGCTTACAACACCCGTAAACTCACGACAATTCCTACCCGTAAGTCGTCTCCCTAATTTTATAGACAAACAAGAAAACTGTCAACATGATTACGAATTGAAACTAAAACAAATAAAAAACACTTTAAAAATTAAACCCTTGTTTTAGAAATATTAAAATCCTTTTTAGCCTCTTTAAAATTTAAGCCTCTTTAAAAATAAACTTGGTCGGCCATCATTTCTTGTTCCACCCATTTCATTTTTGCCTAATCTCCTTGTCTCTTTGGAAAACAAAATATAGCGGATGCGATAATTCTAGAGTTTCGTTCCTATTGTATCAGAAGTCGCCGCTCTCTCGTGTAATGATCTCGAATTTCCAGTGACAATTTCTTCTTTGCATGAACGCGGAATTGGATCTAAACTTTCCCCTCTTTCTGGTATGAATTTGCTATTCGATTTTATGCTTTAATTTGTTTGAACTCAGATGAATAATTGCCAGTGATGATGGGTGTTTAAATAGGATTTTAGATCCGAGATATTCTCTGCTTTCTTATACGTCTTGGGTCATGATATATACGAAATTTTTGGAGCTTGAATTCAGATGAGACTCGGCTTTGAATTTGCGTGATTTTTGGAATCTGGAACTTCGAACTTCTTTCTGGTTGACCATTTCTAAATTAAGCTTTTCCACTAAATTTCGAATTGACTTTTCTTTGATTCTTCCTGGAGATTTGTAAAAAAATGAATAGAATGTTATCCTTGATATGATGCCTTGATTTCTAAATCTTTCAACTGATGCTAAATTTTGATACTTCATTTATTTGTTTCAACTTTGAACTGATGCTAATCTTAAGAATAGTTACTACCCTGTTCTGAACAGTTGCATCATGCTGCTTTGTGATTCTCAGTACTAAATTGCTAATAAGAATGGATGCATTCTTGTTGGTCTGTTGTTGCTCGAGTAGTCTGTTGCCCAAACAATTCAACAATTCAACAATTGCTATATCTTCATTTGTCATGGCTTATTTGAACATATATTACACTTGATCTGCCATATCATTTTCATTTTGTAACTAACTACAGTTTCGTTAAAAACTGTTGCACTGTGCTGCTATGTCTTTGTGTAATTGATCTTGCCATTGATCAAATTTAAACTAATGTTAAACTTGAGAACAGATGTTATACTTGATACTTGCATTTCTTATTTAAGAAAAAACTTGTTGTGTTGTTTTATTTTTTTGGAGGTTTAATGTCGAGTTGACCATGTTGTACCGTCCCATGCCATTTCTTTGTGCTTGAACCATGAACAAATTTGATGCTTGATAAGAACAGATACTACCCTTGAATTGTGTCGACTTTGATCTGATATTTATGTATATACAATCACTTTTTACCTTGCAATATGTTCTGCTTCATGTATTGATGTTTAACTTATTTCCTTTGTTTGCACTTGCATCATGTATACACTGCCTTGAATTTTAAACAAATGTTTTACTTAAAATTTTGAACTGATGCTTCATGTGGTCTTGCCATTTTACAATGACCTATAAACTTTGGCACTTTTATTTCTTTGTTGGTTTAAATCTTGAACTATTCCTTGCATGCCCATATGAATTTGAACATACTTGAACTTGCTGCGGTCCATATATACATTCTGAAATGCTTCATGCATTTTGAACTGACTTGGTTTTGTTGCTTGACCCATGAACTTGCTAACATTCTCTCTTTCTTGTAGTTGATCTTGTTGATGTTTATAAAACGAATAGAGTTTTATAAAAAGGAAAATGTTGATAAAATGAATAGAATAGAATAAAGGAATATTTATTTAGTAAATAAATAGAATTTATAAAAGGAATATTTAGTTGGAAACTAAATAGGATTATAAAAGGAAATTGATGAGATAAAAAGGAGTTAATCAAACGTAGTTTATCAAAAGGAGTTAATCAAACGTAGTTTATCAAAAGGAGTTAATCAAACATAGTTTATCAAAAGGAGTCAATTGAACGTAGTTTATCAAAAGGAGTCAAATCAAACGTAGTTTATCAAAAGGAGTTAATCGAACATAGTTAATCAAAATGGAGTTAAACAGAAATTGGAAACTGACTAGAGATTAATAAGTTGAATGGTTTCCTGAGTATCGATCTGATGTTGGTTTCAGCCTTCGGGGTTTATACTTAGGAAGTTGTTCTTATATTAGTTTATAGTTAGAGTCTGATAGATGTGGAAGAACAGTGATACGTAATTAATCCATGGAAATGTTTTCCAGTGTTAATAACATATATTTACTAATTATAGGAAATAAGGAAATATGAATATATATATATATATATATATATATATATATGGTTGATGATTGATCGATATAATTTCCATTTGGAAATAATATCGTTGTTTGCACACGTGTTTTCTTTGATAGTTAAATCACAGACTATTGAAGTTTTGACCATTTTAACGTTGTTAATATGGAGAGACCAGTTGAATTATTATCCGAAGAACCACTCCATATTGGCATAAGCGTTGCGAACCAAGTATACTGAATATATTGAAGACGGAGTAAAGTGCAAGGGCTATTGTATAAATCTTAGATAACAATTGCCAAAGATGGATGTACTGAATAGTGTCTTCTGTTTGTCCAGTCCCAGGATGACTTGTATGGAAGAATGTCTGATAGAGTATATCTAATAAATCGCGTAAGTTGATCTCTTCAAACGTATTCACATTTGGTGGCGGAGGAATTCGTTTCTCTTAGTTGTATACCCATGGTATTTTTGGGGAAATCAATTTGTGATTTGGCGGGTAAGACGATGTGACATTCAAAGTGGATAAACGTGTGATCTGTCAGAGATAAGCGTAGCTTCTAGCCTCACAACCGGGAAATGACAGAAATTGGGCAGGCAGCATGGCTATGTAGGTCGCGCCTATTAGGGTGTATAATCACCTGATCTAGAATTTCATTTATTTCTAAAAATCTATTGTCGATGATGTCCCATTCGGGAAATGGTTGTTGATCCCAACCGTTGGCGAGATACATTCGATACACTCAAGCGAAATGAGTGGTCGGTAATGTGTGGCCTGGTTGCAAGATGATCTTGTTGAACCCAATGTATTTCTCTCTAGAGGTACACTAGCGAAAGATGGTTCCATACCTTGTCATAGTTGGAAATCCATTACCCAATACATGCTTGCGGTTTTGATTGTATACTATATATGTAGAACGTGAGATGAAAGCGTTTCTGCTAGATGATTATTATATTGTGGTTGATAGACACTATTATAATATCAATGAGTTTTTATATAAAGATTATTTAGGATACTCATAAGGGAAAAAATCCCGTTCCGTTATACGGCGTGGTCTTATGAGATATCATTTAAATGGCTCAAACTGTTTTAAACTGTTTTACTCATACCAGTCCCATGATTGACCCAGAGTTTATTTTGTTTTGTTTTCCCTAAACTCTTGGATGCCCAATTTTGTATGGGCAGTCAAGTAGTCGGGATTTACAGATACTTGAAGAGCTGGAGCAGGAGGCTTCAGGATTTCATATAGCTATAGTTTATTTCCGCTGTGTTGTAAGTGTTGTACTCTGATAATGCTATTGTATACATATACTGATTTTATTTCAAGAATATGTTATCTATTATATGTTACTCATTCCGTTGCGAGGTTTGTGTTACTTTGATGTTGTGTTCTTCTTCTTCTTCTTCTTCTATTCTAAGTTTCTATCTTATCTATTCCCACCCTCTAACCTCTTTCATTAACTATTCACTTATTTTCGATCCTTGGAGGTTCAATATGTGTTGTATATCGGATAACCAAGATCGTGAAAAAACCGGGTCGTTACAAAACCCTTGTTTTAGAAATATTAAAATCCCTTTGAGACTTTTTAAACTTTTAGCCTCTTTAAAAATAAACTTGGTCGGCCATCATTTCTTGTCCACCCATTTCATTTTTTCCCAATCTCGTTGTCTCTCTGGAAAACAAAATATGGCGGATGCTATAATTCTAGGGTTTCGATTCCTCTTGTATCATAAGCGTTCGCTCTCTCGTGTAATGATCTCGAATTTCCAGTGACAATTTCTTCTTCGGTTGAACGTAGAATTGGATCCAAGCTTTCCCCTTTTTCTGGTATGAATTTGCTATTCAATTTTATGCTTTAATTTGTTTGAACTCGGATGAATAATTGCCAATGATGATGGGTGTTTAAATAGGATTTTAGATCCGAGATATTCTACGATTTCTTATACATGTTGGGCCATGTTATATACAAAATTTTTGGAGCCTAAATTCAGATGAGACTTGGCTTTGAATTTGCATGATTTTTGGAATATGGAACTTCGAACTTCTTTCTGGTTGACCATTTCTAAATTAAGCTTTTCCAGTAAATTTCGAATTGACTTTTCTTTGATGCTTCCTGGAATTTAGAAACAAAAATGAATAGAATATTATCCTTGATATGATGCCTTGATTTCTAGATTTTTTAAACTAATGTAAATTCTGATACTTTATTTATTTGTCTCAACTTTGAACTGATGTTAATCTTAAGAACAGTTACTACCCTGTTATGAACAGTTGCGTCATGCTTCTTTGTGATTCTCAGTACTGAATTTCTAATAAGAATGGATGCATTTTTTTGGGTCTGTTGTTGCTCGAGTAGTCTGTTTCCCAAACAATTTAACGGTTGCTATATCTTCATTTGTCACGGCTTATTTGAAAAGACATTACACTTGATCTGCCATATCATTTTCATCTTGTAACTACCTGTAGCTTTGTTAAAATATATTGCACTGTGCTGCTATGTCTTTGTGTAATTAATCTTGCCATTGATCAAATTTAAACTGATGTTAAACTTGAGAACATATGCTATACTTGATACTTGCATTTCTTATTTAAGAAAAAACTTGATGAGTTGTTTTATTTTTCTTGATGTTTAATGTTGAGTCGACCATGCTGTACCATCCCATGCCATTTCTTTGTGCTTGAACCATTAACAGATTTGATGCTTGATTAGATACTACCCTTGAATTGTGTCGACTTTGATCTGATATTTATATATATACCATCACTTTTTACCTTGCACTATGTTCTGCTTCGTGTATTGATGTTTAACAGATTTCCTTTGTGTGCAATTGCTTCATGTATACAATGTCTTGAATTTTAAACAAATGTTCTACTCAAAAATTTTGAATTGATGCTGCATGTGGTCTTGCCATTTTACTATGACCTATAAACTTTGGCACTTTTATTTCTTTGCTGGTTTAAATCTTGAACTATTCCTTGCATGTCCATATGAATTTGAACATACATGAACTTGCTGCTGTCCATATATACATTCTGAAATGCATCATGCATTTTGAACTGACTTGATTTTGCTGCTTGACCCTCGAACTTGCTAACGTTCTCTCTTTCTTGTAGTTGATCTTGTTGCATTCTTTTGTTGTATAATGTCAGCTGGATTATTTTCTTCCTTAAAACTGAAATGCTTCATATATGTATTCTGACTTTTTATACTTGTCCATTGAATTGATACTCCACTTGTACTTTTGTTTGAATTTTTCTGGCTTTTATAAACAAAATCTGATATAAATAGATGTTGCCTTGATTTGTGTTGATATGTACTGAGTTGAGTTGGACCATGAGGCCGCTCCTCAGTTGCAATACTGGTTTCTTTTCTGTACACTGAAACAGATGTGAGCACTTGATATATATCGGACCAAGTCTAGAAAAATGATGAGAAACACACCAAAATTTTGAGGCAAATAAAATTTAAAAATAAATTTTTATTTGCTTGTATTTAATTTTTATTTTTGTTCCAGTTTACTGCGTGTGTGTGTTTATGACTGGTGTACATGTGGATGGATTGGATCTGGAGTACATCAAGACAAGTATACGTGTAAAAAAAAACTGTATGAGTCTGTATATGAGTGAACGAGTGTAACTGTAGTGAGGCAATGACTGTGTACAAAGTGATGAGAGTTGTAGTGAGTAATAAAAGTACAGAATGTGAAGATTGTACTAATATTTGTAATAAACAAAACATAATAAAATATTATTTTATTGTGTTCAAATCAAATTGTCTTTCGTATTCAAATTAATTCAGTAGTACAATTCCATGTAAAATACTATAACCGTGAATATACAATAGTAGAGTTAGAATGTTGTACTATTTCAGGTTTTGAAATAAAATATTTAATTGAATAAATATACCGTGAATATATTCAGTTGTGTATAATAGTATTTTATTCAATAAATATTTATTTCTGTGAAATGGTGTAATATAAAATAGTACAATTACAAACACATTTAAATAATATCATATGTTTGTTATCATCAAACAAAAATCATACAACACACCGTTGTACCTAACAATCTCCCCTTTTTGATGATGACAAACATATACAAGATTTGGAATGTGTTAAATGTGTTTGAACGTGAAATATATTACTCCCCTATTTGTATGCTCCCCCTACAACTGAGCTCCCCCTATATATATGGAAAATATAAATAGTGAAATTCAATTGATCATTCTCCCTATAGATATTTAATATCCAATCTTAAAATATTCTTGAAGTAAATACTCATCAATCAAAATCCTGACCATTCTCCCCCTTTTGTTACCATCAAAAAGATAATAGAAATCAAAACAGTGATGAATATAGACTAGAAATATAACTTTAGATCAAAAGGGGAATTATATATCATAAATATCATTTAATCAAACAAAAATCATAATATTCTTCAAATCAGAAGCAATTTTCACTTTTCAGAATGATGGGTTTACGATTGATTTTATATAAATGAAGAGAGTTTTTAAGATTAAAATATAGGATTAAAATTTTATAATTTATAAATAAATTTCAAATTTAAGCACAAAATAATTTATAATTATTTAAGCACTTTCTAACCACGCATAACCGCGAGGACTTTTAAATGGGGTTAGTAGTAACTTAAATTTGTTAAGCATTTTCTAATCATGCATAACCGTGAGGACTTTTAAATGAGATTAGAAGAATACTTAACTTTATCCTCTCTTATGAGTTCCATCTGTGCATAACCACGAGGACTTTTAAATGAGAATGGAAGCACATAGAGATTAAGGTGATTCACCCATGCATAACCGCGAGGACTTTTAAATGAGAGTGAATACCAAGGATAAAAAAATCGATTTTTTTATTTAATAATTTCATCATGATTTTCCGTCTTTCCAAATCTAATTTAAACACCCCATATTATATAAAACCATGATGAGTGACAGAAATATGGTAGAAATGGAAGATGATCGTGAACTAAGCTCTAATTCAAAAAATATTATAAAATCTGTCCAATCATCATGAGAGTTTAAATAATATTTTCTCTTGTTATGAAATATACCATAGTCACAACTGATCACAACCTCACAAATCTATTAATAATTTTGACTGAGTTTCAAAACGGTTCAAATCGATCAATAATTTCAATTTTTGAATAAATAATCAAAAATAATTTTAAAATTGAAAATATCAATTTCATGAGGGGTTTTCGAAATATCAAACAAAGTTCGGAAATCAGTTTCAAAAATCAATCAGTAGAATATAGAATTTTCTATTATTTCTAACACTGATTGCTCCTAGACAATTTTAAAAATACTTGTATATGAAATTCAAATTGCCTATGGAATTTAAAGAAATTCGAACACGGATTTTTCAACCCATCGTCCAATCACCAAGATATACAAATGAATCAAATCAATTTCCTTATCAGAGCAACACTAGATCATTTTCAAAGCAAGAATCAAAAATG
Source organism: Allium sativum (assembly GCA_030737875.1). Classification (NCBI taxonomy): domain Eukaryota; kingdom Viridiplantae; phylum Streptophyta; class Magnoliopsida; order Asparagales; family Amaryllidaceae; genus Allium; species Allium sativum. The sequence continues at coordinate 411,797,709 of CM060924.1, read as the reverse complement.
AATTTTCCAGAGAATTTTTAATCAATGATTTAAAGGTAATTATTTGAAATCACTTGAGAAAAAGTCAAATTTTATAATCCAAGAAATTCAACAATCAATCATGATTGATTTCAAAATCAATATAATCAAGCCAAAAAAAATGAAATTTTCACAACTAATCAATCATGGCTTTCAAATAGTCCGCTGTATTGAGTTCAGTTTTTTTCAATATTTTTCAAAGTGAATAAGAAGAAACTCAAACCAACAAAAATGTGTGAAATTTCATTAGTCATTCTAGAACATCGTAAATTTTTAAGTTTCGATTAACAATGTTCAAGATATGTCAAAAATATCATGGAAGTGTCAATACAAATTAGCATCAATGAGAAAATAAAAACACGAGTTTAGAGATCATACCTGACTTACCATAATCGATGTGAACCAATGAATCTCCAACTCGAAATCTATGGCTTAGGAACTCCAAATAATTCAATAATATGGAACAATTTGAATTTTATCTCTCTTAAGCACAGTTGTTCCTTAGCCTCCCTCGGTACCTAAATATTAATAATATCGAGTGGTCTAACAAAGACTGTTTTACCACTCTTAGCTTCGTTCACACATTTTGGTACCCAAACTCGTTTATATAACAATCCATTACCATCCACTAAAGTGCCTTTAGGAACCCAAATTTGTTTAATTTTAATCGTATTCATTTTAATATCTTTTGGGATCCAAACATGCTTAACTGAATTGTTTTTAAATGAGTTTCCATTTCATTTATGATTTGAAAATCCTTTGAAATTATTAGAGTTCAAATCAATTCAATCTTTTCCAAAGCCGTTTGAAGGGTTGTTAAAATCATTAAAATTTTGTTTTTCAACTGGATCAAATTTTCCAAAACCAAGTCCTTTTTTGTTCTTAACAAAAAATTGGTTTTTTAACAACATATTCAACGATTTATCTCCTTTAGAAAATCTAGTCAAAGTTGACTCGAGTCGTTGAATTTTAAATTAAAATCTCTATTTTCTTTCATTAAATTTGAACAACGATTATTAGCGATTTTCCTCTTTTCAGAATCATTTTGTTTCAAAACCTTATTTTCGTTTTCAAGCATTTTAATTTTCGCATTGGACTCAAAAATCTCACCTTTAAATTATTTACGCTTTTCAATTTCAAGTTTTTCAAAATCCTTGAATTTTTCAATTTCTTTTTCCAAATCGTGATTTATTCAAGTAATTTCAGATTCGTTATTTTTCAAAATCACGTTTTCGTTTTCAAGGGTTTCGAAATTTTCTTTTATTTCAAACAATTCTTTTTGAAAAGTTGTGCATCTATCGCATTTGACATTTTTTATTTTCACGGTTTCAATTTCAAGCTCGTTTAAAATCGATTCGGTTCTCAATAAACCCTTTTCTCTAAAATTTCATGTTTGGAATTTTTAACCTTCTGAAACCTTTATAACTCTTTTTACAAAAAATCATTTTTTAGTTCAATCTCGTTTATTTTTAGAAACACCATTCCCTGTTCAAGCTTTTGAAAATTCTCATTAAGATGAACTAAATCATCTTCCAAATCTAAACATTTTTTGCAATTCAAGTTTTCAACCTTTTTAGCGTTTTCAAGTTTTAATTCCAAATCATGATTTTTATCGGTCAACTCAATATTTTCATATTTTAAATTTTTGTTTATCAATTTGAGACTTTCAACAATTTTAGTTAATTTATCACAAAGAAGAATTAACGTTTTAAAAGGAAATTCACCGTGCTCGTCATTTGTTAAGTCTTCATCAATGTCATCATCTGATCCATCTTTTGTAAATCCCGTCAAGCATAATTCTGAACCTGAGTTGACTTTTAGTGGTTTTGAGCTATTGTTGTCCTTTCTTCCATACAACGCATCGAGAGTTTTCCAGATTTCCCATGCAATTAAACAATGAGAGATATGGTTATGCTGATCATAATTGATATAAGAATATAAAATGTGCGTAGCACGAGAATTAATTATAATATCATTCTTATCTACCTTATCATACCCATTTTATTCCAACATCTAGTATTAACAGATTTTAAATAAAATTCCATTTTTAATTTCCAATTTAAAAAATATGTTCCATCAAAAATAGTTGGGGATATCCTGGAAAAATTCTCACTAGATTGATAATTAGAAGACTCACCGTTAGGGAAATCCATGACTCCAGAGTTATTTAAATTAAAAAAATACCCACTCTTATACCACTTGTTGGATCTAAATTAACCCTAGAGGGGGGTGAATAGGGTTTATTGCAGTTTTTACTAAGTAATTAAATAATATTAAGCACAGATAATAATCAGAATAAATGCGAAAAATAAATAACACACAGATATACCTAGCTTCGGCAAAACCCTACCAACTGCTGCATTCCCTAAGATTTCTACTAGGTATTGGCCAACAATTACAATGCTTACAACACCCGTAAACTCGCAACAATTCCTACCCGTAAGTCGTCTCCCTAATTTTATAGACAAACAAAAAAACTGTCAACATGATTACAAATTGAAACTAAATCAAATAAAAAACAATTTAAAAATTAAACCCTTGTTTTAGAAATAATAAAATCCTTTTTAGCCTCTTTAAACTTTAAGCCTCTTTAAAAATAAACTTGGCCGACCATCATTTCTTGTTCCACCCATTTCATTTTTGCCCAATCTCCTTGTCTCTTTGGAAAACAAAATATAGCAGATGCGATAATTCTAGAGTTTCGTTCCTCTTGTATCAGAAGCGGCCGCTCTCTTGTGTAATGATCTCGAATTTCCAGTGACAATTTCTTCTTTGCTTGAACGCGGAATTGGATCTAAACTTTCCCCTCTTTCTGGTATGAATTTGCTATTCGATTTTATGCTTTAATTTGTTTGAACTTGGATGAATAATTGCTAGTGATGATGGGTGTTTAAATAGGATTTTAGATACGAGATATTCTTTGATTTCTTATATGTCTTAGGTCATGATATATACGAAATTTTTGGAGCTTGAATTCAGATGAGACTCGGCTTTGAATTTGCGTGATTTTTGGAATCTGGAACTTTGAACTTCTTTCTGGTTGACCATTTCTAAATTAAGCTTTTCCACTAAATTTCGAATTGACTTTTCTTTGATTCTTCCTGGAGATTTGTAAAAAAAAATGAATAGAATATTATCCTTGATATGATGCCTTGATTTCTAAATCTTTCAACTAATGCTAAATTCTGATACTTCATTTATTTGTTTTAACTTTGAACTGATGCTAATCTTAAGAATAATTACTACCCTATTATGAACAGTTGCATCATGCTGCTTTGTGATTCTCAGTACTGAATTGCTAATAAGAATGGATGCATTCTTGTTGGTCTGTTGTTGCTCGAGTAGTCTGTTGCCCAAACAATTTAACAGTTGCTATATCTTCATTTGTCATGGCTTATTTGAACATATATTACACTTGATCTGCCGTATCATTTTCATCTTGTAACTACCTACAGTTTCGTTAAAAATTGTTGCACTGTGCTGCTATGTCTTTGTGTAATTGATCTTGCCATTGATCAAATTTAAACTAATGTTAAACTTGAGAACAGATGCTATACTTGATACTTGCATTTCTTATTTAAGAAAAAACTTGTTGTGTTGTTTTATTTTTCTGGAGGTTTAATGTCGAGTCGACCATGTTGTGTCGTCCCATGCCATTTCTTTGTGCTTGAACCATGAACAGATTTGATGCTTGGTAAGAACAGATACTACCCTTGAATTGTGTCGACTTTGATCTTATATTTATGTATATACAATCACTTTTTACCTTGCAATATGTTCTGCTTCGTGTATTGATGTTTAACTTATTTCCTTTGTTTGCACTTGCATCATGTATACACTGTCTTGAATTTTAAACAAATGTTTTACTTAAAATTTTGAACTGATGCTTTATGTGGTCTTGCCATTTTACTATGACCTATAAACTTTGACACTTTTATTTCTTTGCTGGTTTAAATCTTGAACTATTCCTTGCATGCCCATATGAATTTGAACATACTTGAACTTGCTGCGGTCCATATATACATTCTGAAATGCTTCATGCATTTTGAACTGACTTGATTTTGTTGCTTGACCCATGAACTTGCTAACATTCTCTCTTTCTTGTAGTTGATCTTGTTGCACTCTTTTGTTGTATAATGTCAGCTGCATTGCTTTCCTCCTTAAAACTGAAATGCTCCATGTATGTATTCTGACTTGTTGTACTTGTCCATTGAATTGATACTGCACTTGTACTTTTGTTTGAATTTTTCTGGCTTTTATAAAAAATATATGATATAAACAGATGCTGCCTTGATTTTTGTTGATATGCACTGAGTTGAGTTGGTCCACAAGGCTGCTCCTCAGTTGCAATACTGGTTTCTTTTCTATACACTTAAACAGATGTGAGCACTTGATATATATCAGACCAAGTCTAGAAAATTGATGAGAAACACACCAAAATTTTGAGGCAAATAAAATTTAAAAATAAAATTTTATTTTCTTGTATTTAATTTTTATTTTTGTTCCAGTTTACTTTGTGTGTGTGTTTGTGACAGATGTACATGTGGCTGGACTAGATTGCTAGATAGGATTTGGAGTACATCAAGACAAGTATACGTGTCAAAAAAAACTGTATGAGTCTGTATATGAGTGAACGAGTGTAACTGTAGTGAGGCAATGACTTTGTACAGAGTGATGAGAGTTGTAGTGAGGAATAAATGTACTGAATGTGAAGATTGTACTAATATTTGTAATAAACAAATTTGAATAAGATATTATTTTATTGTGTTCAAATCAAATTGTCTCTCGAATTCAAATTAATTTGATAGTACAATTCCATGTAAAATATTATAACTGTGAACATACAATAGTGGAGTTAGAATGTTGTACTATTTCAAATTTTGAAATAAAATATTTAATCGAATAAATGTACCATGAATATATTCACTTGTGTATAATAGTATATTATTCAATAAATATTTATTTCTGTGAAATGGCATAATGTAAACTAGTACAATTACAAACACATTTATATAATATCATATGTTTGTTATCATCAAACAAAAATCATACAACATAGTGTTGTACCCAACAAACAACACTCAGGGCTCTACACTCACGTCGTAACCATCTGCTCCTTAGTAAATTAACCTTATACCGTATATATGTAGCTACTCCTAACATATCAAGGTACTCCCCGCAGTATCCTCCTCGCATGGTCTCCGCCATCATGCCACAGCGTATACAACATCAATCCTATGTCGAATGACATATGGAAATCTATGTCTTTACCCCATGTAATCGTACAGAACTACCATCGCTATGCCACGTAAGCGTACGGATCGTCGCATCCAAACTCCTCAGCCGAATCAAGCCTACACACGGAGTAATGTCCTCGCGTCTATGATACACTACCCAGTGCGTGTATCTAGACCCTCACACAAACGTGCTGCCTACTGTACACCGAGTCCCGTAATACGGATGCATCCGAATGCACAGAACTCGGTTGGGAGCTCTCCATATCTGTAAATGTCCATCCAAAAAGTCCTCCAATACAAATATCCAGAATATGGTATGCACTTTTTGGTGGCTATGGTCCCACCTGACCCCTCCCTCGATTAGTGAAATACTACATCAAGAGCTAAGTGACGTGCCCCTAGCAAACAATCTAATCATCCAATTTGGTATGTCCCTCAACCAACATCTCGATAATGAAAGATCGATGGTTTCTTGGTTTAGCTCTAGTCTTTCTGCGTCCCACTGACTGCCGATGACAAGTACTCGACGATTACTATCCTATATTGGTCCTGACCCAACCTCTTCCCAAGGAAATCGTTGAATCACCCAACGCCATCCGTGATTGCCTTATGACTGCCAAGTCTACAATTGTAGTAAAGGTATACTCATCAGGTGGTACCGCGAAGACTAAACCTCTGCGAGTACATCCTGAGCGTGTACCGCAAAAGAGGACTACCACAGAATACCCTACCACGTCCCTCGGAAGCCGCGTGCTTCCCTCTAGTCCTGCAGAGTAAGCAAACAAAATAACCAGGCAGAATAATCAGATGGACGTGCTCCTCCCTTCTCTTAAGACACCTCGATGATCTACCCCGTTTATCAGATTGCTAATTAACTTGATTATCCACATATTCACTTTTATTCAAGTTACTAAGTTTTCCTTGAGGAATGGACCCTACTCGCTTATTACTCATACATGTTTAACTTAATCATGACTTAAGTTCATTAACAATCTCATAACATGTTACTCCCTAGATTGTAATTAATGACTACAATCTCTTTTATATTATTTCCATGTCATTTACTATCCAATTACATGTTTACAAGTTCAATAACATGTTTTACTTAATGTATAATTAAGTATATCCTATCCCAATTCTCATGTTTCCTGTTAACATGTTACTTAATATATAATTAAGTACAACTTATTTCGTTTCATAAGTATGTTTTATTCTTTCTTATTTAATCATAACCTTGTTTAACACTGTCATCACAACCTGTTGTTGTTTACTTATTAACTTAGTTCTTTTAACTAAGGTTTATTAATATGTTCTCTTTTTCATTTATTATAACCCACGTTATAATTCTGATTATCCGTAGGACAAGCCTACCTATTATATTACATTCTCATCCATATAATTAATTATAATATGTTATATTCTTCGTTCATCACATTATCCCTTGGTTCCTTCACATTAACCAAACTTTAATTGTTATAACATCCATTTAATTACCATCTTGTATATTCTCATTATTTTAGGAAAATATTTCACATACCTCATTATATTGATTAACGGAAAGATTTAAAGATCCATTTCCACAACGCATAAATCAAGATTCGTAGTTGCAAGCTATTTCTTTTATTTTCGTTGTGGGCATACATATTTTTTTTATTTGATTGGTGTGATATATGGTAAAAGGATCCCTATTTCACACTAATCCATTTTTCCTTTTTTTTCTTGCAACAATGTTCTTGGTAATTTTATCGTTATGGAAACATATCATTTTTTTTCCAAATCCATCTGACTCACTCTAATACAAATTTCCCCTTTTTATTTTCTGAGTTGGATGTAATTTACCATTCTCAAATCACTATAAAATTTCCATACAAATTTGGCATATCTATTCGTAATTTGATTTACGATATCCAATTTGTCAGTAGTAATATTTTCAATAACATATTCACATTTATTGTAAATTCCACAATTCTAGTATTACAGTGATTTTTAATCCAAACAGAAGATTAACAGAATAGATTTGTACAACAGTATATTCTTAACATTCTAGAGAATAAATTATCGCAATTACCACAATTTACACATGCTAAGAATAACGGGGAACACAAACGGTAAATTTACCATTATCCAAAAGGTATAACTCTAAATCCACTCACGTGACCGCTTTCCAATCCTTGAATCTGATTCAAATATGTGATTCCATGTTCTTTCTAACATAATCAAGTATTAAAACAACCACGAATTTACAAATCTGGTACAAAAAGAAGAGGAAAAGAAGGAAAGAAACCTAAATAAATCGCATCCACATGACTTACCTCGCGTTGATCAGAAATATGAATAACTATGTTGTAGATTTATATTCTTTGTCTTCAAATCTTGAATCAGAACTTCCTAAAGGTAATTTTTGAAAGATTTGGAGATTTGGAGGGGAAAGAAAATGGCAGAGCCTTGGTATCATCTTAGAAAATATGAGTTGAAAACTAGGCCCTGCTAGTTTATTTATAGTTGTACAGAGAATTCTGATCCATCAGATTTAACAATATAAAATCCGAACCATATAAACCAAAAAAACACGTCATAGACCAGAGCAGATCTGGCCCCCGGTGGGTCGACCATTGTGTCGATCAACCTTAGAGGTCAGTCGACCCTATGGTCGACACATGGGTAAACCCATGTAAAGTTTGGGCCGACCCATCCCTGGGTCTGAACGTGCATTTCTACCAATTTAAATTTCTCCGTTAATGTAAATTCTAACGTTCAATTTCTTTCTTAACATTACTTAGGAAGATTATTAATTTCCACTTATAATGCTTGTTTAATTTCTGAATTTGAATTTGTGCGTGTACAGGCGCATACACTCTTTTAATTATTCATTTGTTAATAACTTTCCCATACGGACTCCGTTTTGGGCAAGTTATATATCAAACTGAATCAAAAATGCCACGAACACAATGGTATAGGTTTCGGGGCTAAATTCTGAAACTATAAATTATCGATATTTTTGTTTAATATTTACATAAAATACGGGGTGTTATGGTGTGTAACAATTGAGCGCACAAGGATGATAAACTTGAACGGATCAGGTATATTCTCGAAGAAGCTTCAGAGCACATGGATGGACTCGACGACGGAGCAGTATTGGAGATCGACGAAGGATTCAAAGATGGAGCGACACTGCGGCTTGATGACCAATCATAAGACGAAGGATGGAATTGGCAACGAGCTAGAATTAGCGACGAGTTGGACTTGGTGACGAGCTGGATTTCACAACGAATGCAAGACGATTTCCATGGATGCGTATTTAACCAATTATGGTTAAATAGGTAACCCGAGTAGTCGTTATCGATCACTATGAAGTTATCGATATCGATTACTATTGTCACTGGCTACTTTGGCCAATTTGACATTGACGACAGTTCAATTTCCAGGAGCAGGATATGATGGTTTGTTCAATAGTGGTTTCGAGACGATGGCTCTTTGATCGGTGGCTTGGCTTGAGACGAGAAGTGGTGCTTCTATGTAGTGGTGCTTCATTCAAAGATGATGCTTCTAGGATGATGATTCTATGGTGGAGAGGAGGTTGTTTGAAACGACCCAAACCCGCCCTTATGGGAAAGCCCAGATTGAGTTGAGAACACGAAAAATCAAAACACAAACAGAAGAACATTTCGTTGTTTTTACAACAATTTACATCAGAGTATAGAACATAGCAGAGTATGAATAAATAATATACATCCGAAAAATATCAGAGATTTAAATTACATTTAAATACATAGCAGCGGAAAAATAATACATAGCACAACTAAAAGAAATACACGGATACAGAGCTTTTCGAGTATAGTTCCAGCTGTAAATTAGGATCATGTGAATATAATATCTGCAAAAACCCAACTATTAGCTGCCCGTGTGGAAAATAGGAGAACCCAGAGTTTAGGTTAAAACAATAAACTCCAGGTCAGTCATGTGACTGGTGTGAGAACTAAAACAGTTATTAAATTGATTTTATAGTAAAGTAAATCAAGGGACCACACCATATAACAGGGAACGGGTTTAACCCCAAGAATACCAGTGCATAAACAAATAGTGCAATGCTAATTATATTAAAGAAAATGAAGCAATTATAAGACTCAGGTCCCATCACACAATGCAACACAAGCCGAAGGATAGAGTTTTACCTTATAATAGCCAAATAATGCTTGATACGCAAAAGTTAATCTTTTATTATTACCATAAGTGAAGAAATCAACTTCAAATACAAAAGTATCAATCATAGACGACATGGGTACCATATATCATGTTGCCATACTAAATCTACAATCAAAACCACACAATGTCGTATTGGAAGTTGGATTTCCATCATGAACCAAGGCAAGGGATCATCCTTACCGAATTCGAGACAATCTAGCCTACCATGTCTCTGGCTACAGCCGCAACTGCACCTAGGAGCGCCAAGGTCGGTCCTCTCTTACGTTTGAGATTGGCAAGTCCTGAACAATGCGTTTCTCCGCCCTATGGGGCGTAATGGTCAGTATGTCGACCATATCATCCATCGACCATGTAGTGACCGATATGTCTGAGGTACCTCGCTTTCCAACATCCACATAAGTAAAAATGATTGGGCTCCATACCATGACACCACTCCAAGCTAGAAAGAAACGCACGTCCTCCCCTGGGGTCCTTCAACCCGTTTCTGGTTCATACCGGGGTGTGAGGCTCGCGAATTAACGCTACACAAAGCTATGCTATTTAAAGTCGTGCTTTGATCATCAACCACAAGGCCCTGCTTTTCAACAAAAGCCTTGATCATTTGCATATCAGCATGCCATACAGGCAATTCATGCCATGCAACTGATGTCTATTGATATATAACCTTTGAGCTCTACGTCTCAGACAATGGTGCTAAGCAAGAGAATAAATTCTGTGCCACCAAACAGAAATATATTTAATAGAGATCAATCAACACAAAATAAAATCCAATGTTAGACACACATCCATTTACAAGTTCGTTCTGGGTCTGAACGAAACCGGAGGCACCTTATTCCTCGTCCCATATGTCCAATATAGGAGAGACGCCCTTGCATATCCGGTTGTTCTCCAAGTACGTCTGGACGATCACCACTTATTACCTTGTCTTGGGTGTACAGCCCTATCAAGACATCAGTAATCATCCAAACGATGTGAAGAACTCTGGTCTTCAACCATCGTCTTCATCGTCGACTTATCGTCAAATCGGTTATTCAGAATGGGCATAAACCCTGATCTTTCGAATAACCTGTGTATCTTATAAACAAGTACTATAAAACACAACATAAGCCTCATTCCAATCCAGAATATTCTTTTATTCAAAGATTCACATTTTCAGGGAATGGTTCCCATTAATTTTATCAAAGATAATTTCTTTTAAAATTGATCTTTAATCTTCCTTTGGATATCATTTCAAAAGATTTAATTATCTTTTCAATTCTAAACCAAATTAAGGTTTATCAACTAGTCGACATTATCGACCTTACCGAAGTAATCATTTCTTTTATTATCCCGATCCCAACCTATTCATCCCATGGAGCAAAACTGGTGATACTCCATATCTAACACCACTGTGTTATCGGTAAAGTTTATTACCATTTCCCGTTCAAATCTAATTAAAGATTTAACTATCGCTTGGAGTAAAACTGGTGGTACTCCATTCTCGATCATTTCCCAAATTTGATAATTTAAATTATCTCATTCACTTTTCAATATAATTAAAGATTCATTAAAACTCCACTTAGTTTTAATCTTCCCAAAAATCAATATTAATGATTATTTAACTTTGGGAAATCAAACATGTCGCATCGACAATCTACACTGTACCATTGATTTCTACCGATATATAACCTCTAAGCTCATACGTCTTAGAGAAGGGTGTTAGGAAAGAGAATAAATTCTCTGCCACCAAACAGATATATACTTAGCAGAGATCAACAATACAGTTCGAAATACAATGTTGGACATGTAATCCTGTCTTTAACTGGGTTAAAGAACCAATGTCTTTTAAAACACAGTTCATGATAAACCCAAAATCACATTCCATTAATTATGGAATCTTCACGGAAAACGGATTAATATTTAATCGATATCAATTTCCGTATCCAACTAATAATATAAATGGAATAAAGGCAAAGCCTTTTAAATGCCATATATATTAACAGTCTTCCTCCATAGATGCCCACTTCGATTATTACCAAATCGAATTCCATTCAGTTCCAATTTAATATATTAAATTGGAAAACTTCACTTTGGAAAATTTCCATTAAATCTTAATAAAAGATTTATATATTCCAAATCACATTTCACTGTAAATCGGGTTAAAGAACGAATGTCGTTAAAAACACAGTTCACACTAAACCCAATTCACATTCCATTTTATTCCAATTACTAAATATAATTGGAAACTCTAATAATCTTAATTAAAAGATCTATTCTTTTTACATGGGGTTTAAGAACAGTGTTATTTAAGACACCATTCACGACAAACCCAAAATCCAATTCTTTTATTCAACTCCAATTAAATATTAATTAATTGGTAAACTTCACTAAATGTTAATTAAAAGTTTTATTCTTTTATCAACTGGGTTTAAGAATAGTGTTATTTAAGACAACGTTCATGACAACCCCAAAATCCAATTTAATATTAAATACAAGGCTCTGAATAGAAATTATATCGGCTTATATTCAATATCAAATTTTGAAATTAACGGATATCGTATTGGGTATAACAATATCTATATCTTCCAAATTCCCATAACCATATCCGCATAACCATGGAATCCAATATCGAAATATTCCGAAGATTATTTCCGTTCCAATCCATTCCAACTTATTCATTGAAAATTTCAGGTTATTTTTAAAACCATTTTAAATCCAATTTATTTCTTTAAAAATATTGGATTATTATTCTAGTTAATAACTAGTTCATTTTGATAAAAATATTTTTTTATTGTTACAAACGTGGAATTTTTCATCCAAATTCTTTCCAAATCATTTATTATGATTTTACATAAATTATTAATATTTTTAATAATTTTATTAAGGCCCTTTCAGTCGATTTCCATAAACGGTCATCGGACTGCACTTACAACGACTTTTTCCAAATTTGATTTGGACATAATTCCAAATCCAACCATTAGATTTCAAATCTCTTATATTCATTGGAAATCTCTTTCCGATACGAACCTAATGGTTCCGGTTTTAGGAGAATCTGACGGCCGAATCTCCCATAATGTCAATTTGAAGTCAATGGTCGAAATTCACGAACGGTCGCGGCGCGGCGCGTTCTATTCAGGCCATTAAATATATATAATATATATATTATATATATTTTGTCTATTTCCATTTAAATCATATTTTATAAATCGTTTTAAATTCGTTTTAAAAACGATTCCCACTTTCATTTCAATTTTAAATCAAAATTGAATACTCCCTATCATTATAATATTTAAATGATAATATTTTCAAAATATCAGATTTTGGAATCATTTCCTTTTTGATATTCATTATAAAAATGAATAAAATTGATATAAATATCGTTCGCATTAAAATGACGCAAATCTAATCAACACGGCTTCATATATTTAAATATTTTCGTGTTCATCCCAAATCGGACATTAAACTCATATTTTAATACTTTACAGAATATTATTTTAAAATACTCGTTATTTTAAAATATTCGTTCTTTCTGAATTTAATCAGACCGAATTAATTGCCATATAATTTTATTTATATGGATTTTATACAACACATGTACATAATCAATAATGATACACAACCAACCATCAACCAGAGTGCAATCTACAATTGTATAAGCGTTAAAAATAAATAGTTAATGCTCATCACAGCCTGTCAACCCATCGATTGACATACCACTAATTTTTGGGATCAGTGTATGTCAAATATCATCCCAATACCCGTGTGGGGTTTTCAAACAACAAATACTGAATATTATTTAACAGTTGGGCGATGTGTAAAATTTATCGTCCCAATCAATATTAGTTAAACGAGTGTACATAAACAAATTGTCCGATTTGTAAATGAATATTTATTTTATTTCAGGAGAATTTTATGTTGTTCATATATACGTTAAAAAATATATTTTTAACGATAAAATATTTTATTCAACACATGAATATTTTATTTTATTTATACATTCAATAAAAATGATATTTTTATTGTTCGAACATTTTATTCAACACATGAATATTTTATACAGTTCATTCATTCAATAGACACAACACAGTTAATTCAATCCAAGCAAACAATCATGGTTTGTACAGTAAATGGTGTCGAGTACTACTAAGCACCATCTGCATCCTACTATATATTTTACGAGAAAATAAATTGAGTGAGAAAGAGTTCTCACTTTGGGATCCACTTCGTCAGTCTTTAACTGATGGTTCTGGTACCGCTTGGATTTGAATTTGCCTAAAATTCTAACGTGCTCCAAATTGGACCCGGTTAGTCTTGTTTTGAAGCTCTCGTCTCCACGATCGCAACGGATCCAGTTTCACGCGATTTAGACCTCGTATGGAAAAGATAATAGCGTACGAACTTTAATGACATTATTAAGAATAATTAAATAAAATTAAACCCTAAATTTACCCCCAAATTAAACTCCCCGTCGTTCACCACCAATCCAGTCTCGCTGCCGCCATCTTGGACCACCGGAGGTCCGACCAACCCCCCTGGCACCTTCCCCTACACGTCACGCGCCCCCACCTTGAATGCCACTGCCTGAAACGCCACTATCGTCGCCAATTTCACGTTAGACCCAAACATGCCTCGCCGCCAATTTCTCCCACGCCGCCGCTCCAGATGATCGCGGACCACTAGGGTTTTGACCGCCACGCCAAGCTCTGCCGATCCTCTTCAAAGGCCCCCGACGATCTCAGCCTGTAGCGGCTTCTACAAGGCGTTTTCTGTTTTGAGGTAGGCGTAGGTTCTTGTGGGTTGACCACGAGATTTTGTTTCTAGGGTTTTTGACTATATAAGTGTGTGTGTGTGTGTATATATATATATTTATATAATAATATTTCAATTCGTAAATTATTTGTTTAACGCCATGAACTCCAACGACTATCATCCCTAGCCAAATATTCCTATTCTGGACACAATGGAAAATGTTTCGTAAGCCAATTCTATCGTTTTAATCACGTTTTGTCAAAATTAAAGTATAAATTAATTTAACGTTCAAAATTTATTTCAAAGTACATTTTAATTTACCAGGGCCACATACGGACTCCAAAAATTCCAGAAAAATAAATCTAGCTATGTTTTGACGATACGGTCCTAACAAAACTAATTTCGTCGAATTTGGAGACAATTTGAAAAATGGTCATTTTCCAGTCGATTAAATTCAAACTAAAAGTACCAAACGCATTTAAATTCACCACGCTCACGTATTAATTCCAAAAATTATGAAAATTGGAATCTAGCAATAACTTGACATTCTGGATTCAACAAAAGTGTTTTCGTTGAAAACGGAGGTCGTTTGCAAAATGACTGTTTTTAATGGCTATATATTATATTAAAATATATATAAATTCCACAACGACTATTCTGAATTTTAAACTGGACATAACTTTTAATTTATGAAGTGAAATCTCAGTTTCTTACATTCGTTAGAAAGATATTGTTAATCAGATTCAGATATTTCTTATTTCGTCCAATTCTGACTTATATTAAATTCTGTATGTTAAATTGAAATTAGAAATCGAATTTTCAAACTGTCGCGCCATTTCAAGCTCATTTCATAATTAGTATAAATTTTTACGTTCTAACTTCGATTAAAATAAAATTTTAGTCATTATTATTTAAAATAAATCATTTTAAATATTCAAAATACATCAAAATTGCTAAAATAATTTTTTTAAATTAGTTCTGAAAATCCGGGTTGTTACACTATTGCGATGGATGACTTCCTCCGAGATGTAGAAAGACGACATTAAGTCGTATTGAGTTGACTGTCAGAGAGAGATGGGAGACATAAGATGATATCCCACGACATAAAATGACCGTCGAGGATATTTCCCGGCGACTTCGGATGAGATTCTTGTGGACAGTCTAGAGATGGATTCTACTGCGGAGATCGTGTGCAAAAGAGTTATCGATATTCACAGTTTTAGTACACCTTTGACGGAGGGGGCATGTAGACGAATCAAAGCCAGGGCAGTGCAGACTGATTGGACCAGACCCAGAGTCAGGGCAATGAGGACTAGGTAGTGTTATCAGCTATAGATCAGGGCAGTTGGTCATAGCAATAGTTAGGCAGAGACCAGGGCAGTTGCTCCCTCTATGGCTACGATAGATTTGGTGACCAAAATATTGAGTATCGTATGCTTTACGCACTAAGTGAGTGAATGGTAAGGATGAATGATGGATGCTATAGATGTTTACTTATTTATCATCATTAGTACTTAGGCATTTATCACACCAGTCTTATATCATGTTTATCACGGTATAGCATGTGTCGATTGTTATGTGCTAACTTTGTGGATGCAAGAGCAGGGTATGTATAATTTTCCATACCCTTCATGCCATATTTACTATTACGACTTTTACAGTACTTTGAGATTTATTTATCGCTCACACCAGACTTTTGTCTGACCTAAGGTTTTATTTCCCTCTTATTACCTTAGGTGCTCATCGATGATGTCGATGAGAAGACCAGGTGATAGGTACAAGTATTGTTCAGAGCTGCGCACGTGGATTCCAAGAGGCGACGATTTACATATTTATACTTGTATTATATTTGTTTATTTCTGTTGTGTAGCACTGTGGGGCCTTGACAACGTTGTATGTTCTGTTAGAGACAGTGTACCGATTGTAACGATCCGCATTCTACGCATTGAAGGATCATAGAATATTTATTTCTTTCACATACGAAGTCGTATGGTCATGTAACTTTGGGAGACGACTATTGGGGTCATTTCCCATGTTCATGATTTTTGTCAATTTTTATATAAACATTTTTCCCCTAGCTGATCTTGTTTTGACCATAACTTTTGACTGGAAAGGAATTTTGACCTGAAACCACTTCCATTAGATCCGGATGATGGTTTACCTTTCCGTAGAGTGGTCATATGTGAAAACGGACTTACCGTTTTGGAGATATGGCTGAAATAAGGTTTGGAAGATGAAAAACTGCTTAACTGGGCCATATGAGGTGATTAGTGAATGAGCCCATAACCCATTTCGGGATTAGGGTTATGGGGAGGCTGAAATGAGTTAGGTTTTCATTTCACTTCAGTTTTCTAGCCTCCATTTATCTCCTAGGAACTCTAACAATGGCCTCCAACTTCTAGATTCATCTCTAATCAAGTTCTAGCATAATCTACAACAAATCAAGGAAGATCTTCACCAAATCAGTATTAGAATTGCTGTATTGCCTTGGTATTCGTGCCCAAACAGAGATAATTTTAGATTTGATATTTTATTTGTGGCAAAGGTGAGTGATTTGCATAGTTTCTCACTAATTATGGTTAATTAAGGGTAATTAGTGAATTTAAACATGATTAAATTCTGGAAAAATATTGATAAATTTCGAAATATTGTTTTAGGCCTCTGTTAGAAAATTTGGTTTATTTGGTTAAGTTTTACTAATCCTATCTTTAGTTTTTCTTAAACATGCTTAAGGGAAAAATGGGATTTTGGCTATGTTTGATCCGTTTTAACATATCAAATTGTTGTTTAGTGTTTGTGGTCAATTATACATGTTGTTATGACTGTTTGGAATGTTTTGTGATTGATTAGAAAAGTTAGATTGGTCGAAAACGCCGTCGAATGGCGTAAAACAGTCGCTGGAAAGAAGTGCAGGAAATTAGCCAAACCAGATCGGATCGGAGGAGGGGAGCATGAACCGAACCGTGGAGCACCATGCAGCTCCGACCCGACCCAATCGTGGAGCACTACCTGATCTGAAATGTCGTGACAAGGACACCACGAACCGATGAGGACTCGACCATGAACGAATGGAGGACCCCGATCCAAAGAGGTTCACAACCAGAACTGGAGGACTTTCCATGAACCAATCCGACTTGGGAAAAGATGGAGCACGACCCGAACCAAATGGGTGTTCTCCGACCCGACCCGAAGCAGCTTGTCACGAATCGAGATGTTGAGCACGAGCTGAAGGCGATCCGAACCGAACCGACTTGGATGGGGAAATTCATCCCGACCCAATGCAGATGATCACAGACAGGACTACTTCGAGGAGCAAAATCCTAAGTATAGTGAAGAGGAGCATGCCGAGTTGATCCGGAGATGACGACCAAAAACCGAGATGCAAAGGTAGTCCAAATTGGAAGTAAAACTCAGGATCCAGTTGGGAACCAACGAGTCAACTTCATGAGTTGGTCTTTGCTGCGGGACGTGTGCTAAGGGGTTATCGACGTCCATAGCTTTGATTCACCACCAAGACGGATGTTAGGCTACGTATCAGTGCAGTGGGGTAGTTGTTACCCCATGGGGCAGAGTGATCGTAGCCTGGCTAGGAGCCAGTGCAGTGGAGTTGTTATGACTCCATGGGACATGTGGACATAACAAAGACTAGTGGTTATGGATCATTGCAGTGGTGTCATCATGACTCCATGGGGCAGAGTGTTCATAGCAAGGAATATGGTGATCAAAATGGTGGATGTCGTATGCTTTACGCACTGAGTGAGAGACGTGAGGATGGTTGCTATGCTTGACTGTTTGTTTTCACTATGACATGCACACCCCCTCCCCCGTATCCTTACACCATATGTTAGTGGCACCTTAGAGTGTTGAGCGGTATGTTGTGCTAACTCTTTGGTTGCAGGTCCAGGTTCAGGTATGGTTTAGTATACTTGTTATTGTTCTGTTTTGATGCTTATCGCTCATACCAGACTTTTTTCTGACCCAGAGTTTTATGTCTCTTCTTATTACTTTGGGTGCTCTTAAACGGGCAGACTAGAGACAAGTTAGCCGGCTGTGCACGAGTAGCTGTCCGGAGACGAGCAGGAGGCTTACACGTACTATTGGCTATATATTCTCCCCGTGTCACTGTTGGTCACTACTTTGGGCATTAGTAGTGTACCTTCCTTATTTGCTTTAGAGATAATCTTTCAAAAGTTGTAATAATGATGATGTGGAACATAAGCTGTAATTGGATTTTTCCACTGCTATGATGTTTAGTTTTCAGCTTATGCACTGTCTCGCCTGTTTTATGTCAAAGTTATGTTATTATTATATTTTATTCCATGCGCTGTGATACATTCTATAGGTTCCTTGTTAGTTCAAATTCCCTTTTTTTTCTTTGGCGACCGTCTCGTGCTAGTTGGATATTGGCACAGTGCACTTTTATGGGAAATGTCGGCTGGTGCAGGACAGACCGTCACAACGATACCTAAAGGCTGTTCTTCCTATTTAGAATATCATCAAAATGCTTAAAGAAGGCAACTTTATTCCATAAGCACATGTTCATTATGCCAAGCCCACCTTTACTTATAGGCTTCTCAAGCAAAGCAAAAGAGGTAGGTGCTTAGTATTTCATATGGATGTTACCTTTCCATAAGAACCACATGAATGCAGTTCTTATCATAACAAGGAGCTTTTGAGGAAGCAAGAATGTACGTCCCCAGTAGGCATGCATTGCAATGATTACAGATTTAACCCGCTTGACTAAGATCACTAGTAGACCAACACTCAAGCCAATCAGTAATTCTAGCAAACCAGGGAGCACATTGTTGAGTTGTTATTATTGATGTTGCCAAAGGAAAACCAAGGTAAGAGATGGTAGTATCATTGCGCTTTAAACCAGTTTGAGCGTGAATTTGGGCAATCTGAGTTTGGCTAATGCCGCAACCAAAAACTCATATTACTCCAAATTAATTCTCAAGCCAGTCATGCATTTATCCAGTGTGCTCATGATATTAGCAAGAGTGTTGCCATCTGGTTTGCAGAAGATGACAAGATCATCTGCAAACATAAGAGAGGTAATTCTTGGGTTTGAACATTTAGGATGCAGTTTAAATTGACCAGCGTCAAACAAGTTCATCTAACATACAAGTAAGCAACTCCATGACTATTATAAATAAATACGCAGAGATTGGATCCCCTTGTCTAATGCTTTATTTACTCATAAAGTACCCCACAGGATACCACTAATACTTATTGAGAAGTGTGGAGTGCTAATACATGAGAAAACCCATGCATTAAAACAAGAAGGAAATTTCATGTAATTGAGAATTATAGTAATAGAGGTCCATTGTATCGAGTCAAAAGTTTTCTGATGTCAAGCTTAAGCATAATTCAAGGTAAAATATACTTAGTTTTATAACCCTTAAGCAGCTCATGAGCTAACAGTACATTACCCAGAATATTTTGTCAAGCAGAAAAGCTGATTGATTCGAGGAGATGATAGAGGGCAACACCGATTTCAGTCCATTGGCCAGAATTTTAGTAATATATTTATATATAGAATTGCAACAAGAAATAAATCTAAATGAATCAACAGAGAAAGCATTGGTTACTTTAGGCATGAGTGCTATAACAATATTATTAATTAGACCCCTACATTTGAGCCCTCTTAAAAAACTGTTTAATAGCACTGCATACCTCATGTTTCACCACATTCCAATTAAACTGGTAAAAAAGGCATTAAAGCCATCTGTCCCCCACATGAGTTCTTATTAAGTGAAAACATAGTAATTTTGATCTCACCATTAGTGATGGAAGAACTTAAAGTATCATAATGCTCAGAGTTAAGGCGAGGAAGAATCATAGGGATAATATCCTCAATATTAGGAAAAAATCATTAACATTACCAAATAGGTCAGTAAAATACTAAACAAAAGAGCTTTGAATGTCAATTTGAGATGTATTAACCTTACCATTCATATCAGTGGCAGCAAGAATGTTCTCTGTGTTCTAGTAACTTTCAAAGCGGCATGGAAATATGCAGAGTATCTACCACTATCCTCTACCCACCGAATTCTAGCCTTTTGCTTACTCATGAGTGATTCATGATGTAGAGCATCCTTTAAGTTGTTAGAGTATTGGGTTTCTAATGTTGCAAGGCTAGGATTGGTGGGTGTCATCATTCATTTATAGTTGTATATTCTCAAGTTGTTGCATCCAGTGATAGGAGTGACCACTTCCACTACCAAACTTGCCACTAGCCTTAGCTTTCAAAGAATTCTCAACATTCTTCAACTTTTGTACATAAGATTACCAAAAGTAGGAATACTCCGTTCCTTTTAAGCAAATCCAAGAATTGAGGATCCTCAATCCATGTGTTGAAAATTTTAAAATTAGGTCTCCTAGTATTCGAATTCTCACCCAAATGTAAAATTTGAGGAGAATGGTCACATAAAATGGGAGGAAGTAGTTCATTGATCAAACCAGGCCAATTGTTAAGAGAAACAAGATTACAAAACAAATGATCAATCTTGGAAAAAGTTCTAATGCCATTTCTCTTACAATTATGAACTCCACATAAGTTTAATTCAATCAGATCAGAATTATTTAAAGCAACATTAATATGACTAATTTCAGCCAAAGATACAGGGGAACCTCCTATTCTATCATTAAGACGAAGTGGTGAAATAAAATCACCACACACTAACCAATGATGAGTGTACTGTCTAAGCATCGGTTGAGTTTATTCATCTTTTGTATAAACTCTATTATTGTTATGTATAACTGTATGAACCTGTATACTTTGATTATCTTGTTTATACAGTTATTACAGTCTCGCCTGTTTCATATCTGTGATTTGATT